>NW_004624730.1:40825325-40840726 GCF_000247695.1 Heterocephalus glaber | reverse complement strand
ACATATATAATATATATGTATATATGATATAATATGACTTTAGAACCTTGATATTGATATTAATGATATAAGTATTTCAGGATTTAAATATACCCAGTTATAGATTATTTTCATTTTATAAGCATTTTATTCACAACAAATTTTCTCGTGGATAGCTGAATCAATCTTTACATATATTCTTCATGCTAATGCTCAAAATCTCTGTACAATTTCCTTTCAGAACTGATGAACATCATATGCTAACCACAGATTGCAGTAATGACACCATCAATGACAATGGTGTCGCTCCATATGACTGAACATTAGATTTAAACAAATTAGCCAACTAAAATGATATCCTATTAATTTCTACATCTTACATGTGACCAAAAATAGGCTATTACAACAATAATTAAGAAATAACTCCTCACTGAAATGGGTATAGTATTAAACCTGGACAGCAACGAGAGTGCTTTAATGCAAGATAATAAAGCACAGTGCTTTAAATTATGTCAGAAATTACATGCTAAAAATCAACTGAATATAGCTCCTCTGCATTTGTACCTAATGTTAAATAATTTACATAAAATTATATTTGTATATATTATTTTCAGTAAAATCAAATTATTTCTTACGAATTTTAATTGGATGCTTGGAAATACTTTCACCATTAAATATTTATTATACAAATTTGGGTTCATAAAGAGAAAGTTTAAAAAGTAAAGTTTTCTTTCTTCTTTCTCTCTTTCTTTCCCTTTCTTTCTCTCTTTCTTTCTCTCTTTCTTTCTCTCTCTCTTTCTTTCTTCCTTTCTTTTTTTCTTTCTTTCTCTCTTTCTTTCTTTCTTTCTTTCTTTCTTTCTTTCTTTCTTTCTTTCTTTCTTTCTTTCTTTCTTCCTTCCTTTCTGGTACCAGGGATTGAACTCAGAACACTGTGCTTGCAAGGCAGACGGTGGAACCATTGAGCCAAATCCCCGGCCCTCTTACTTTAAAAATGTAAGAAGAAGGGGGAGGGAAGGATGACTTGAGCATATACTGATAAACTCATCAGTAAACAAAAACTGAATTGAGTTGAACCATACTTTCCTCCCTTGTCATGGTCACTGAGAAAATAGAATAATAGAAAATAGTAATAATCTGTTCTACATTTAGTTCTTATCTTGTTATTGTTACGTATAAAATGTTATAGGGCAGATAACAGCACAGAATTTGAGCCAGATTTATAAGATTTCATGAACTGTCACTAACCAATACTGAATCTTGTAATTTTTGAAAAGAAGGAAAAGGACGTTTAATTAATTTCTTAGATTACATACAGAAATATTTTCGTATGTATACTATATAAAAACCTTATTTCACCCTTTGTGTTATCCAGCTTTCCATTGCTGTGGCAAAATACCTAAGATAATCAACTTAGAGGAAGGATTTATTTTGACTCATTTTTTTGAGATTCTAGTCCATATTCAATAGACTCTATTGTCTTTGGGCCTTTGGTGGGAAAGTACATGAAGAAAGCTGCTCACATCATGGAGATTGGGAAGCAAAGTGAGAGCTAGGAATGAACTGGATTTCCACAATCCCTTTGGAGGATCTATCCTCAATTACTTAAGACCTTCCATTATGGTTTACCTCTTAGAGTGGAATCACTTAAAAATTCCACTAGCTCCAGACTTTGGAGACACTCAAGATTATAACTCTAGCAAATTTTTCAGATTTCTTTGATTGACTGATTTAGTGAGATATTAAAAGAAGTTCTCATAAAAAGCAATTTTAGTATACTACTATTGGACAGACTCCTTGTACTTTTCATTTTTTATACAAGTTCCCTATTCCAGACAATTGGAAATCTTTTGAATAATCTGAATACTGTCTTTACCCTAATAACTCCAAGTCTTTGTTACCAA
The DNA here is from genome assembly GCF_000247695.1 of Heterocephalus glaber. Next base: position 40,838,846 of record NW_004624730.1, on the reverse strand, counting down.
ATTATCTTAGTTTTATGTCCTAAAATGTTTTGACAGAAAAACTTAATTGTCAACTTGATTGACTTGAGAGTCACCTAGGGGATTAGTTAAGTGCATTTCTGGAAGTGTCTGGCTAGGTAACAGAGGCCTGACCTTCAAATCTCTATGTGGTCCCTTGCCTCTCCCAATTGGTGCCCCTGCTCTGCATTTGACTTGACCTGAAAGGAAATATTTTCACTAATAAATTTTGAAAAGAAAAATTGGATGAATATATGTATGTGTGTATATATATATATATATATATACACATATATATATACATACATATATATATATACTCTCTCTCTCTCTCTCTCTCTCTCTCTCTCTCTCTATATATGTATATATAAAATTTAAAAAGGAAAGTTCAGTGCACATCACACCTTCTGCCATGATGTTTCTGCCTTGGAGCCAGCCAATCATGGACTGAATCTCCTAAGAACGAGGCAAATTAAATCCTGTCTTTTTAAGGTGAGTATGTCTGTTATTGTATCTCAATGACAGAAAAGCTGACTAATCCAACATCCTTTTCAAAATGATGGTTTATTTTATTATTTACTGATAATATTGTATAATTAAAAGAGAAGTGGTTTCTTCTTACTTATACTACTAAAACAGTCATAACTTCTCTTCCAGTTTCCATTTATCTTTATTCTATTGCTTTCTATAATTGTCCTGTGTGGAGATTAGGCAAAAGCAAAACATTCTATATCTTTAAATGGTCTTTGATTATACTGAACATGACATATCTAAGAAAGCCTAGTTCTATTCTACATTGCTAAATGTATATGAACCATTTGATAAATTTGTTGGATTATTCTCACTTTCTAGATATCAGGGTACGGCTCCCAGAATCTGACCCAGCAGAGTCTATGTGGGACTAGGAATCTACAATTTAATAAGTACCCTGGCTATACTCTATATGACCTGGCTACTTTCTTTCTCTTTAGCTATTTCCCACTGAGATATTTCCAGATTAATAGTACAAACTATTCATAGTGTTTAAACACATAATTTGTCTGTAGAAATAAATTTTATGAAATAAATTTTACAAAAACATAATGGAACTACTATTATATTTTTATAAGTTTTGGAAGGCTTTTTTCACAAGTGACTTTTAGTTGAAATACTATTAAAGGAAAGGAGAAAAGTCATTATGGATGAAGGAAGGTACCGAACCCTGCAGTTGTGGTATTGGGAACAATTTAAAATACAGACGAGGTCATCATTTTTCAGTGTTAAAATAAATACTACTAGTGAACAATAACCTAGGGCACTGTTTGAAAATAAAATCTCCATAAACCTAATTGAATTTACCTGAGAGCAGAAAGCACCAGTGTATATACCATAAATACATTTTCAAAAAGATTATGGAATTTCATATTTTTTTTCTTTTGAATAAATAGAAAGACATTATAGAGGAATGTCTTCCAAAAATTAAACAAGCATCACAATCCCCATATTGGCTGATTAAAATATATTGTTGTAACTTTTTCCCCAAGGATAGAGTCTTAATTTTTTTGTGTCTAGCAGGTCCCCAAGTGATACAAATACTACTGGTTCAGGGAATATATTTGGAAAACTACTGTCGAAGAATTTTGAGTGACATAATTATAAGGACCAATTGATAATGTAAAAGGGTCCAAAGGTTTATGAGGAGGTAATTAAGCTAAGGCCTTCAGGGAGGAAGGACTATTTATAGAAAAAAATAGACTTCATTAAATCCTCAAGTTAAATGTAAAAGATTGATTTCTTTTTGGAAACTAACAAAGGCTGGTGAGACCACAAATTGAAAAGTGAAAAGTAAAATGGTAAAGGAAGAGCTCAAGTGATGCAGAGGAAAGATCCTGGAGAAGCAAGGTCCTTCGGGACCTTAGAGGGTATGTTAATTATATTGATCTCTATGCCACAAATATAAAATTCCATTGCATAGTTGTGAACAAAGAAGTAATTTGATAGAAAGGAAGTAATTTGATAGAACTGAACTGTCTGGGAAAACAAACTGAGCCTGCAAAGGAGTAGTAAGCTAAATATGCATATGGGAAAAAATCAATTTCTACAAAAGTTACAGTGATTTCAGTTTGCAGGTACCTGTACAAAAGAGTATTAATAACTATGATAATTTAAATATAGTCTCCTAAATTTTGCTAAGTATTTTCATACAAGTACTACTGACTTTAGAAGTTTCAACCGGATCGCGAATATAAATTAGTAACTACCATGAGAATATAAAAAAACAGCTTTTGCTGAATTGAATTATTGACACTTTATAACCTAAATTTACAAGAAACCCTGAAGATTACCAGATACTTATTGCCAAAAATTAGATAAGCTTTGTCAGATGATAAGAAGCATAGAGTAGTCAATATGCAAAATACAGCATCATCCAAGAACAGAAGGCACAAAGCATTGTTAACTCCTGAAAGAACATTGATATATATCAAATATCATATGCTAACTTTCTACTTCTTATAAACAAGAATTAATAGATAATGAGAAGATAAAACATAGACAACTTTAAAAGGCCAAACAAGACTAAGAAAATAAAATTCAAGCAAATCTAGAAAAGTCAACAAAAATTTCATTATCATGAAAGTGTACATTGTCCTTTGCTGTTCTTATGGCATAATCCTCACAGTAGCCCACCCATACCTGCTAGATGTCTGGTTCCAAAACAAATGCAAAACAGAAATAATGGCATCATTGTGCAAATATCCAATTTATTTTTATTGGTTCATTAATGTATGATATTCCTTTTAGATTTGTATTTTATTAGTACATATTTGAAGTATATAATGACTACAGTCTTCCTAGATAGTTGGTACATACTACATACTAGTTCCTTTTATTCTTCCCTTCCACTCTTCTTCCCCTGGTCTCCATTCACATGCTTCCCTTCATATGCAACCCTCCATCTCTTGGTCCTTGAGAGAAAAAATGTAATGCCTTTTAGTATGGTGAATTAAAGTAGGCTGAACAAGCAGAGCTACATACCAAGTTGATTAAAATAGTCATCTGTTTGTAAATTTATTTATCTACTTATTGTGTACGTGTCTTTTCAATTATATGGAATAAAACTTAAGAAAAACAAAAGTAAATATTTTTATTATAGTAAAATATAACATGAAATATACTCCTCCGTATGTTTAGGACTACATTTCAGTGTCATTAAGTAGTTATATTTATTATATGCAACTATCACATCTATCTCCAGATCTCTTTTTTATTTTGAAAATCTAAAACTCTGTACACATTAAACAACAAATTTCCATACCCTCCTCTTTTCAGCCTCTGACAACCACTCTACTACTTTCTGTCTCTATAATTTTGACTGTTCTACTACTTCATGGAAGTCTAATCATGTACTCTTTGACTTCTTGTGGGTAGCTTATTCCTCACTTAGCATAGTGTCCATAACTTTCATCCATGCTTTACTACAAACTAGAAGTTCCTTTCTTTTTAACATTGAATAATGTTTCAATCCTTGGACTGCCTCTGTTTTAGCTATTGTGATGAAGGGAGTGCAAACATCACTTAGAAATCCTGCTTTTATAAACACAAAAATAGAGTTGCTGCTGCATGAAATGGTAATTCGTTATGTAAAACTTTTTGAGGACTCTTCACATTGTTTTCCATAGTAGTTGTAGCATTTTACATTTCTACCAGTAGTGCCAGATTTGCACCAATCCCAAGGATATGACACGGTATCTTATTAACTCACTGTAGATTTAATGGTATTACTCTAATGGTAAGTGTTACTGATTATATGCTTACTGATCATTTATATGTCTTTTTTAAAAAAAAGTCTGAATTGTTTTATCCAATTTTTGATGTGGATTTCTTTGGATTATTTGTTGCTAAGCTTCAGGAGTAGTTTATATATTCTAGAGGTATTTATTACTTTTGATATATGTGTGTTGCAAATATATTCTCTAATGATGGTTTCTTTTTACTCTTTTGACAATGTATTTTCATACACGTGGTTTTTAAATTTTATGCAGTGTCGAATTATTTTTCTTTGTTACGTATACTTTTAATGTCATCACCAAGAAATCATTGTCAAATCCATTCCTCTCAAACTTTGCCCTATATTTTCTGATAAGAATTTTATAGTTCTATGTATTATTTTCAGATCATGGATCCATTTGGTGTACATTTTGTATTCTTATGTCAGATAAGGATCCAACTTCATACTTTTGCATGTGGATGGCAAATTTTCCCAACATAGGGAGTTGAAAAGACTATCTTTCCTGATTAAATGATCTTTATATTATTGTTAAAAGTCATTTGACTCTAAATTCAAAGGATTATTTCTGATTTTCTGTTGTAGGCTTATATGTCTATCTTTGTGTAGTGCCACACTATTTTCATTACTACAACCTTGTAGGAAGTTCTGATATCAGAAATCATCTTTAATTCTTTTTTGAAGATTGCTTTGGCAATTGAGCAACCCACGACATTGCATGTTAATTTTAGGAATTAGGGCTGGAGATTTAGCTCAGTGGTTCTGCCACCTGCCTCACAAGTGCAAGGTCCCAAGTTCAATCCCTAGTACCAAAAAAAAGTCAATTTTAGGATTTATTTCTGAAAAAAAGGATGTCACTAGGATTCTTAAAAGGATGGCATTAAACCTGCTGATCATCTATTTATTTTATTTTTTATTTTAAATTTATTTTTATTATACAAATTTCAGGATAAAACGTTACTACACATGCATATGGAGAGAGAGAAATGATTAGGTAAGCAAATTAGTGTCCCTTTATTTATTTGTTTTTGTATTAAGAGCATCTAAAATCTACCCTTTTAGCAAGTCTTCAATATTATTATTATTATTATTATTATTATCTATATTGCTCTTGTTGAACATCAGATCACTAGACTTATTTGTCCTACAAAACTGAAGTTTATACCTTTTGATACACCCTCTCTCCATTTCCTTTCTTTCTCTGCTCCTGGAAAATACCATTTCTATGTATTCAACTTTTTAAAGATTCCGAATCTAAGTAAGGTCATACATTTTTTTTCTTTCTATATCCAGCTTATCTCATTTGGCACAATGTTTTCCAGGTTCATTTACTCAAATGCCAGGACCTCCTTTTTAAAAGCTGAATAGTATTACATTGTATGTAAGTACCACAATTTCTTTATCTATTCATATGTTGGAGGACATTCAGGTTGGTTCTGGATCTCAACTATTGTGAATAATGCTGAAATAAATATGGGAGTGTAAATATGTCTTGTATATACCGATTTCATTTTCTTTGGATATATATCCAGAAATGCGGTGCTAGCTCACATAACTTTATTTTTAATTCTTTAAATAATGACCATATTGTTTTCCATAAGGCTATACCAGTCCACTTTCCCTAAGAGTGTACAATAGTTCTCTCTCCTCCATATCCTTGGCAATACTTTTGTCATTTTTCTAACAATAGTCATTCTAATAAGTGTAAAGTGATATCTGATTGTGATTATTTTTTGCATTTCCCTGATGGTTAATGCTGCTGAGCACTTTTTCATGTAATTGTTTGCTATTTTGTTTTTTTTGGAAAATTTTGTATTAACCATCTTTTAATCAGTTACTTGTCATTTTGCTATTGAGTTGTGTGAGTTCCTTACATATTTTAGAATTGTGTAAGAAATACTTTTAAACTTTAGTTTATACTTTTATCCAAAAATATAGGTAAGTATTTTATATGTATCACTGGCTACTGAAATTATTTAAACACTGTAACATAATCAAGATTAAAATGGAAATTATTTTTAACACTTTGGTAGCTTGGGGGAAATATTAATGGTCAATTCCACTAAATGAGATCATTTCTTACAAATAACATATAATTATTAATAAATATTAATACAAAATACTGTTTTGTGTACATAGATATGAGTAAATTTTCAAGAAATAAAAATAGAAGCATAGAAAATAAACTTTCAGGCACCAATAGTATACCTACGCTGTCTCATTCATTCATTTGATCATACATTAGTCAGAGATGTTACTGCAAGCCAGTAACTAGCTACCAGGGAACAAAAATCTTGTCAAGGAGACAAAAATAGCAAAACAAAAAAATTAAGACATCTGAGGACTTTAAAAAAGACATTTCACAGTCAAACTATGAGGTCCCCAGTGGCAAAAATATGTTTTTCTCCCTAAGATGCACCACTAGGCAGAGTGATTGGTGCATAGTAGGTGCCCAAAACATTATTATAGTTGAAAACATTAGGGTATGATTAATAGGAAGCTCTTTAATCTAAGCATCTGTGTTTAGACATTAAAATAACCTATCTGAGAAAGTATCTAATCAATATTTCTGATGGGAACTCAGGGATGCTTTTATATTTTTAGTGCCTGATTAACTTTTTAACTTTTAAAAATCAATACCCCAGGGCTCACTGATATCTTTTACATCTTTAGCATCAATCATAATACAAGACCAGTGTGAATGCTAGGCGTCCAAATACTCCATGTTCTGATTAACCCATTAAGAAAGTCCCAAGGTAGTGAAGTGAAGAGAGGTAGAACATTTACCCCAGAACTCACATGACTTAGATCTGTACAAGGAATTCTTCTGCACTCTCATTGTGCTTTGTTCTTCCCTCTTTGGAGCAACTAAGCTGGGCAGTTTCAATGTTCTCTTTCCCACCTTCTAGCAGGTCTCAGCATATTACAGCCAGTTTGGGGTGGGCTTCCTAAAACCTGAAATGTGCATGTCATTTCACCAATAACTGGCTTTGGCCAACATCAGCAAAGTGTAGAATTTAGTGTAAAGATGCTGGAGGAACTTACAGTATCTGGAGGACTCTCCAAAGAAGAGGTCTAGACCATAGCAGGAGGTGCTGGAACCTTCTCTCAGGTACTAGGTCAAAAGTAAAATAACTCAGTTCCCGCTGGACTTTGGTCACAGGAAGTATTACATTTCCAGATTCTTGATGGGGTCAACAGCTAATTACTACAGGGTTACATGTTCACTTTCCAGTGAGTTACAGCCCATGGAAAGAAACTCTCCCATGTGAACAACCCATACTGTGCCTAGGAGAATATGCTGCAAGACTCAGCCCAAGTCACCTGTCATCAGGTGATATGAGTGCACTAGTTCAGATTTACCTATGGGACAAATAGATGCTGAGATCAACAGTGTTTTTGCTATCATTGCTAACATCTATTTGAGTGCTTACTGTGTTCCATTCACCCTTCTAATTCTTATTTCTCACAATAATTCATGAAGTCAGTTTTTTATTCTAATGAGAAAATGCAGAGAGAAAAAAATAAAGTAATTTCCCCAAGATCCCAAGTCATGAGCTGGAATTCTAACCCAAGCACTGTACCCCTGAAACCTTAAAACAGGTCATCATAATCTATTTATTTATATTTTCTTTCATTCCTATAAGAAATATTTGATAATTTTCATTTATGTATTTCACTTTTCTGGTTAAATCCTCAGTATCTTATTTTTTTTCTGGTTTCTTTCTTGTTTCCTTTTGGTTGCAATTGTAAAAAAAAATGCTTTCTCTGCTTTTTAAAACTCTTTTGAGTTTGTTCATTGTCATTTATAAAGATGCAACTGATTTGTCTTTGTTGAAATTGTTAAACAGTTCTATTTTGACCATAAATATCTGTGCATGATTTTCAAGATTTTCCACTTATAAGATCATATCATCTGTGATAACATCTAAGTACTTGGACTAAAAAGAAATTTTGAAGTACACTCAGATTAGTGAATGGAATGTCTTTGTCTCTTAAAAATCCAAGAGTACACACCTCCTCCAATTTCTCTTGTAAAATCCATCTTTATTAACATTCATAAGTATAATATTTTCATTCTTTGGTAGACTTGCAGCCAAAATTTTTCTAGTAAAGCGTATTTCTTTTGAGTTTTGAGCAAAAATGTTTAGATTTCTCTGACCTGCTTCGTATTCTTCTAGTGACTGGACATTCTCCTATTTTAAACAAAAATCTTGCTAGTTAAAACAAAAGCACATATAAAGTAAGATAATTTTGAAATTTAAAAAATTATATCATACTGTTAAAATAATCACTCAACTAATGTTTTTTGTTTTTGGTTTTTTTTTTTTTGTTCCTGGGATTGAACTTGGGTCCTTGCACTTGTGAGGCAGGCACTGGAACCACTGAGCTAAATCCCCAGCTCAACTAATGTTTTTAACCTTAGAATATTTTCTCATTAAATAAAACATATATATCTTCACTATTATCCCCAATAATTACAAGGACAAGAAAAATGACTTCCGTAAGTAGTATTTTCAGTAATTTCCCAGTACATATTACATTTGATTTTAAACCTAATTCCCTATTTAGTTTGTTAAATTCAGAAAAATAATTGAATATAGTTAATAATAGACCCTGAGTTAGAGATTTTTCTCATTTACAGAACTTTAAAAGCTCACTGACAACATTGAAACTTCTCTGTTAAAATAAATATCCTACTCATTAAATGAATTCTGTAAAACAAGACATTTTTAATAACAGAAGATAGTGATAACATCTAATATAAGCTAACATGTGGGGACTGAGGAGTGTAGCTGAGTGGTAGAGCACTTGCCTGGCACACAGAAGACCATAGGTTTAACACTTGACGCTAAAAAAAAGAATACAATGTTAATCTGTCACATTAATACATTACTTCAAAGTAACTGGGGGAATTTCAATTCTTTCTTTGTAAAATGACTAAAAATAATAAATTATAAATTCCATAACAGAATATATTTGGGAAAATTTAAAATAGCAATTTAAAAGATAGCTAGCTGGTTTACTTTAAAAATATTTTAGGCTTTTATTCTACTTTTACCATATACTTCTATTTTATCCTTTTATTAAGATACTTAATATACCTATTAAGATACCAGAATAATAAACAGTGCAATCTGGGCAGTGCACACTACATGATTGTTATAAACTGTGAGAAAAATACAGCATGGATTATAACACACAAGGGCAAAAGTATTTTTCAAAATTTCATGAGGGATGATTATGGTACAATAAATGTTCTAAAATAAAATAATTTAGAGGTAGTAGATAGATGTTATTCATTTAAAAAAGCCAAAAGGATATTTTTGGCTTTGTATCCTTTTATTTTTTATAATCACCTGGAATTTAAACACATTAAATATTACATTATTTTCAGAGGAATGATAGTATTTATATCCCAGAGGCAATTGGATGCTTAGTTACATCTGAAAATATTCCAGTAATCCATTGTAACTAATCTGCTCATGGTAGATAATCATGTTTTATTTGACATTTTCAAAGAGTTAAAAAGTGAAGTAAAAGTAAGAGTGAACCCAGATTGCATCTCAGGAACTTACGTTTTAAATGTTTAGAATTTATAATGAAAATGCAAAGTACTGTTACAACTACATTTATCTTAAAAACAAAATAATAAATTGTCATTAATTAAGTAAATATGGGAGAATATATTACAAATTTTGATGAGAGGTTAAATTTGATTGTCTTCTGTCTGTCTGTTATTCATAGAAAAACAAAAAAGTAATATAGAGTTCACTGGACCTTTTAAATCTCAAAAATTTACAAGCATAAATTAGCAAGTTACCATAAAATTTAAAACATAGATATTTTTGTACTCTGTTATGCTGTGTATAAAATACTAAAACTTATTTTTAGTACATTGTCTTAGTTCTTTTGCTCATTTCTGAGATAAAATACCACAGTTCCACAAATTAAAGAAGGAAAAGTTTATTTTTTCTCATAATTTGTAGAGGTTTTAGTCCATAGTTGGGTGGCTCCAATTCAGGGGCACCTAGTGGAGTAAAAACAGTTCATGGCAGGGTACGGAGCAAGCAGTGAGCAGCAATGCAACAATGCACTTTTAACCCTTCTAGGTTACAAGCCTTTTGGAGGGTTCCACCCACACCAAGAGTGAAGCCCCCCATTGTCCATAGCCAGAACCATGCTAAACAATTCATAAACTAATTCAGTACCACACAGCTTTAATCCCAGTATCACATTCCCTAGATCCACCCACCTCTGAAAAGGCCCATTTATGAGCATATGAGACTTTGTGGGACATCTAGATATAACCCATGACATATACTAGCACCTGTTTTCTATTAAATTTTATTTTAGCATGGGAGAAAAGGACCAAAGCTTTTATTTTAGTGTTGCAGAGGAATACATTTTGTTGTTTGTAGAGATGGAATAGACCAGGGCTCCCCAAACTCCAGCCCATGAACTGGTACTCTTCATTGGACTGTTAGAAAACAGACTCCACAGCAGGAGGTGAGCCACAGACAGGTGCAAGTTCCATCTGTATTTACAGTCACTCTCCATAACTGGCATTACTACTGAGTTCTCCCCCTTTCAGATCAGATGAATCAGTAGAGTATCTTAGGGATACAAATCCTACTGTGAACTGACCATGATGGTGTGCTCCTTTTGAAAATCTAATTCCTAACAATCTGAGGTAGAGTTCAAAGTGATGATGTTAGTACTGAGGAGTGGTTTCAAATACATATTAATGTTAGCACAGAGAGTTTGCGCACAGACTGTAATAAAACAACTGATTGTAGACTCGTTTCAAAATTCTGTCAGTAAGTGGAAAATAACAAGTTGCATCTAGTGGCAAGTGTTATGGTGTTGAAGTGATGTACTTCAGTTGTACAGCTGTATCTGATAGCAGGTTTTAAGTCAGAATCTGATATTGATTTTAGTCTTCCCATGCCCTCGACCCATTATTTTATTTGCCACCTCTGTTTTGCCTCTTTCCTTCACTGTGTAACCAAAATAAGTAAACTAGATATCACACTCCAGGTGTCACTGTCTCCCAACTCCTCCAGATAGTACTATCTAGTTGCCAAAAAACAAGCCCAGTGTTCCCACTGAATCTGCACTATGATAAGTTGTACAATTATTTAAATATGTATTACAATATAATAATAGAAATAAAGTGAACAATAAATATAAATTACCTAAAACTAACCTTATGGTCCTACCACAACTCCCATCCCTGGCCACCTTCCCAGTCTACAGAAATATTGTCTTCTACAAAACCAGTCCCTGGTGCCCAAAAGATTTGGGTCTACTGGAATAGACAAGCAAAGGTAAGGTAGAGAATTGTGAAGCAATGTAGAGAACAGAGTAAATTTTGTCATATTTATTTAGTAATGGAACCCTAGGTCAAACAACTAGATGCAAGGTTTAAATAAAGAGAAGCAATATGAGAAGTAGAGTATATAACATGAGATTTAGAACTGATAGGGTAGTGGGCCTGTATTAGGGTACGACTGAAATAAATGGTAAACATTTACCTTTTAAAAAATGTATTACAGTAAAAGAGACATGCCATTAATCCTTTTCAAAAATTACTCCTCCTCTCTTCAAATACACTTATCTATCATTCTTGCCACTTTCTGAAGGAGTTCTGGAAGTCCTTTTTTGAGAGTCCATTTAGTTAAGCTTTTGTAGCCATCTTGATGACCTGAATTAATTAAAAAGCTTTACCTTTTGTGGTCCTTTTGATTTGGGGGAAGAGCCAGAAGTCTGATAGTACCAACAGTGTTGAGGACACAAAATATTGTTTTCTAGGAGTCTGTCTTTCCTTTAGATGGCACTGGGCAGCAGCCTTCATCATATATATTTTTTTTAATCACACTTCATAAAGATAGAAAACAGGTCTTCCAAATCTGCTCCAAAAAAAAATGGCAAGAATGTTGGGTTGTGTGTTTGAAAAAAGAAGAGTATTTAGAAGGGGATTAAAGGCAATGTGTGCTTTGCTGTAATAAAATATTAAAATTTCAGCAGACACCATATACTTCATTCACACACTGTATGTAATATAATAAGATAAAACAGTGAAGAAAATCATTGAATTTAATCCCCTTTCAAGTACTGCAAATACACTTCAGACTAGCAAACAAAAAAAATGGGATAAAAAGAGCAGTGCTAACTTGCAAAGTTAAACAAGCAAATAGAGAGTGAACCTTTCCTTGGATCTAAGATTCAGTGATAATCCCACTCCATGTGTCATGCACATTTATATTTACAGTGAAATGTTGACACTGCAGATGTTCCAAATGCTGTTAATGTGTATGTTGCTCCCAAGCCATATTTCTTACCTCGGGTGCTGTAATATGCTCTCTTTTCCCTGACTTTCAGAACATTTGATGGCTTTAATGTCTAGGTGGGTAAGAGTGACCTTCAATGTTGGTGGACACTATCCACTCAGGTGAGGCCTTAGAGAGGACAAACACACAAAGTGAAAGTGAATGAAGTGAGCTGGTCTCTTTGCAAAGAGCCAGGAGAGGATCTTTCTGCTGTCTGAGGCATCAGATCTCCAAGTTTATTGGACTTCAGACTCTGGGGTTTATGGCAGCAGCTCTTCCTGTTCTCTGGAACTATTGATATAAACTCCTGCTCAGGTCCTGTATGTCTTTGGACTGTACTGGATATATGAATTCATATTCAGAAAAGTCTAGGTTTTAATCTGTCAATTTTATTTATGAAGTGCGATACTTGGAGCAAGTCACTTAAACATTCTGAAACATAATTTCCTGTCTATAAAATGAAAAATAATACTTTCCTTGCAATATAATAATAGAAATAAAGAGTAAAACAGTACTTTATCATATATGAGCATATTTCCATTAATAATCACATTATTGATATTAAGAATAATAAACCTTCACTAAAGTTCCACAGTTCTTCTCAATTGTGCATAGTATATTATTAGATTAAATGATATAAAATAATTATAAAAATAATTTGCATAAAGCTCTAAATATCCAAGTATATCCACATACAAAAGCACATTTAAAATTATACATAACAGAGTCATGCTGAAAACATCGAATCAGCCCGCTGCAGACAGGCAGGTCTGTGGACGCGGTCCCGAGGTTGCCAGTTGCACTGAAAACACCGAATCAGCCCACAGCATCAATCCACTAGACTCCCACCCTCACCCTCTGCTCCTTTGGCCTCTTCTCTGTACAACCAACCACCTGGTTCCACACTACAAAGACACAGAGGACGTCAGACCACCAGAGCACTGTACTGGAGAGAATCAAGTTCTCAGCATTTAAAGAATTCCTGAACAGAGGTAGGGGCTTCTGAGCTGCCTTCCCACTGCTCATGGTCCAGAGGAAAGGGCTGCCAGGCCACCATCCCTCCTGGCACTCCCAGTCCAGAGGAAAGGGCTTTTGGGCTGCCTTCCATCCCACCACTCCTGGCCCAGAGGTAGGAACTTCTGAACCACCATCCCACTGCTCCTCGTCCAGAGGAAGGGGCTTTCAGGCCACCATCCCTACTGTTGCACCCGGCCCTTGGCCCACCTCTCCCAGTTCACAGGAGGTGAGCTGTGCAGACATCAAGAGCACCCACCCTGCCCCCCAGTCGAAATGAGAAAATACATAAATAAGCCTCAAAACCAGACAAACGGATGACCTACAGCAACCCCAAAGGGAAATGAGATGGAACACTCTGATACTCAACCACCTGGACCCACTGAACTGGCAACAAAAGGGGATCTGGAA
>NW_004624730.1:40770043-40795118 GCF_000247695.1 Heterocephalus glaber | reverse complement strand
AAAAAATGGAAAAATTGTCAAATCTTGTCAAAAAAGTATGTTCAAGTAATTTCAATCCACAGGAGATAAGAAGGGGCTCTAATCAAGATTTCAGTGATACAGCCCTAGAGTTCAAACCAGTCTCAACCACTTAGCTGTAATGTGTAACCACTTAGCTATAACATATTTGGCAAGTTTGAAAGAGTTTTGAGATTTCGCATCTCTTAGCTTGGGCTATCCAAGCAAATACTATATACTGAGTGGCTCAAAAACCAGAAATAGACACAAAAATTCTCAGTAAGATACTGGCAAACAGAAAGCAGTGAATCATCAAAATTACACTTCATACTAAATAGGATTCATCCTAGGAATGGAGTTATGGTTCAACATACACAAATCAATAAATATAATACATCGTATTAACAGAGCCAAGGACAAAAAAACACATGATCATCTCAGTAGATGAAGAAAAAGCATTCGACAAAATCCAACATCCATTCATGATAAAAAAAAATTACAGAAAATTGGAATAGATGATCTTTATCTCAATCTGATAAAATAAATCTATGACAAACCAACAGCCAATATCATACTGAATGGACAAAAAAATGAAAGCTTTCACTCTAAAGTCAAGAACAAGACAAGGATGTCCACCGTGACCACTCATATTCAATATAGTTCTGAAAACATTAGCTAGAGCAACTAGACAAGAAAAAGAAATAAAAGGAATAAAGATAGGAAAGGAAGAAATTAAATTGTCATTATTTGTTGATGACATGACACTCTACAAAGAAGACACCCAAAACTGTGCCAAAAAACTTCTACATTTAATAACCATATTAAGTAGCCTATCTGGATCCAAAGTCAACACTCAAATATCAATAATGTTCCTGTACACAATAAAAATCTCATTGAGAGAAATTAGAGAAACAACACCTTTTACAATACCATCCAAAAAATACCCAGGAATCAATCAAAGAAGGAAATAAAAGATCTTTACATTGAAAACTATAGTACTCTGAAAAAGAAAATTGAAAATGATGTCAGAAAATGGAAAGATATTCCGCATTCTTGGGTTGGAAGAATCAATGTAGTGAAAATGGCCATATTTCTAAAATTTTTATACAGATTTAAAGCAATTCTGATCAAAATAACAATAGCATACCTCACAGAAATACGGAAAATGATTCTAAAATTTAAGTGAAATACCAAAACCAATTCTGGGCAACAAAGTCAAGGCTGGACCCATCACAATCCCTGACTTGAAATTATACTACAAAGCTACTGTGATAAAAACAGCATAGTATTGGCAACAAACAAAAAAGACCTGACAATTACGGGAACAAATTAGAAGATGCACAAATAACTCCAGACATAGTCAGCCAACTTATTTTTACCAAAGGAGCCAAACACCTTCACTGGAAGAAAGATAGCCTCTTTAATAAGTGGTACTGAAATAACTGGCTTTCCATACACCAAAGTTTAAAACTAGATCTATATCTTTCACCATGTACTAAGCTAAAGTTGAAATGGATCAAAAATCTAAATATTGGAACAGAAACACTAAATCTGTTGGAAGATGAAATAGGTAGAACTCTTAAAGATATTGATGTAGGCAAAGACTTTATGAACAAAACCCTAATCACACAGGCAATATCACAAAGAATCCACAACTGGGATCTCTTCTTATTAAAAAAGCTTTTGCACAGCAAAAGAAACCAACAACAGAGTGAAGAGACAACCCACAATGTGGGGCAAAAAAACCTTGCCAGCTGTTCCTCAGACAAAAGATTACTAACTATAATACATAAAGAATTAAAATAAATCATACCACCCAAATTTAAAGACCCAATTCAAAAATGGGGATCTGAAATAAACAGATACTTTTCAGATGAAGTAGAAATGACAAATAAATATATGAAAAAATGTTCAACATTACTGGTCATTTGAGAAATGCAAAGTAAAACAATGTTGAGATTTCATCTAACTCCAGAAAGTATGGCTATTTTCAAGAAATCAACAAACAACAAATGCTGGCGGGGCTGTGAAGAAAAAGGAACACTTCTCTACCATCATTGGGAGTGTAGACTGGTGCAACCACTGTAGAAATCAGTGTGGGAATTCCTCAAAACATTGAAACTCGAAGTCCCATTTAACCCAGCTATTCCCTTTCTTGATATCTTCCCAAAAGAAATAACATAAATAATGCACATGTTTATAGCAGCACAATTTGTAATAGCTAAATCTTGGAAACAATCCAAATGTTAATCAAATGATAAATGGAGAAAGATGTAATTTTTTTATACAATGGAGTACTACTCTGCAATAGAGAAGGATAAGCTTGAGACATTTTTAACTAAATAGATTCACCTTGAGACCACATTCTTAAGTGAAATAAATCAGACACACATGGTTAACTATCACATGGTTTCTCTAGTATAAAAAATTGAAAGTGTAAATAAGCAAAATG
Organism: Heterocephalus glaber; assembly: GCF_000247695.1. The sequence continues at coordinate 40,792,669 of NW_004624730.1, read as the reverse complement.
TGCAGTAAATATTGGGAAATGGAAGGAAGATGTCCAAATGCAACAGGGAACATGAGAGAGAAGAAGGGGAAAGGAAAAAATGGAAATAGCTTTTGTAGATAAAGAAGGGAAGAGGGATTGAAGAGAAGGGATGGGAATGGGAAAAAAGAAGAAGCATGATGTATTATATACAGGTACAAATTTCCTACGGTGAAAGTCATCACTATGTATATATCTTCTTGCTTGTAGATCTGATAGCTATGTCCTCAAGTGATCGCCTCTTACTATGTATAGAAAGAGGGAGAGAGTAAAAGAGAGAGGAAGAGGAAGGGAAAGAATGAAAGGAAACATGGGGGAAGGGGAGGCAGGGAGCATAGGAGCAGGAAAAGGAGAGGGAGGCAGAGAGGGAGAGGAACAGGGACAAGGAGAAGGACTGTCTTCTTCTTATAAGGGCACCCCTCACCTTTATGACCCCATCCAACTCTAATTACCTTTCAAAAGCCCCATCTCCAAATGGCATCATTTCAATGCTTAGGGAAATAAGAAATGGACTTGGGGGACACAAACATTCAGTACATAACAGTATCCTTCTCTTAAAATGGTATATAATTATCCTGCATGGACTTAAAAACACCAGAACACAGCAGACCTAATGCTCTTGGATATCAAATGCTGCAATGGTGCTGCTGCTGAAACTTGTGACCACCACTCGTCCTGGGCCAGATACTAATTGACTGAGGACCCAACCCAAGAATTCATATGTCAATGGAGTATATTAAAAGTTGTATAAGGAACTTTAATGGAAAACCATGTCACAGCTTTGACCTATTAGCTTATTATCTGTTTCTAGGATATTTGTTGGATGGCTGTTAAACGGAGGTTTTAGTTTAAAAAGCAAAAATAATTACATTGTTAAAAACTGTTGGAATGTTATGGCATTGCTTATCCTTACCATTAGCCAAAGAAGGAATGTTTTATGAGGACCACTATCAAAACTTGTTACATATCCCTAGTTATTCCAAGTTCACAGAAGTCTGAACTTGAGTCTGAAACATGTCTGAGAAATGTAAGATTCAAAGAATACCATTATTTTCCTGAAGTAGCAAAATTGAAAGCAGCACCAAGATATATACTTCTCTTGATCCAAATATGTGGTATAAGACCTGTTTTCAAAATCTTGAAAGGACCTCACTGGGCTAGAATTGACAAGACTACATATGTCTTGTAAAAGGTAAAGATGAATTTCAGTAAAGAGAGGAATTCATGGTCAGCTGGAGGAGACATCAATAATAAGGTAGCTGCATGTGAGGCTTCCTGCAGTATTAGGGAGGGACTTCATGGAAAATAGAGAAAATCACTTCCATAAAGAAGTTAATGTTGAATATATGGCCCATGGAAAGAGAGCTAATAGCAGTTCAAAAGAGAATTCAAGGTATTAGTCCTATTAGTCCTTTGAAAAGTAGTTGCCAAAACTTTTTCCTGTTCTTTAGCTTATCCCATTCTGTAGAATATCTCTTCACTCTACTAATTGATTCTTTTGCTGTACAGAAGCTTTTTTCTTTATTATAATCACATTTGTTGATTCTTCCTGTTATTTCTTGTGCAACTGAGATTCTGCTTAGAAAAACCTTTCCTACACCCATGTCTTCAAGTGTTTTGCCTATTTTATCTTACAGTAGGTTTGCCAGCTACTTCTCAGACAGACGATTAATCAGCAAGTGAAATGAACAGATGCTTCACAGAGAAAGAAATACAAATGGCCATCAAATATATTTTTTTAAATGTCCAACATCTCCCCATTGCCAAAAAAACACAAAAACAAAAACAAAAATGCCCAACATCTCTGGACATTAGAGAGATGCAAATTAAAACAATACTAATATTCCATTTTACTACAGAATGACAATCATTAAAAAATCAAAAATTAACAAATGCTAGCATGACTGTGGTGAAAAAGGAAGCTTCCTACATTTTTGGTGAGAATGTAAAATACTACAACAAAATCAGTGTAGATGTTTCTCGAAGAACTAAAATTATAAATTACATAAGTCCCAGATATCCCTCTTCTAAATATATTCCACAAAAAGTTTAAGACATCATACTATAGCGATACATGCATACCAATCTATAATATCAAAATCCCAGAATCAGCATATACATCCTATCAGCAGATTATTGGATAAAGATGTGGTATCTATATATTATGAAATACTACTCAGCTACAAAGAAGAACAAATTTGAGACATTTGTAGGAAAATAAATGTACCTAGGAAATGTGATGTTAAGTGAAATGAATGAGACACAAACTTGAATATCATATAATATGTCTCATCTGAATAAGCCAAAGTCCAAACTAAAAGAAAAATAAATGAAGGATAAAACAAGACAATGGGGATGGATATCAGCAGATGGGAACAGTGAAGGGGACCAAGGGCTAGGGGTGAAGGGAAGGGGATGTAAAAATTGGTAGAGTAAAGTTATGCCAAGTACAGGGTCCTAATAACTTCAATGAATGTGGACATTGTATACCATACACATCAACTAAGATTAATAATATCAACAAGAATGATAAAGGGGAAAGAGAAACTAGGGGAGGAGGAAGGGAAGGGGGTGGAAAAGAATTAATTAAATAAACAAGTTGTATTATGTACTCTTAGCAACTTCCCAACATTATTATAAAATGTAGATACTGCAAATATTTATTAATAAAATATAATATTTTAAAAAACATATTTCAGCAGCTTCCTTTTCCCAAGATCAACTGTCCACTCATTGGAGTCTTGAGTACCTGAGGTCAAAACATAAGCTAAAAAATAAAAGGAGAGTTTAGAAAATAAGGAGACAAGAAGTTAATACTTTCTCTTCACCAAGTGCAGAATTTTAATTGTAAAGCAGCATTCAGTGAAAGAACAGAAGCTTTTATTTAATTGAAGTTCAGAGTTCTGATTACATAGTAACTCAGGATTTCAGCTCATTACATGGAAATGTTTGAATCCTGGAAATACTAAATGAACTATTCATGAATTTATTCCAGAAACATATAGACCAGAATAATGATTAGGTTTGTTTTTGTTTTTGTTTTTGGTACCTGGGATCAAACTCAGGACCTTGTGCTTTCGAGGCAGATGGCACCACCACTGAGCTAAATCTCTGGCCCCTAATGATTAGGTTTGAAGACAATTGGAAAAAAATAAAATTGCTTTCTGTCTTACACATTGAGACCAATATATTTATGAAATGGTTACCTTACTGCATAGTGATTTACATGATTGCTTCTATAGTAAATCAACAGTTTATAATACTGTAGTATTCTCTTTTTATAATTCCAGAAAATTTTATATTGTATACAAAATATTCCCATCATGAACAATTAAACATTTTTTTAAAATGTGGGATATAAGTGCATTGTGAAAATTCTTTTTATGTAGTAATTTGAGTCTATTCCTTCCATTCCCAAAAGTTAGATGTTATTGTTTCTGGGAATATCTACACAAACTTTAAAGAGTACACTATTCAAGGATCCATAAAATACAGATTTCATTAAGTATCTACTATTCTACTGGGCTTTGAGATCCATATAAGGAGATGTGCAAGTCTTTGAGTTTAAGCTCTATTTGTATTTATGATGCTGCTCCAGAACAAACCCCTCACAGGAATATCAATTATTAAAGAAGTGTCTTCAGCATAGCAGATAATCAGTATGTCATCAAGCAAATAATGCAACCCCAGGGATATGTTCCTCCAGCCTGTTCTTTGAAGTCCAAAGTATTTATCCAGTTTACATAGCAGATGTTGTCACTGTCACTGAGAACAAAGCAATAAAGACACTAACATTCTTTAAAATTAATTTGATTGTTCCTTTTGTGTATGAAGAGGGAAAATTTGTTTCTTTAATGTTAAAAATATGAAGAGAAAATAAACTTTCTATGTTTTTGCCTTTCAGAAAGTGATTTTTAACTAGATAATCACAAGGCCTTTTAAGTATTTTTTTCATCATTCACACACCAGTCTGACTGCACTTTATCTTAAGTAGGAAATTATAGGTGTCAAGATTCCTAATAAATCTGAATAAGTAAAAGCATGTAGTAATATTGTAATTGAAACTTCTTTATATTAAAATAATATTGAAATAAATTGTTTAGGAATGACAATTTTGCCAATTATCATAAACATTACGTGTGTGTGTAAATGTTTTCATGTTATCTTGTTTCTATTGTGTGATATAATGTATATTCAAAGCTGGATTCTGGAAACTACTGAAAAATGAAATTTTAGATGTGTTCAATAGATTGTACAGATTCGTATTTTGATTAATAAATCTATATCTGGGGACATTAAAATGCTTAGCCACAGTATATTATTTTGATATTTTAAAAATCTAATTATAGTGTAATGTTACAACACTTTTTATTCTTTCAACTAATATCTATTGATTACTACTAAGGCCAGACACTGTTCTGAACCCTAGAACACATTTGGGGAAACCCTGAGAAGAACTGGGTACAATCAGAAGAATTGAGTACAAGTCCATCTGTGCTGTAAAGTGAAGCAGAATATCCTGGAGGAGAGTGTCTGCCTGTTGTGGTGGCAATAAGTTTGAATGAACATATAGGTTTAGGAGGCAGAATTGGCAGGTCTTGACAGTTCATTACATTTGTAAGAAGATTTAATGAAATGAGCCCCTGAATATGGTGCCAGGGACATATCACAAAACACTGTGAATAACATACTAAAGGACATTACTTTCCATCTGCTTTCTCAATGCTTCTGTCTCAGAATTTCTGAAAAGTTGTGAGTGAATGGAGTATTCATGCTGAATGCTCTAAGTGGACCCCAAAACTCTGGATCCTGTTTATTTTTTGAACTAAATATATTCATAAACTTAATCATATTTTGAGACAACAAGCAACAAAAGGATGATTCTTCAGAAGGGAAATAGCAGATGGTAGAAATACACAGTGATAGAAAGGAGTAATCATATTTGTAGCTTTCCAACTCTTTGTCAATGTTTCATCTACAGAAAAAAAGTCAAGACCTAAATACCAGGAAAACCAATATTTACAAAAAAATAACTTTCAAAAAAAGAGTAAGGGAACACTATTGTGTTCATACAACAATTCTGTGACTCACAAATACTATTTCACCATTTATTGTCATAAAACTCTATGAGGCATTTTTGTTTTAGAGACAAAAAATATTCCTAAACTGGTAGAGTTTATATAAATTACTCACCTCAGGAAAAGTGTGGTTTTAAAAGTCAAAGACATGTGGGCTGGGAATTTAGCTCAGTGGTTCTGCTGCATGCCTTGCAAGTGTAAGGTCTGGAGTTTGATCCCCAGTACAAAAAAAAAAAAATTCAAAGACGTGTTTACCTCTTTACATTAAACGTTCATGTGAGAATAGAACTTGTAGTACTATGATTACAAATAGTATTTTAAGTTTTAACTCCCTTAAGTATGAAAATTTAATCTGGGTTGGAAATTATCATTAAAACAAAAAATAAAACAAGGAAGCCCTGGGCATATTTTTTTAAGTAGAATAATATCCTGATTTACAAAAGTTTTGTTTCAATTGTTTTTCCTTCATTGACCCAGCTACAGTATTCCCCTTCTAGGTATTTTTCCCAAAGAGTTAAAGTCATCACACCACAGTGATACATGCATACCAAGGTTTACAACAGCAGAGTTCATAGCAGCACAATTCATAACAGCTAAATATTGGAAACAGCCCATATGCCCATCAAGAGATGAATGGATAAAGAAAATGTGGAATTTGTGTAAAATGGAGTACTATTCTCCAGTAAAGAATGATAAATTTGAGGCATTTTTAGGTAAATAGATGTATCTCAGGACCATAATCTTAAGTGAAATAAATCAGACACACAAGTTTAAATATCACATTGTTTTTCTTCTGTGAGAAATTAAAAGTGTAAATAAGGTAAAAAATGGGGGATGGATATTAGGAAGTAGGAAGAATTTGGTTTTTTCTGCTTTTTCCAAAGGCAAATAAAGGATATTTTCCCCCTTTTTTATCTTCCTCCACTTCTTCCTTCTCTTCCAGTCTGTTGCTCATTTTGATATGGTAACTACTCAAATCATTTTTCCTCACCACTTCTTTGGAACTCAGGAATTATCCAAAGCAGGTCACATACATTGTTCTTTACTATTTAGAATGCTAAATAAGGTGGCCAGTGTACATGAAGTACCAGATGGAGTTCAGGAAGATCTCTCAATATGTGATACCAAATTCTGCTTTGTAGTAAGATAAATACTTCAGAGAATTTTCATTTCAGACCTTACTATCAAATGGTTGTACTACAATATTTTATTGTTCACTTTCCCTTTAAAAGGATAAAAGTTTCTTTAATGAGGAAGAAGGGTATAGCCGCTCTGTTTTGAAACAGCACAGTTTGTTCTCTGCCCAGACGAGGGCTCTTCCTGTGTGCTGTGGTACACTGTGTAACTCAGTGTTCAGCATGTTGCTTTCCATTTCTATCATCACTAAAGGGATTTTATGCAGAAAACTTCATACTGATTATCTAAACTGACAGATTATTTTGCCTGCTTCTTCCCTGTTTATAATGGAGCCTTCAGGGTTCTAACCATCAGCTGCTAATTCCTCAGGGAATTCACTTTTGCTGCCTACTCCCCTCTGTGCTACTGAAGTTTTCTTTTAAATCTTTTTTTCCTCATAAACTTCTTCTATTTGTAAGCATTTCTACTTCGTGAATATATCTGCTAATCTATCAAATTCAAGCATGTTTATTGCTGTTTTATCTCCTTTGTAAAGTGCACCTTTTATCATGACACACTAGTTTTTAGTGTTTCCTGCCTTTATTCTTAAACTACAGCATGTAACTGTGTGATGAAAACAGCCAATTTTATTTTATTTTTCAGTTGCCTATTTCACAGCCCCTTCATTTCCAACCTTTCTTTATCATCGATTTTAAGTGTGCTTCTCTGGCTGCATTTAAGCAGATTATTTTAAACTCGTCTTTCAATAATAATCATACTTCTATCCACACAAAGGGCAACAGTTGAATATAGTTATTGTTTTCCTGTTCTTTTATTTTACTTTAGATTTACTGCTCGGGTAGCTATCTTTCCTATATTTACTTTTACTTTTGCATGATTTCGTATGTTTACTATTCATTCTATGTTTTCCTTGTGCATTTTGATAATCTCACTAAGATTTCATTCTATTATTTTATTTGGTCTTACCTTTACAAGACACATATTTCTCTACTATTATTTAAGAATAAAATATTTCCAAATGAAGGCATACATTTTCCCACCAAGATGGTTTATGTTACCCATCTCACTACTATAGAACTTATGGAAATATTAACTTATTCTACCTCTTTCCTACGTTCCCCTATAATAGTGCCTTTAGAATGTCTCACATTCCTGTTTTCCTGAACTTGTTAAAGACTTTAAAAAATTCTGGACTATAATAAAAGTTTCCTTTTTGTAGTTTAAAATGTTCTTCTGTTTAAGGTGTGCTTAAAGTTTTGGCTATTTCAAATTATTTATTTGATTTAGTTATTTTCTCAAACATCTTTAGAAGGAAATCATTATATTTTATTACAGTGCAAACCTTTGCCCATGTGGGTTAATGACTATTATCAGTAGATGTAGGGTTACTTTTCGTTTCATATCTTTTTATTGTAACTACTAGAAATTTTTCTCTTTTTTTTCTAGGTATCTTCCTGAAAGAGTTAAAGATATTATTTTATAGGGATACATGTTGATCCATGTTTGTAGCAGCACAATTTATAATAGTTAAATCTTGGAAATGGCCTATGTATTCATCAACAGAAGAATGGATAAAGTAGATATAGGATTTGAAAGGTACTTATATTTCCCCAGTAGATACCAAATGGTATACTACCCTATTCCAGTTTTAAATATTATAAATAAACAAATTGATGCTTTCCTTTTTGGCATCAAACAGGTCGTAAATTATTATATGAATATAAACCTATAAAGTAATATATATTGCTATCATTACTACTAAGATTTTCCACAACAAAAAAGTTGTTATGCTCTAAAAACTTGAAGAGTTTACTACGAATAGGTTAATTTTTTTGTCATTGATCCAATTTAGGACCACACTGAGGTCTTTCTAAAGCTCATACTGATCATCTTTCTTTCTTTAATCACAACCAATCCTTCATCTGTTTTTCTTTTTTCTTTACTCTTTGAGATATGTTTTTCATATTGAGAGTTATGGACCTTTCCTCCATATGTTATTTTTTTTCGTATTTCCAAGACACTTAATTGGGTGACAACAGTAACCATACACTTTTTCGTTACATGAATGTCATGTTTAAATAACACAAGTTGTGTATTTTAACATACAGAATTACCTTTATTGCTTTTTTGTTTGGTTTTGCTTTTATCCATTCTTCCTCACTTGCTTTAATATGTCAAACTTGTAATTGGTCTATTAACTAGTGGGCATACTGGACATAGGATTTTTATTCTTTGTGGCTCACTGGAATTCAGGATTAGTTTTTGTGTCTCCCTGTATAATGCCAATATTTAGTAGATAGAGACAATCTACAGTTTTTTACAGAAGCCAACAATTAGAAGTAAGCTTTACAAGGCCATGCAACATGGCTATACTTTGCACGCTCCTTATTCTGTATGCCCTCAAGCTCCCATAGTCCCAGGGTCAGCATTCTGACCTAACTTGCACCTTTCTCTTCCTATGGGTCATACAGGTGTGGGAAGAATTTATTGTGCATTGTAATCTTTGCTGTCAGGAAGACCCAGAGAGCTCTGGTTCACATTCTTCCCTGGACCCTCAGCTTTGAGTTATTTATATCTATACTTTTTTATTCTGGTGTCCCAAAATTCATCTGGGCCAAGGAGAAGGAAGCCAAGTAACAGATCTCATTTTCTTGAGTACCACACAAACACAGTACCTACATATGCTTAAATCCAGTCCACTGGCTTAGACGAGGAATATAGACGAACATTTTCAATGGCAAAAAGTATGCTTGGTTCTTCTACTCATCTTCCCATAATCTTCTACATCACTTGGTAAATATTTCCAAGTATTCAAATCTTCCATGTTCTACCCTCAAGTGTCTAGAAGCAAGGATCTTCTCCAGCTGCTTTGTGTCTAATGTGGTCTCTTTACCTACACTTTCATATTTGGTTCAAAGGCCTTTGAACATTTTTTTCTGGAGTTCTTGTGTTTTCCATCCACAATCCATCCTGTGCTATTTTCTGGCATATTGGTTTAGACATCTTCTTAATTAAGTGTGGAACTCAGCTATTCACTGACCTGGTTAAATATACCAGTTTCAAGAAAAACTTTTTCTTGATACATATATATATATATATAAGATTTATTTTAAAATATGAAGTAAAATTGTGTCCACATGTGCATACATCAAGCTTCAATATTTTAGAGGTATTTTATGTGCATATTAAATCTCTTCAAATCACCCTTAGGAAGATTTAAATGTCACTCTAAAAAACACAGTATGTCTGTGGTGTCTACTAAACTCTATGGGCTTTGTAGGGTAATCCACAGCACTTTAAAGATTATTCTTTTGCTATCATTTCTCATTAATTCCCTCTGTGGGTCATTGATGGATGTTCTGGGAATGTAAACATAATAAATGTTGCAAGAAACAAAATGTACAGGTTATGGCTTGCAAACTACAGACAAACCAGTTGTGACTAGTTCAAATTGAATTCCTTTATCCACTGAGTAAAACATACCAAATAAAATATACCAGAGTAGCTTAGTCAAATGGATTACTTCAGTGAGTCATGATGTTATATTTTCAGTATCTCATTTCATTTGCTATGGTAAAAATGCACTAAATAAACAACAAGTATGAATAAAGTAAGATCTACTAAATACCTATTCTGTATGACAACACTTTAGATATATTTTTTGCTTAAATAAGTATAACTCACTGGGAAACAACTTCTTTTACAATATCACCCAAAAAATGAAATACCTAGAAATCAATCTAATGAAGGAAGTAAAGGACCTCTACTTTGAAAACTAACAGTACTCTAAAAAAAGAGATCAAAGAGGATATCAGAAAATGGAAAGACATTCCTTATTCTTGGGTAGAAAGAACCAATATAGTGAAAATGACCATACTTTCAAAACTGCTATATAGATTCAATGCAATCCTGATAGAAATTCCAACAATAAATTTCACAGAACTAGAAAAAAAAATCCAAAAATTCTTTTGGAACCGGAAGTGACCTAGAATATCAAAAGCAATTCTAGGCAACAAAAACAAGGCAGGAAGTATCACAATTCCCAACATGAAACTATACTGCAACGTTACTGTGATAAAAACAGCATGGAGCTGGCAAAGAAACAGACCTGAGGATCAGTGGAATAGATTAGAAGATGCAGAAACCACTCTATACACACTCAGCCACCTCATCTTTGACAAAGGAGCCAAACATCCTCACTGGAGGAAAGATATACTCTTTAATAAAAGTGCTGGAAAAACTGGGTTTCAACTTGCCAAAGATTAAAACTAGACCCAGATCTTTCAACATGCACAAAACTAAAACTGAAGTGGATCAAAGATCTAAACATTGAAACAGAAACACTAGTTGGAAGATAGGCAGAATTCTTGAAGACATTGGTGTAGGAAAAGACTTTATGAACAAAACCTCATTTGGACATAAACTAGCACAAAGAATGAACAACTGGGATTTCATCTTTTTTTTTTTTTTTGTACCGGGGATCAAACTCAGGACCTTGTGCTTGTGAGGCAGGAGGTGGAACCACTGAGCCAAATCCTCAGCCCAGGATTTCATCTTACTAAAAAATTTTTGCATTGCAAGAAAAACTACCAACAGAGTGAAGGGATTTTTTTTTTGAGTGTAAACCAAGAGTGAGATTACAGGATCAAATAATAGTTCTATTTTTAATTTTTTGATAAAACTTCATACTATTTTCCATAATTGCTTCACTAATTTGCATTCTCACCAACAGTAATCTCATTTGTCTATTTGATAATAACCGTTCTTATTAGAATGAGGTGATATTGTGGTTCTGATTTGCATTTCCCTAATGATTACAGATGTTACATATTTTTTGTATACCTGCTGAACACTTGTATATCTTCTTTTGAGAAATGTCTATTAAGTATACTGTCCATTTATAATAGGATCATTTATATTTTTGTTGTTGAAGTTTCTGATTTTCTTATAGATTCTGGGTATTGAGCCTTTATCAGATACACTGTTTGAAAATATTTTCTCCCATATTCTATGATATCTCTGCACTATGAAGATTTTTTCCTGTGCTGTGCTGGAGCTTTTTAGTTTGATGTAGCTGCATTTTTTTGTTTGTTTGTTTCTTGTGCCAGTGGTGTCTTGTTCAAAAAATCCTTGCCATGACCACAGGCTGCAGTGTTTCCTCTGTTTATTTCCAAAAAATTTGTTTATTTTAGGGCTCAATTTTTTTTTTTTTTTGGTACTGAGGATCAAACTCAGGTCCTTGTGCTTGCACAGCAGGAGGCAAAACCACTGAGCTAAATCCCGGGCCCTTAGGTCTCAAATTTTAAAAGAGTTTCAGGTGATTTTTTTTTTTTTTGTACCAGTGAGAGGTGAGAATCAAATTTCATTTTTTTGCATGTGAATTACCAATATTCTTCATGCCATTTATTTTTAAAGTAGTCCTTTCTCCAATGTGTCCTTGCAGTATCTTTGTTAATAAATAAATAAATAAATAAAAAACAGTGGGCAGTAGATACAAGTGAACAATAAACATTACACTGAATAACAAAGCTGAAAGTGTTCTCTATAAAGTCTACAACAAGAGAAGACTGCCCAATTGTATTGCTTTCATTTACCTGAAGTTCTAACTAGAACAATCAGATAAAAGAAAGAAATAAAGGCACCAAAATTGCAAAAAAATTAACTCATCATGATGTCTGCAGATGACATGGTCTCATATATAGAATACCCCATATAACTCCATGAAAATTGGACAATCAGTAAATAAATTCAACAAAGTTGTGGCATATAAAATCACCATTCAAAAATAAATAGCACTGCTACATAGAAAATTATCTAAAATAGAAAAAAAATCTATCCCATTTGTAATAGAAAAAGAACCCTAGGAATAAATTTAACTAAAGATGTGAAAGATCTGAATGACCTCTATTATGAAAATTGTGATTTCTTTCTTTGACCAAATAAATTGAAGAGGCCATAAAAATATATTTAAGGATTAGGAGAACCCATATTGTTAACAGTAAATATTCTAAATAATATTGTCCACACTATACAAAATGGTGCACAAATTCACTGCAGTCTCTTGCAAAATACTAATGACATTCTTTATCAAAATACAAATTAGAACCAAAAAATTAGATTTCTTTTAGAAATACCTAATATTTATAAAGTACCAAAGAGAAATAGCTAAATTTGTATAGAATCACAAAAACTTCCTGCTTCAACATGAAATTTTGAGAGAAAGAAAGAAGCATTCCAGTACCTGACTTTAAAATATAATGCAAAATATTTGTAATCAAACCATTCTAATAATATTCACATCAATATAGGCCATACATTCGTGGAAAAGAATAGAGCCTAGAAGTAAATTCACAAATTGATATTAAATTTTGTATTATATATCATAAGTTTTTGCCAAAAATCTGAATTCTCAATAGCAAAAGTAATGTATTAAATTTTTTAAACACGAGGAGCTTCACAATTTTTATTCTAATCACATTTATCGTTTGCTTCAACAATGACCAGGTTATTTGTCACTTACTTAAAATGTTACATTATGTTTCTCTGTTTCTCTCAATATATATAAAACATAATTTTCTATTTGGCCACTTTAATTTTGTCTGAGTTTTGAATTATGGTAATTTTTGTACTAAAATAACTGCAATTATTTTTAAATGATGTAATCTTCTACAGACATGAAATTGTTTCTCACTTATCTACCAATGAGCCGTGATCTTCTTCTATTAGATGTTTAATATTTAAACCACTTTAAATGTGTATAGTGGAGTATATACATTATTCATTTTAATCAAATTTATCAATTGTTCTTGATTATGAAGAATGGGAACAGATGGAACACAAGAAAGAATCTGAATATTGTGATAATGTTAAAAGAGACCAAGTCTCCAGGAAACTCTCAAAGGAGAGAGAAAACATTAAAGCAGTGAATTTGTTACTTTGAGTTGTCAATAAAGTAATTCCTCAATGTTTGAATATAATTCTTTCAAACAGTTCCAGATTACAGTTGATTAGTATATAGTTCTCTCCACATAGCTGTCTCTATGGTAAGATGAATTTCAAAACAAAGAACTCTCACAAATGACAAAGACTAAAACTATTTAATGTGTTATTTTAAAAAATTTTAGAAACTTTAAGTAAATATAATTTTAAATATATGAGTTTTTAAATGTGATTTCATATAATTACCAAATAGTAGAATAACTATGAAATTTTTCTAAATGTGGTAACTACCAATGAAAACAAAGACTGTATAAGTTATAGCTAGGTTCTGATTATTGGGTTGTCAACTATTAGTCACCCTTGCATAAATGTATTTCTTTATTTTAAAAACATTTCTCACTTTTATATATTATGTAAAGGAATTTCCCAAAAATAATTTGTTTTATGTAGACATTAAGGAAAATCAAGATAGTTAACATAAAAATTTTAAAAGTCTGTGTGTGATTTGTTATTCAGTACTCTTTTCTGTCAAATTAATTCACTATGAATTAATAAAATTGCCATTACAGAAAGAAAAATTTTTGCTTTATAGCAGTAGATTTATTATACAAAGAAAGAATGCTTAATCCTGCCATTCTTACTTACACAAGATAACCAAAGTTAACATGATTAATTTAAATGATGCTTGTTTTTCTTCTATGTAGAAATATATAATTGTTACATAATTAAAACATATTTATATAATAATCTTATTTGGGTAGAATATTTCATCATGAAATATTATATTAACAGAGTAAACTTAGAAATCTGACTGTGACCTAAGATTGGCTATCTTTTAAAATTGTGTAACATCTAAAAGCTTGCTCATAATTGCTTTCAAACAAAGAATAGTCTTGCTGCATTTCACTTGTGTATTCACATAAACTTCTGAGCTCACCGTTTTACTTCCTGTTACTCAACTTGACACTGGAAGCTCTGGGCCAATCTTCCCTAAAATAATTACATGGATATAGGCACTTTCTAGACTTTGATTCCATTTCAAATTTATTCTATTGCCATTAGCTTACTTTAAAAAGTGTGTATTTTATTTAATTGTGCATATTACTTAATAAAACATGACAAAAAGAAAGGAGATTGAAAATCATCATTGATAGCTACATTCTATGACTTAAAGTCCAAAATTTCAACTAGGTTGTCATTTGAATATTTTTGTTTCCAATTTATTATTGGGAAGAGAAAGAAATATATTAATCTGAAGTTAAATTAAGATATGAAATGATATTTGGAAATAAATTTCAAACACTCACTATTTAGGCCCTAATTCATTATCATGGAAAGGCATGTTAACTGTGTTTCTGTCACTCATTTCTTTAAACAAAATTGTAAAAAGCTAATCTAGATAGCCATTATTTATTGATATTTTAGTATCCATGTGAGCAATCAATACTTTTTAATTTCTAAAATATTAAATAAGAGATTTGCTTGATTGTTAGAATAATAATGAGAACATTTTGCATGTGTATGAATGTGTGTGTAAGTGTTGTATTTTAGGGGTAGAATTTGAAAGTCACTCTTCATCACGTGATTCTACACTTGGCAGGTACACTTAAAAATTTGACTACATAAGTCTTCTCAATATGCTCCAAGACAGTACAGCCAGGTGGCATGTGCCACATCACATTCATACTGCAATGTCCTTCAGCATTCAGCAAGGAGAACCATCCTCTTTATACTTCATGGTAGTGAGATATAGTCAGATCAATATACATGCTTAAAACAGAAGATGAAAGGAAATTATTCATTACATCATCACACGGAAGCAATTATTTGTCCTAACGTGACTACGCTATTAATAGCTCAAGGTCATAAAGAGAGTTGAAGGCCTAAGTAGTTTAAAATCATATTCTAAATCATTTCATTTTTCTGCTCTCAGAATAAAGTGTCTTTTCTTTCTCAAGTATAACTATTAGAAAATTATATATGGAATTATATGAAGAAAGGAAAATTGTTTCTATCAGTCAAGTGGTGAAATTAAAAAATGTATCACTTGGTTTGTATGTATTCTGAACAACATATTTAAAATATACATGAATTTGTGGTTTCTCAGGTTATGGTCAAAGTTTCTAAATTTACTGAAAAATAGCATGAAAAGATAGCAATAAGATGTTGATGATAATATCTTATAGATTATATTGCTAGTAAAATTATATCCAGGGGAGTATGTAGTGCAGTTAGAGTTTAAATAATATAATACTATACTCATTTAAAAATATAATTGTGATTTAAAATTTAGGGATTATAAAAACCACATAATGATAATCAAATTTTATCTGTGACAAAATTTTCAGATGAATCAAGTGAAATTTTTGAAAATGATAGATCATTAAATAAACTATTCAGCCATTAAAGCACTGTTGTTAAAATAAACTGTCTCGGTCACTTTCCCCATTACTGAACCATAATACCTTACAGCCACAAATTAGGTGTGGAGAGAGTTTATGCTACCTCACATTTTCAGTCCACAGTCAGCTCCTAGGCAGGAAGTATATGATAGAAGAAAGCTGCTCATGTCATGGTGGCCAGGAAGCAGAGAGGAATGGGAACAGCCAAGGAGGAAGATAAACCCTTCCTGCTCACATCCCAGTGGTCCACCTCTAACCTTGGTAGTAAGACTGAAACTTTGTTTTATGTTGTACTATTTCTGGATATTGCCATCTGATTTGTTTCTTATAAACTCAATTTTCCATACAGAAATGTAGCTTTCTGAAAAATCTTTCTAAAATCTACAGCAAAATAATATTTTTCTGGTTATTATGCATTGCCTTGGTGGTATTTATAGCTAATAAGAAACTCAAATAAATATAGCTAATATTTATAGCTAATAAGAAACTCAAACACCAGAATCTAAATTGTTCTACAACCTTGTAAGGAAACTGTCCCCAAACATGCAATGAATATCTAAAGGCTATATATATTGACCCATGATTCAAATTTTTAGTTAAAATACAAAAGCATAAAAGGAGGTAATAAATGTATGGAAAATTTAAAAAAATACACGAATGTATTATAGAAATGTCAAATGTTTTACAGAAAATATCAATTTACTTTCTTCTTGTGACTCCAACCCTATCCTCTAACCATGAGAAGTATACAAATATATAGTTAAAATGTGATACATATATGTACCAATTCCCTACAATTGTAAAATAGACTAAAAAAGGGAAATAAAATAAAATATTTAATTTTACATTTGTCATTTCAGAGCAAATAGAAGTCTCAAGGATAGGAAATAACTAATTTATTCATTTCATTCTGTGGCTCTTTTTCTACTGTTCCTTTTAGAAAAGGTGGTATATACTTTTAACAGGGTTATACAATGAAGAAAAAAGAACAGAAATGTATTTTCACTTCCAGAACTTCCACATATGCTAGCTTGATATATTTACACTTTACCTGGCATACGTGTCAGTAAGCAAGAACTAGAATACAGCATTTTTTGTTACTGTTTGCATTACATATGATCACACTCTTGGATACTTTTTACATTTTCAATAAATTTATATGAAATGGTTATTTCAGAATTTAAGCAAATATAGACCTAACCATCAAGCTAAGCAGATAAGACCATTTCTCTGAAAGAGTTATAGATGGGCAAGTTTGCTACCCAGAATAATATCCAAATGATTTGGTTGAACATATTTTATAAATGTCTACAAATACGATTGTTTTGGTTACATAAAGTGCCATAAAGAGAATTTCTACTTTTAATTAATTAATTTATTTATTTATTCTTTTATTGGTACATTTTAGGTATATAAACACAGTTACATTTCTCATTGGGAACTTGTACCTTTATATAATGCATCTTGGTTCTTATTTTTTCCCCATTCCTAGCCCTCTCTTCACCCCCTCCACCCTTCCCTATTTACAAATGCTTTATTTCCATTTTTTCCATTTCTCATCATTTTTCCTTTTCCTTCTTTCCTTTCCCCTGCCCCTCCCACTAACCCTACTCCTTTGGACCTTTTCTTCCTGTTTTGCATTATTGATTATTCATTCTAATCATTGGTACATTTTAGGTATACAATATAATGACATTCATCATTGGAAATTTGCACCTTTGCATAATCTCTCTTGGTTACCATCTTTTACCCTTGCCCAGTCCTCCCTTCAACCCCTCCATTCCTCCCTATTTACAAAGATTTTGTTTCTAGTTTTCCATTTTCTCATATTAATTCCATTCCCTTTTTTCCCTTCCCCTACCCCTACCACCTCCTTCCCTTTTGGCCCTTTAAATCCTATTTCACATTACCTATCTGTGAAAATCAGTATGGAGATACCTCAAAGAACTAGGACTGGAAGTCCCATTTGACCCACGCTATTCTGCTGCTGGGAATCTTCCTCAAAGAATTAAAAGAATCATACCACAGTGATACATGTGCACCCATGTTCATAGCAGCACAATTTGTTATACCTAAAACTTGGAAACAGCCCAAATGCCCATCAACTGGAGACTGGATAAAGAAAATGTGGGGTTTTATAAAATGGAGTACTACTCAGCCATAAAAATGAGAAATTGGAGATATTTATAGCTAAATGGATGCACATTGAGGTGATACTCTTAAGTGAAATAAATAGGACATACATGTAAAAATACCGAATAGTTTCTCTGGTGTGAGAAACTGAAAGTGTAAATGGGGTCTACTTTTTAATAATTATTGAGTCTATAGCATACATATAGTTCATTTTAGTTTTGAATTTAAGTATCAATTATGGTAGGCAGGATAATGATTCCACAAAGAGGCCTTCTTCTTAATCCTTGGAGCCTGTGGTTATGTTATCTTGCATGATGAAGTTGATTTACAGTTGCTGATGGAATTAAGGCTCCTACTAAGCTAAGACTTACATAAGGAGATTTTTCTAGATTATTTGACTGGGCCCAATATCATCGTGAAATTTCAAAAATTGGAAAGGAGGGTGAATATGTAAGTTCTTCATCCATTGCTGCTGGTATTGAAAATGTAGGGCAGCTAGGGTATGTGGTCCTATTTCAATTATCCAGGAGATAACCATTTCCTAACATCTTGATTTTAGTTTATGGAGACTTCTTTTTTTTAATGAGCACATATTTGAAGTACATTAAGATTACATTTGAGCCGGGGATTTAGCGATTTAGCTCAGTGGTTTTGCCTCCTGCCTCACAAGCTCATGGTCCCAAGTATGATCCCGGATACCAAAAAAAAAAAAAAAAAAAAAAAAAAAAGGTTACATGTATCATGTGAAGCTGGTACAAAACACACCTTTATTATTTTTTAATCTCCTATCATCCTCATTTCTACCTTTGTTTTCCAACTATTCATCCTCTTCTCATTTACAAAAGCTCTATTTCCTTTTTTTCATCAACTTTACTTCTAATCTACAATTGTGATAATTTGATTTTCAACTTGAGTGGGGAATGCCCAGTTAATTGAGTCAGCATGGTTCTGAGCATGGGAGACCGACTGTAAGGAGGACTGTTGGGACTGTTGTCAGAACACTATAAAAGGAGAACAAGAGGGAAAGATTTTGTCTGATTCTCCTTGGAAGAGCTTCATTCTGGCTGATCTTCCTTGGAGGAGCTTGGTCGAGACTGCTTTTCTTCAGAGGAGTTTTGGAGGGTTTTTTAAATTTTGTTTTGTTTTGTTTTGTTTCTAAAGAGCTTTGGCTGTTTTCTTTCTTTAGGGAAGCTTCAATCCTCGTCTTCATCTTGGACATACATCATTTCCTGGCTCCCGGTGCAGATCCTTCAGCCTTTTGGTACAGACTCTTTAGATTTCAGCACTGTCCCTTGGGCCTTTTCAGAGCAGATCCTTGAATCTTGGATCATTCAGCTTCCTGATAAGGACTTGCAGGGGACATTGCTGTGGACTGTTGATCCTTTGAGTCTCCAGCACAGAGACAGACATTTTGCAGTCCTCTATGTCTGATTCTAGTGAGCACTGACTAATACACTACAGAACTGTAAGACTACACAATCATTGAAATTTTTACAGTATTGTTTTGAGCCACTAAATTTGAGGTATAGGCAAGAACAGTACTGTAAAAGAAAACTACAGTAGCCATTTAAATGTTAGAAATACTATCATCAAATTGTCCTTAGATTTTGGGTGGTTACATTTCTTTCTTCACAGTCTTCATAGTACACTTCAAATTCCTTGAAAATGATCAAAATGTCATGAAACTCAACAGTGTTTCAATTTTACATCCCCAAAGGAGAAATAAAGCATAGAAGTCCTATCTATATATAATCATACATATATATATATATATAAAATCAGTTTATGCAATTAGAATTTCCATCATTATCTCTGAGTCTCTACATTGTTGCCTGAACTTTTCAACCCAAATATTATTGCCTTCATACAAATTAAGATCTCTCTGTTTAGAACAATCAAATATTTATAACATAGACCTTAAATTATTTTTCTTTCTATGTGTTCAAAATCAATTTTTAAATAAAGGAGAATCTATACTATTCCTAAAAGAACAAATTTCCCATAAAGTTAGAAACCAAACCTTCTGACTGAGCACAGTGAGTTTTACCAAGAAGTCAGATGGTCCAGAAGTTCTTAGCAGGAAAATAATAGTCATAGAGAATTGGAGAAAACTGAAGTACAAGATGTTCAAATTATTCCCTTTAAGGGAAAGCTGACAATGAAGATTTTATCTTAAAATATTTTAAATGATGCAATGATCTCTTATAGACTATGGAATTTATAAACTATCTTTTTAATTGTTGTAGGTGGAGTTGAAAATGATTTGGTAAACTAACAAAAAAATACCACTTTTTCTATTTTGTTCACAGGCTACTGAAGGAGAAATGTACTTTATTAGTATGCACCAGATAAATTTATTTGATCTAATTAAAAATTTATAGAAAATAACAAAAATATAATTCTGGTTTTTTAAATGCTGACAATGATAAGAAATTACATCTGTGTTCCCCATTGATAGTATCTTGACCCACTGACTATTCATGGAAAGAAATGCAGTCCTGAAACAGTGCTCCTATTTCAATTTTTGTTGTTTTATGACAACCAAATTTCTTTCACCTATAAATCCAGAAAGACAGTAAACAATACCATTAGTATGTGAACACTTTATGAAAACTAATCAGTGTATAGTTTTCTTTAGTATGCACAATTACCTGACTCTTGTTTTACTTTTTCCTAATGGATTAGTCTTTTCTTTTCTCCTAAAACAAAATACCATGAACTGCATAGTTTGTAAATAATAGAAATTTATTTTTCACAGTTTTAAAGACTGACAAGTCTAAGATCAACGTGCTGGCACATTCTGTATCAAATGTAGACTGCTCTTTGCTACAAAGGTGGTGCCTTATTTCTGTATAGTCTGATTAGAGCAAACACTGTGTTGCTACAATAGCAGAAGGGATGGAAAGAAGTATAATGTTCAGTCATGCATCCCTGAATACACCTCTTGCATGACTTAGCCACCTGATGAGGCCAGACTTCCTAAAACTATTTCATTGGCCATTAAGTGCTAATGTATATATTGTGGGGAGCACATGCAGACGACAACACCTGAACATGAAAGACTTGTGGTAATTCATATTTATAAAATACTTTAAGGACTAAGAAATGGTAAATTTCAAGGATCTAGAGAATTTTTCATGACCATTTTACAGATGTCTAAAATTGAGAAAAAAAAAGGCATATGTGGCTAACTGCATCATTACACAGTATTGATTAATACTAATTAATTTTTATAGACTTGGTCAGTCTTTCTTCCATCAGGTAAATCATAGGAAATATGAGTAATGGTGATTATGAATCTGAAAATCTGTTCAATATCAGACAATATTAATATTACAACAGCAACTAAAATTCAGCACACTTTCAAACTTACAAAGATTTTTAAAGAAATATATTAAATAATTTTATAAAATGTAATATTTCTGAAAAGAAATCATTTCTCTGGTAGTACTTTTATGATATAGTAGATATGCACTTGAAGAAGGAATTAAAATGAACTCAGTGTATAGGAAACATTTTTATAGTTAACTAATCATCAAGCACCAAGAGAAAAAGGCTAAAATAATTAAACAGGAAGATGATTTTTAAAAGTAATGAAATTGGGCTGGGGATTTAGCTCAGTAGTTCCAGGGCCTGCCTAGCAAGCACAAGGTCTCAAGTTCGATCCCCGGTACCAAAAACAAAACAAAACTAAACTAAAGTAATGAAATTAACAAAAATAATAATATCCAATAAATTTATTGAACTATAGACAAATTAATTTATTGAATTCCAGTCAAGTTTTAGAGCAAATATATTTCTAAATTATTTTACTGAACTCTGGGCTAATTTAAAAAAAGACATTATTGTTCATTTCTTAAATGGATGTATCCATAAAAATAAACATTTTTTAGGGCTGGGGATTTAGCTCAGTGGTTTGACCGCCTGCCAAGGACCCAAGTTCGATCCCCAGTACCAAAAAAACAAAACAAAACAACAAAAAAATAAACATTTTTTGGATTAATTTATTCTTTGGAAATACAAAAATTGCTTTTCACCATTGATTTCAGTTAAATTTAAATTTCTCCTAACA
Source organism: Heterocephalus glaber (assembly GCF_000247695.1). Next base: position 40,770,890 of record NW_004624730.1, on the reverse strand, counting down.
TGTTTAATTAATATTAAGAGAACAAACTTTCATGTTTTTAAACATGAATGTCTAGCTTAACACAAGAAAAAAATCAATGTAACACAAAGCAGATCAAATATTTCATAAGTTAAATCTCTAAAAATAGTCTAACTCTGAGATTCAATCAAAAATGTATTGGGCTGGGGATTTAGCTCAGTGGATCCGCCACCGGCCTCGCAAGTGCAAGGTCTATAGCTCAGTCCCTGGTACCAAAAAAAAAGTATTAACTTAAGCATATGTAAAACAAAACCTAAACTATCAGTTATTTTTCATAGAATAAATGTCTGTAAGCTATAATAATATTTGCAATAATAAGCAATATTTCAGAAAAAAATAATATTTAACCATACATGAATAAACAATTTGAAACAACAGGAAAAGTACAGTACATGAATTAAAAATCAACTTTCAGAAGTTGTTTTCTAAAAAGTGTAATAAAAAGTAAATTTATCAGACTTTGTGAGAAAATTATTATAGTCTTTCCTTCTGTCCTCAAATTTTCCTAACTTTCATATTTCTTAATATGTAAATATCCAGCACCATGTAGTAAGACCATATTGATATTTGGGCTTACCAATCTTTATTTATTTAAGTGTTGTTTGATGTGCAAAGACCAATTTTCATTAGAATATATATCTTCACAAGTTATAAAGTTCACCAGGAAATCATGCACACATAGGCATGTCTAACTCTAAGTAACATAAAACACAAGCAATGTGGCTTATATAGTGCTTTGTTTATTTCTCATGTAAAAAGAAGTTCAAACACGAAACCAGGAGCCAGGCATGCCCACTTGTGACCAGGAGCCAGTGAGGAACCCCCCCCC
>NW_004624730.1:40710812-40750286 GCF_000247695.1 Heterocephalus glaber | reverse complement strand
TTTTTTTTTTTTGTACTGGGGATCGAACTCCGGACCTTGCACTTGCAAGGCAGGCAGTGGAACCACTTAGCTAAATCCCTGGCCTTAATTTTACCTAATTTTATAATGAGAGTCTTTGAAAATAGAATGCAGAGGGTAAACAGCAGAGGCAAGGAAATCTATTATAATATTGCTGCAGTAATTTGTAGGGAGAGAATGGTGTATAGAGGTAATAAGAATGACAAGTATTTTGAATATTTAAATGTTAGGATTTGGTAAAAAAAATCATATGATCTGAACAGATGTAAAACATTTTTCATTAAAGGAAAGATATAAGGAAAGATAAAGGAAGATTTAATAATAAGTTCTTTTGGGGCCAATCAAAATGTTTTGGAGATTCTTCAATAACAGACAATTGGTGTGATAGCTAATTGTTGTGTCAACTTGAATAAGAAATGCTTAACTAATTAGTTTAGCACAGTTCTGAATACGTTTAGATGAATGACTTCTTGAGGAAGGAAAATTCATTTTGGATGTGGGTGACACCAAAAAATAGGCTTGTAGCCTAAATGCAATTTAAAAAAAGAATGAAAAGGGAAGTTTACCATATCTGCTTCTTCAGAGGAGCTCATCTTTGACATCACATTTGGATGTCCATTTCTATGCTTCCAGTGGAGAATCTTCAGCCTTCTAAAGCACACTCTATAGCCTTCCAATGCAATCCTTTTGGCTTACTAATATGGACATGCACAGGACTCTGCAGTGAGCTCCAGGACTTTGACTTTTGACTGTATCTTTAAGCTTCCCAGTGCACAGATGGACTTTTTGCATTCTTCCACCTCTGATTCTGCAAGTGGCCATTACAAGGCTATCTTGTACTATATAGGAATAGATAGATAGATAGATAGATAGATAGATACATACATACATACATACATACATACATACATACATAGATTTTATATATTCTTCTTTTGGTGAATGTTAACTGATACAGCTTTTGGTACCAGGAGGCACTCTAGAAAAACAGGTATTTTAAGAATAAATTTCTTTTATGGGTTTAATGGTTCCTTGAATTGGCTTTCTAATTTGATGAGACCTAAAACTGGCATAAACTCTCCTTCTGATAATGCACACAGTACTGATAGTTCATGATGTGAGCTGTTCTAATTATATGTCTGAGGAAATAACATGGGGATTAATTTTAAGGGTGTGGGACAATAATGACAGAAACATACACATGGATCAGGCTGAGTTTCTCTATATGAACCTATTAAGTAGAAAATCTTAATTCGGTGTTACAATTTGTGGAGTTTTAAAAGGTTCTAACAGTTTATTTGGCTAATTGGTAGAAGTACAGATAAAAAGATGGCCCATTGTGAATGAATTACAGATGTTTGGTATTCCTTAGTTTACTATTGATGAGGAGATTCAAAAGTTCAGGGAAACAGAATGCTGGAGTGGATTTACCATGTTAAACCTAATCCTCCACATTAGGAAGAACCAGAAAATGTACTCTTCACTAATACCTTAAGAAACAGATTTATGAAAGTAGCATCCAGGATGAGTCCTGTCATCTATAACCCAGGCTTTATGGTGGAGACTGCAGTCACTCAATTGGGAAACATAAAGGCAATGGGTTTAATTGGATGCCAGAGTGGCAGGGGTCAAGTGGCAGCCTTCAACCATGAAAAACAAGGTATAAATACTTACTGTAATGCAGAAGAAGCAAAGCAATGATTGGAATGGTCTGACATATGTAGACTTGTGGTATGGGGTAATTAGGCATGGTATTCTCAAAAGTGAAATAGACAGTAAATCTACTAAATTTTTACTACATTTATATAATCAGAAAAAATGTAGGGCCAACTGAACAGAAATCTACCTCATATCACAGAAACACAGAATCATAGTCACTCAAACAGTTCCCAGATCTGAGCTAGTTTACAGATCCAAAACCCCTTCAATGAATGGAGAGGTAGGTCCCTGTAAAAAAGGACCTTGGTGCACTGCCAAATATTTATACCACCATTCTTTGTCCCATCCCTCCCCTAAGGAACCTAAGGCTCTTTGCCAGGATAACAGAACATTGGGGAAAGGGAAATGACTAGACATTTTGGGCACTATTGACAGTTCACTCTGAACTGTCATTGATTCCAGAAGATTCAAAACATCATTGTGGCCCTCAAGTAAGAATAGGAGTCAATGGAGATCAGGTGTCCAATGGAGTTCTAACAAATCTCCATTTTACAGTGGGCCCAATAGGTCCTAAAATACATCCTGTAGGTATTTCCCCAGGTCCAGATTGCATAATTGTTATAGATATACTTAGTACTTGGCAGAATCCTGACATTGGCTCCCTAACCTGCGGTATGAAGACTACTATGGTTGGAAAGGCAAAATGGAAGCCATTAGATTTGGTTTTACTTGAAAAAATAGTATAGTAAATCTACCACATCTTTGGAGGAGTTGCAAAGATTAGTACCACTATCAAGGACTGGAATGATCCACGGGTGATGGTTCCCACAAAATCCTCATTTAGTTGTCCTGTTTATCCTGTGCAGAAAACAGATGGATCTGTGAGAATGATAATGAATTAACATAAACTTAATCAAGTGGAGATTCCAATTGGATCCACATCTGTTACAGATGTGGTTTCCGCACTTGAGCAGATTAACTCATATCTTGGTAGTTGGTGTCCAGTTATTGATTTGTCAAATATTTTCTTCTCCATACGTATCCACAATGCCCACCAGAAACAATTTGCTTTCACCTGCCAAGGCTAGCAATATACTTTCACTGTCCTACCTCAGGGTTTTGTTAACTCTCCACCCATGTATCACAACTTATCTTGTAGGGATCTTAATCATCTTTCTCTTTCACAAAGTATTATACTTGTTCATTCCATTGACATTATAGTGATCCAACTAAATGAGCAGGAGGTAGTGACCACTCTGGACTTGTTAATAAAGGATTTGAATGGGAAATAAATCCAATTAAAGTTCAAGGCCCTTCTACACAATGAAATTTCTAGTCGTACACTTGTGTTGCACATGCAGAGATATCCCTTCTCAGATGAAGGTAGTGTTGCATCTGGCTTTCCTCATAACCAAAAAAGAGGCACAATACCTACTGGGCCTATTCGAATGTTGGATCCAACACATTCCTTACTTAGGTGTGCTACTCTGACCCATTTTCTGAGTGAGTCAAAAAGATGCTAGTTTTGAGAGGAGCACAGAACAATTGAAGGCTCTGCAACAGGTCCAAGGTTCTATGCATGATATTCTATCACTGGCGCCATATGATCCAGCAGATCCAAAGGCACTTGCTTGAGGTGTCAGTAACAGTTAAGGATAATTTTGGAGTTCCTGATAGGCCCCCACATGTCAATTATAATGGAGCCCTTTAGGGTTTTGGAGCAAGACTCTACTGTCATCTTCAGACAACGATTCTCCCTTTGAAAAACATCTCCTGAATTGGTACTGTGCCTTAGTGGAAAATGAACATTTGATCATAAGGTATGAGGTTACCACAAGACCAAAGCTGCCCATTATGAGCTGGGTATTATCCGATCCACCAAGTCATAAAGTTGGATGTGCACCATAGCAGTCCATATTAAGTGGAAGTGGTGTAAATATAATAAAGCCTGAGCAGGTCCAGGGTACACAAGTAAGTTACATGATGAATTTGCCAAAATGCAGAATGGTTGCTACTTCTTCTATATCCCCTTCTGTCATGCAGCATGCACCTATGACTTCATGGGGTGTACCATATAATCAGCTATTAGAGGAACAGAAGGTTAGGGCCTAGTTCACAGGTGCTCCTGCAAATTATGCAAGCACCATCTGAAAGTTAACACCTGCAGCACTATAGTCCCTTTTCAAGACATCCCTGAAGGAAAGTAGTGAAGGGATACCTTCACAGTGACCAGCACTTTGGGTAGTGAACCTAGTCATATATTTTGCCTGGAAGAAAAAATGGCCAGATATGAAACTATGTACCACTTCATAGGCTATATGGTATATACTGATCCAATAGTCTGGCTGGATGGTATGAAACTTGGAAAGAACATGACTGGAAAAAGAAAAGGATACATGACTTGAAATTGGTAACAAAGATATTTTAAGAAGGGGTATGTTGCCAGGGATTTAGCTCAGTGGTTTCAGCGCCTGCTGCACAAGCGCAAGGACCAGAGTTCGATCCCCTGTACCAAAAAACAAAAAAGAAGAAGAAGAAGAAGAGGTGTGTGGATAGACCTCTCCATATGGGCGATGGCTGTAAAGATATTTATGTCCTATATAAATGCTCACTAAACAGTGACCCCAGTAGAAGATGACTTTAATAATCAAGTGAATAACATGACCTATACTGTGGATAGCAAAGTTTTTCTTCGGCAACTCCACCTTTGCCCATGGGCTCATGAATAAAGTGGCCATGGTGGCAGAGGTTAAGGTCATACATGGGCTCAGCAACCTGGAGTCTCACTCACCAAGGCTGATGTGACTAGAGCCACTGTTGAAAACCCCTTGCTAGTAGCAAAGACCAACACTGAGTCCTCATGGTACCCTTCTCCTGGATGATCAGCCTGCAATCTGGCTGAAGTTTCTCTAAATTAGACCACTTCGGTCTTGACCATCACCTTTGAATCTCCAGGCTCCCAGCACAGACTTGTCAGCCTTCTAATGGAGATCCTTTGGCTTCCTGATATGGACAAAATCATCATCATAATTTAGCATGATTTCATGTAGCAGAAATATGAAGATAATTTTACAGAAGGGTTGCAGTTTTTATTTTCCCTCTTTTTGTTTTATTTTTTGAAAATAATTGACTGTGTTCCATAAGGCATATTTATAAGAGTTTTCAGATCATATAGTATTCCTTTGTGCCTTAATTTGATTTTTTTATATACACTGAAACTAAACCACCCGCAAATTGCCTTTCCTTAATCTATTAGCTATTCCATTCAGTGTCAGGGATTTCCCTGTTGTTTTATATAAGCTGCTTATTATGTACCAACTGTTTATTTATTGCTATATGTGTCCACATTTCTCTTAAAATTTTATATTGTATTTTATTTGAGGTACTGTTAAGGTTATGTAATAGAGCTTATTGTAACTTATTGAATACTTGGTTTTTACTTCACATACTTTTTCACTTGAAAGTCTATGTTTACGTTATGCCAGGACTTATACCAATAAATTTTACTCCAGTTAAATAAATATAAATCTTTGCAATACAATTATTTGAGAGAAAGAAAGAAATATGAGCCTCTCCAGTTTATCTAAGTGTCAAATAACTATTCTTTGTGCAGTTCATGATATGTGATGTTTCAATGTAAAAATGCCATTAATTAGATATTGTCCAGTGTCTTCTGTCTCCCATAAATGTGTTCAGTGGAATAAGATCCTATTCATTTATAGGTCTCGCTTTAATGTTATATCTTAATAAAGCTTTCTCTCTTTAACACAGCCCAAATTTGCAGTGTAATTTTCCTTGTTATTTATGAGGAAATTTTCATCACTTGTACCAGTGTCAGTTCTTTCGCAGTGTCTGTTAATTCTACTATGCAAAAAAAACCATTTGTCTTTGTGTACTTTGCATGAATATAGAGGTATATCAGAAACACTATATAGCATATTGAATGAATGATTGGAAAGGGAAAGATTGTATAGACACAAGTTTATTCTCTCTCTCTGCCTCAAAAGCACATAAATGTAACTAAGCCACTTAGCTTCTCTGGGACTCAATTTTCTCGCCTGAAAGAAAATGAATAAACTATTGCTTTAATAATTTATTTCAAGACTAAAGATTGAATGTATACAATATATCTTAGTTACTTTCCTTGTTGATGAGGCACAATACCCAACACTGGCCAATTAAAGGAGGAGATGTCTATTTTGCCTCATATTTGGCTCCAAAGAGGAAACAAATGGCAAAAGTGCATGATGGAGGAAAGTTCCTCATGATGTGGCTGGCAGTCAGGAAGCAGAAGGTGAAGGAGGGAGCTGAGGAGGAAGATGAACTCCTTCCAGGACACACCCCCAGGGGCAGGCCTCTTCTTAATAGTATAGCAGTTTGAAGCCACCATAATCCAATCACCTTCCAAAAGCCCCTCTGAGGAGTGCAGGAGGCTCTTGGGGGACACCAAGATGTAAACAATAATATTCTTGGAAAGACAAACTCTTCTTATATAATGAAAAAGCCGTAGATCATCATTTTATCATTGCTTTAAAAATTCTAGAAAATGTTTAAAACAAAAATGGCTAAATACTGTTACGGGGTGCATAATAGACTATCAAGGGGATATTCCTGTAGGAATGTCCAACCAATAAGCTGATGACTGGAGGAGAGTCCTAGTGACTAAAAGATCATATTAAATTCTGAACTACTGACTTAGCAAAGTGGTTTGACTTTCTGCCAGAGTGTTTAGCATTCTGGAAGTGAATGTACATACATTCTAAATGGGAACTGACAAACAGTGAGGAGTTAGTGCAGTAAAGTCATCAGGTGTCTTTGGTAGAATTCAAGTGGAATTAATGTAGGAAAGGAAAGTAAAAGGATCAGGCAAAGACTTGAGACATCCTTTCCCTGATCCCCCACAAAAAACCCAAATACTAGGGCAGAAAAATGCAAATTAAATAATGTAATGCCGTCTAGTGCACCTACATTTATAATAATTATAAATCAGAACATTTCATAGGTTGTCAATATTTTATTTGCAACATAAAGAATAGAAGGATAAGAACCAAAAGAAAGAAAAAATCCTATTAATATAATTTTGTTACTTTCAAATTTCATACCTTAAAAGTTATCTTTGCCCATATTATTTTCCCATAAATGTAATATTAGCTCATCAATAACAACAGCATTTCTCTCCCTTCCCATCAAATTCCTCATTTTAAATAAACTAATACAAGGAATTTTCCAGAATATGATTCCAGTATGGAAATAATGTAGATTCTGTTTAAAATAAACAAAACCTTAATGTAGATGCAGAAAAATTTGGGAGTTTTTGTACCCATCAATGGTAACTTTTGATTATTTAATTTTAATGTAATATTTGACCAGTGAATATTTTACAAAAATATTCTAACATGTCAATTAGTCTTGAAAATAAGAGCTCATCTAAACATTATTTCTGTAATGTATCATGTACCAATTGAAGTTTTCTTAAATATCTCCTCAAAGTTAGAACTTAAAAGTTATTTTTGTGTGATTTCTATGATCCTTTTTATTACTTCAATTTTTATAGGCATTCTGAAATTGATTTATTTTACTCTGTCAAATTTATAATCAATAGTCAAGCAATTTAATTCATATTATTTTGAATATATATTGTTATGATGATACATTATAATTTTGGTTTATCTTCAACTTCAGATAAAATTAGTTTACATTAATATTTTTAAAAATTAACCTAGTTTAAATTAAGTAAATGATATCATAATGTATACTTAAAGGTTTTGTTTTATTTCCTTAAAAATCTTCTTTACTGTTATGATAAATAGTAACATTTAAACAAATGTTTAAACAGTAATTATTATAAGCAAACCATAGTTCTTTTATAAAATGAATATTATCAATGTTTGCCTTCATAAATATGATAGCATAAAATCAAAACAATCTAATCACTAAGCTTTGAAAAAAAGCATGAATAGTTTCTTCTTAACTTTAATAAGTTCATAAATATTAAATGAGGGGTCATCTAAACTATTAAAGTTTTGAATATACTTGCTAAATTAAAAGGTCTTTCATGTGTAAAAATATTTTAGTTACTTTTTAGGAGAATATTTTAAAATTAAACAATGAAACATAATTATTAGGTATTAAGTTTTAGATATAAAATGTTGCTCCACATTCTCTTCTGTGTGGAAAGTGACTGGATCATAGGTACTATGCTAAGTAGCTAAATCTGCTTTTAGGAAGTGCAGCTTGGTTGGAGGGAGTGAAGTAGAAGGGTATATTTGCTCCCACCCACTTCCCTTCTCTAATTTGCTTTCTGGCTGCCATGGGTTGAACACCTTTATTTTAGACACTTTCTTATAGCTGGGATAAAATACCAGATAACTATAATTTAAGGGAGAAGTTTATTTTCACTCAAATTTCAACAAATTTTCAGTTCATATTTGGCAGCAGAAGGTCCTAAGTAGATGATAGCTGCTCACATCATTGTAGTCAGGAAGTAGAGACAGCAATTATGAGCTAGGAGAGAGATATACTGTTCTAGGTTATGCCACTAGTGACTTGCCCCCAACTAGACCTCACTTCCTAAAAGCAAGTCAGCTTTAGCATCCTCTGATTTAATCACCTTCTAGAACCTTGCTAATGAGCACATGAAGTTCTTGTGGAACATCTATATGCAAATCATAACAGAATGTTTATCCTGTGTCATTGTACATTGACAGTGTTTAATTTTCTTTTTGATATTTACAGAGACTCACAGCTAAGAATGTGCCTGAAGACTCAGAGGCAACTTTGGATTTGGACTTTTTTGGCAATGCTCAAACAATTAAGATTTTGGTGATTCTTTGAGATGGAGTAAACACATTTTATGTAGAGAGATGCACATGAGTCTTGGGGGCCAGGGACAGAATGCTATGATTTAAATCTAGCCATGAGCCTTAGGTGCACATAAGTAGGGCTTTTGCAAGAGGCTTGGGTGATACGAGCTATAGCTAACTTGCTGTTAGTAATTAGGGCACTAATTAAAACATGGACTGAGCCAAGGATTTAGCTCAGTGGCAACATGCCTGACTCGCAAGCACAAGGTCCTGAGTTTGGTCCCTGATACCCTCCAAAAGCAAACAAACAAACAAACAAACCAAAAAACACATGGGCTTACACTTTATCCCTAGAGTGAGCTTTACAAATGATCTAATCCCTGTGTGTTTGAGAAGAAACAAAGAAATGCAATGAAATTGAATGCCTTTTAAATTATAAGTTTCTGTCTTGTCCGATTATGTTCCGATTTCTGTAACTCTCTTTGCTCTTGTTTTCTTTCTTTCATACTACCTTTTCAGTCCTATGTTAAATCTTTAAATTATAATATTTTATCTTTTTTATTCATCATTGTAAGGATAAAGCAATAAAATAGTATGCAAAATATCTTACCATGTTTCTCAAACTCATAGGTTCAACTCAGCATTTTTGACTTATCCGTATCAGTTCCAATAATGTGTTCTACAAACATTACAAAAATATCCATAAAGCAACGAATACTAAAATTCTGTGTTGTTTTAAAAATAGTAGTATAGTCTATTAAACATGAAACACTTCTCCTTAGAATTAATTTTTTTTTTCACTTTCTCTTTGGATCTGTCCTGGCTTGTGACTGCTCTTAACAGTAGACAATGACGCTTTGCCAGTTTTTTTTAGAGTAGTCTTCAAGATTACTGGAAGCATCTCCCTTGGAGCTTTGAGCTGTTTTGTAAGAAAGCCAGTTACCATTAAGATAACAAATGGAAAAGACTTGAGACTTCTTGGAGTAAGATCATCTTAGCCCAGTCCTCCAACTGCCTCCTACAAGGCACCAGACATGATAACACATTCTTATGGTATTATCCAGCCCAGTGTGGCCATCACCTAAAAATGACAAAATTGATACAGCTTATTCAATGTGGAGGAGAAAAACAACCCAGTTTGGTCCTCCAAAAAAATGAGTACATAATGATAAAATGGTAGAGGCAACTAATGAGTATTAGAGTAGATTTTATATAGTAATAGATAATTGGAGAAATTGAAAAGTATGTGTACAATGAAATAATAAGCAAGTATAAGTGCATGAGTCACTTCTTATTAGCCAATATGGGATGCTCTTAGAGACAACTGAAGTGTAAAAGTGAGTTACAAAATCCAATCTATAGTTGTGAAATAAACTGACTGGTACATATTACCTATGTTATGTTATAGTTTAAGATACTATCTACCTATATATCACAGTAATGTTACCAAAAGAATAGAATATATGAAATAGAATATGAATAGAATATATGAAAAAATATCCCCAGAGTTGGTGATAGAAATCAACTTTGAAAAATGATGAGGAGTCAGATGCTGGAAGGTATGTTATAAAAAGATATTATTTATTTAGTGCAAAACTTTTTATAGCATTGGAAAATTTGACACATTGTATTATCTTTTTAGTAGAAATACATAGGATTTAAAACAAAAGATAGCATTTATAAAGCAAAGATAATAATACTATAATATTGATTTTTCTTGGTCTTACATTACTTAATGCTTTAGCATTCTATAAATACAAGAAGTTTAGTATTTGTCCTTGTATTTAGGATATTTTTATAATATTTGAATGATCAATAAGTTAATATTGAATGACTTGGCAAAACATTTCAAACATTCAATTGGAACCTGAGAATAAATTCCTTGCTGAGCAGATCTGGTCTTAAAAGTGATGTACAAATTCAGAACATCAGGTTTGCATTTCTAATCATTTTCCATACCCCATACAGCATGTATAATGAAAGATGATTACACAGTAACTAGTAACACAGCTGGGAGGTATTCTCTGAATAAGATTTTTGTTCTCTTTTCATTTCAAAACAGCTTTTATTTCCATGACATCTTGCATAGAGCAGATGGTTTCAAAAGTTAAATTTGACCATGAATACTACATTAGCTGTCATGTTACTAGGAAAGGGAGATTATAAGCAAGAAGAACTTCCTTCTAAAATGTTTCATTCATTTTTTCATTTTACTTTTATATCTTATGTATATGTTTTCATTTGCTGAAGAAAGTATTTAGTAAATATAGTTTATTTCTGTTTTATAACTCTATCTTGCTTCATTTTATTTCTGACCATTCAAATTTAAACAAGTATGCATCTCAAGAGTCATTAATATGCAATATTGCAATACAGTCATATAACCAGTACAGAAAAAAGGAAGGAAAAGTTTTTTCTTATTGGTTTCCAACTAGACGATCAATATAAACAGATGTTCTGTTCTTCAGTTTTCAAGAAAATTAACACTTTCATAGGAGGTACTCAGAGTGGGAATATCTTCTAGTTATTGAAAAAACAGATCTCAACATGGCAGAGAGCGATGAGAAGACAAATGCTTTGAAATGAGATTGTCACCTAAAAACTATCCAGTCTTCATAAATTTTCACATTTAATCCATACAGTTGATGCCAGGTATCTTTTTAGCATTGCTATATATTGTTCTAGCTTCCAATGATTGGTCATATTTATAATGAATGTTACATGAGGAGTAATTGCAAAATGCATAAGATTGAAAATGAAGCAAATAGGAAAAACTCTGGACAGTTATATAGCAAATCTAATAACTTAAACACTTATTTTGCCTAGACAATTAGGATACTATTGTACAGCCTCCTCTGTTGACTTGACTTTACCCATTGGTTGTTCTACATCTTATCCTTCAGTGCTGTGAAATATAGTGTAGCAGTAATAGTACAGTGTTAAGCAAGACCCCAGATACTGAGCTCTACATCTTCCTATCTTCCTTTGGTAAATTACTTAGCTGCTATCTAGGATGGCTTTGCATATTTTAAACTGGATTAACAATACTATACTCATGATATGTATAAAATTAGATAAAATAAAATAAAATGGAATCCAGGCCTCAAAGATTTCCTGAGCAGAAAAAATCAATTAGGACTCATAGGTGACTTTAACCTTGGTTGACATGCAGACATAACTAGAGTTTAACTTGACCCCTTTCTGAAAAAATGTGTGAATAAAAGAAAAATAAGATGCAAGTTTATTCAAGAAGAAGCTGCCAGCTAACTTACATAATTGGGGTGATTCCAGTAAAGAAGAAAGTACAAAGTAAACCCACAAGCAAATGTTATGGTTTAAATCCAGACTGTCTCCTAAAATCCTCATGTGGTCAAATGACTTCTGGAAGGTGATTGGATCATGGCAACACCATGCTCATCAGTAGACTAATCTACTGATGAGTTCCTAGCTGAATGTGGTATTAGGCTTTAGGGCCTGTTCTGAAGAGAAAGGTCACTGGGCTCCTGACCTGGAAGAGTGTATCTTTCTTCCCTGCTCCTTCTTTCTCTCTCTCCTTCCTGGGTGTCATGAATTGAGCACATTTTTCTCCATCATGTCCTTTTGCCATCCTATTTCTTCCATGAAACCAGCTGACCAAGAATTAGAACTGTAAAGATCCAAAATCCTGTTCTTCTTTAAGTTGGGCATTGGGTATTTTCATCCAGAGAAAGTGAATAAGATAGCAGTCAAAAGTTTGCTTTGTTCTATTTCTGCATCTAGATTCCCAAACTGTTTTCACATTAGTACTTCCTGACTAACGGCACTCCAGTTCATGACAGAAACTATGGAACTTGAAAATAAAAATAGTCTTCTTTCCTTTTCAGTAATGGGGCTCAAACACTGACTTCATACATGCTAGGCAAGTGCTGCTGCTAAGTTGCCTCCTGAGTAGCCGAGAGCATATATATGTGCCACCAAGAGGCTCTAAAACTACTGTTAATTTTTTTAAAATTTTGCCTTAATTTGTCTTTCAATAAGAAAAGCACTCAGGGATTAAAAATTTATGTCCAGAACAGCCTTAAAACTATTTATAGTAAGAACTCTACCAAAGTTAACTATGACTTGTATTCATTCATAAGAGGAAGAGATTTGCTGCTACAGCTTCTTTATCCATTTTGGCTAATTTATGTACTGTTACTCAACATATTTAAGGCAAGAGGGTGAAGATATTATAACCTGTTCAAAAAAATTACTCTTCCAGAAAAGACCTCCACAAAGTACAATACCTTGTCAAATTCCCACTTTAACATCTTTAGCTTACTCTGAATTGGTTAATTTTTTACATGTGCTATTTTTAATAAAACAATTACATAGTAATAATCATTTTTTACTTTATATGTTGGCTATAAATTCTCATTTAATCACATATTAATTTATGAAAAGCTCCAATGTATTAATGAATGTTTACCATATTCCAGAAAGCATTCTCTGCTCTGTGCCTAAATGCCTAAATGCTCTGCACTTGATGGAATTCATTAACAGAAAAAATATATATATTATTAAACTAAGTGTTATGCAATGTGATGTGTCCTTGCTGAGTTATGGCCAAAGTAATATCAAGATACATAACATGGAGCATTTATATCCATGACAGGACAATTTAATAGTACTGTATCAGACAAGTCATTGCAAGGGGAAAAGAATTCAAAGCTCAGGGATAAAGCAAATGTTAACACAATAAAATAAGGTATACATATGAATCAAAAATATGAGTGCAAAAAATTGGAGTCAGAGACTAAAGTGAGCTATTGTAAAGTTTTATGACCATTAATATGTAAAGAGTTCTAAAAGGTTAATATTTTTTGAATTTATGATTTTTAACATTAATAGTATTAATGAAATAAGTGAAACTATAAATTAAATCAATACTCATATTCTAATTATTTGACCAAAGTGAGGTATTGGTGAAATTGTGTTTGTTGCATCACTAAAAGCTGGTTTAAAATTCATTCAACTTGTATTGCAAAGTGCAATAACAAAAAGTAATAGAAAAGAAAATAACATCTAATGAATAAAATGAATTCTTTAGGTTTCAAGAAGTTTTGCAACTATGAATAGTCGAAGAATTGACCATGAAATAGGAATGAATGATGAGAAATGACTTTCTGGAATTTCTAATGTAATAGCTCTAAAAATCACTTTTTATCCTAATCTAGAGTCATGCTATCTTCATTTTAATGTTTATTTTTAACATAATGGAGTAAAAACATTACTTGTTATACATGACAAAGATACACTGAAAGATAGCTGAGACAAAATCCTACCTGCTGTGTAATTTGTTTTCAAAGCTATAAATCATATAGCAGAGTTCAGTTGTGTATCTCTGACCTTGTGCAATATCAAGATCCAGGTTGATAAGATGGAGTCATGCTCCATGAGTTTTTCCAGTTAGATATTTCCTTTTGCATCATGGGAAACCTGGGAGAGGGATATACTGTAATTCTCTTATTTGTGCAGGTTTTCTTTAAGTCTATAAATACTTCAAAATAAGATATTTAAAACTTTAACAAAGATAATAAAAATATTCATTCACAGAATACTTCTATTTATCCCTGACTCAAAATATAACATTTTCTTAAAATTGCAAAGAAGCATATCTTTGAAGCAAAGGTCCAATTCTTGGATAACTAAAATAATAAGAACAACAACAGTCAATCAAATATTTTACTCTTTTATTTATTTACCTATTTATTATATAATGTAATGTTGACTTTTTGATGCTGTTCTTAGCAAGTCTATTAACTTTAATGATATTAATTATTTTAAAATTATATTACATTATAAGGAGAGTTAAAGAAAAATCTAAATTTACTAATATAGCATAGAAAGTAAAATCTAAAGTCTAGAAATAAAAATTTATGCTTTTAAAGATATTAATATTGACATATATACAGCCCGTGTTACAAATTAAATACACATTTTCTATAGCAAATAAAATTATCATTAAATATTAATAAGTTATATATATTATAGAACAAAACTGTGAAACTGAAACATTAGATATAATACTAATTTTAGATTTTAGAAAAATAATTAGGGGCTGGGGATTTAGCTCAGTGGTTTTGTCGCCTCCTGCACAAGCGCAAGGACCCGAGTTCAATCCCCGGTACCAAAAAAAAAAACAACAAAAAAAAAGAAAAATAATTAATTGCTGATCAAAATAAAAACTTAAAACTTTTTGTAGGTATTTAATTTACATAATTTTAAATAATTATCTCGATAATATACAACATAGAGATCAAAAGAGTTTGATAATGATTGCTCAGATGAAACGGCTAGAAAGCAACATCATATGCTGGATAGATATTTTATCTTTTCCTTAGCTAATCAAATATCTCATCGATAATTGATATAAATTGTTTGGACGAACATTTGGCCAGATTCCATTATTTTATATGCTGACACATATCACAGAGACAGGTGTGCATAACCAATTTGAATAAAGAATAATAAAATCTCGGGGATATTTCAAGTAAAAATAATTCATGTGTATCTTAATAAAAGAGAAAATATCACTACACGTATTTGTAATGAACAGTAATATTTAATAAAATTAGGCCTTTAGATTGGTATTTTAAAAGGCTAGGTACTAATTAACTTGTAATTAGTCTCAGTAAACACTGAAAAATGAGAAAATAACTTTATGATGAGGTTCATAAGGTCAATTCTAATTTTTCCTTCTTCTCTGTTAGAGAAAATATTGAAAATATATCCCACCTCAACAGTTAATTAAGAAATGCAACCTACACAGCCTTATGCTTAATAAACATTATTCTTTTTATTTCTAATCATATTATTTCTGACCAAATTTAGATATTTCTTTTCTTTGTTCTTTACTAGCAAATTTATTCTTTAAAATCTTTCTGAAACACATATTTCAGTCGTCATTACATTCTTCTGCTTCATATATTCAGGGAAAAGCAGCAATCACTAAGGTTTAGTTTGATTTGGTTTTCTGTCATGAGTGTCAGGTATAAAAAGTACTTTACAGCATAACTATAAACTGTGTCAATATGATTAAAGCAGCAGAGTTTTTTTCTCTTGGTATAAATTGTGTTCTTTAGCATCTCTGGAGTTCTGCAAATGACATTTACCCTACTAAAGTAATGAAAAGAATAATCATGTGATGGTAATTTACATCTCACAGGAAAAAATGATAAATTGTAAATTAAGTTAGTGCTGAAACTCTCCATTTTGTTTTTTTCCATAAAAATGTATCTGATCTAACAGCAGTTGCTATGTAAGAGATTAGTATTCAAAAGTGCCTCTGTGCTTACTTAGCTGCCTCAGCACTTTACTACTAAAGTTAAAAATAAAAAGTAAATGAGACTGTTTAGTAGGTGCAGCTGGTCACTATTATGGAACCGCAGTGTGAGCAGCCTTATTCACTCTGTGTTTCTGGCAAAATACTGTAATACTTTTCTTTTGCAAGCGTTCTAACTCCTGAATGTCTGATAATATTCTGATTCTATAAGTCACTGAGGTCTAGTATTATAAGTACCAGTGTTAAAAATGTTTTCATATTACTGAGATGTCTTAAGTAGTGTGAAATCTGGTTGCCAGGAAACAACAGAATAAAAGGGCTTTAGCATCTGTGATTACTTGTTGATAAACTTTATTTCTCCAATGAAGAAAATTGCATCTCCAATGCTGATTCCACCTACACGGAGACAAGAATTACATTTAATTGGAAATCATTTCCTTTGAAACTATTTCTAACTTTAGGTCAACAGTTTCATATGCTCTTCTTGCTGAAGGGTACATCTTAGTTGCCTGATTAGATTACATTATTTAGGTACACCTTGGAAGCCACTGAACACTTAACCCTCTTGTGTTTAAATTATCTGGTAGAATAATAGGTTATAAATAAATTCAGCTATTAAGCTATATTAAAAACTAGCAAACTAAGCATATTTATTCTGACTGTAAACTGAGAACCAAAAAATCAATGTCAAGATTTTCTCAAAAATTTTTACATAACATTTCTATTTAAAATGTGACTATTTGGGGAAAATGCATGAAGCATTGTAGACTAATGGAACAAAATTTATTTTAGACTATAATTCATCTTTAACACGTAAGGCAGTAAGTACATGATACATAGATACATTCATCCAAACACATATTAAATATATCTTACAAAGCCTATAGTACTATGTTACTTTCAACGTAATAAACACACTTTCCAAAATATCTCATTAAGTAGAACTCAAAACCCTAGACACCATACATAAACCAAGCTGAGAAGATTCTTACAGGAGAATCACTGAAGCAGACAGACTAGGGACCTCATCAAGCATCTGACATAAATTCCCAAAGTTTTGGTTTTATCCCCATAGATCTCAGAAGTGGTATCGAAAAAGTCAGAAACCTACAAATACCAAGGAGAAAAGGAAAAATCATGTCCCGCTATCTTTAGTAAAGGAGAGCATCAATCTAGCAATACAGAAAACATTCAGGCAAGAACTGCCTGCGTGCAGAGAAACAGCACAGGAAACACTGGATGCCATCTCAATCTATACAAGCAAATCCTTTGTGGTGAAGATAGATTCCCACAAGGTCACAATGCAGCATCTCAATCCAATCTCCACCCCTGCCCTAGTATCAGAAAGGGTCAAATGAGGAGCTGGGACTGTCATCCCTTATCATGGGGTAGAAGGTATCAGGGTAGAAAAACATAAAGGCCACTTGTTCCCTGCTTATTAGGGGACTACATGTAGGATAGTTGGAGATTAATTCTCTACTCATGTTACAAGATACCATCCCCTTCTCCTTGTGGGATGAAGCAAAAGAAGACCTAGAAGAAAAGTCAACATTATCACCTTTCCCAAGTCATAAAACCAGCATCAGTGCAGTAACTGTAGTGGCTACTACAGGAACAGTAAGAATGCGAAGTTGGTTACGGCGCAGGCCTAATGTAGAATGGGGCATTTTTACCAGAAGCAATAGAATCCCCTAAACTTAATGATCAACAGAGCAAAATTGGAAGCTCGGGTTGTATTCAAAACTAGCAGTAAACAGATAGCACTTCCTTTTCCTGGCAAAGTGGTATAAAATCAGGTAAGGCAAACAGTTTAAATAATGCCCATAGTCTCATAACATCAAATTCCAGTCTGTAGGCTTAAATAAAAATCATTACCACATAAAAAAGCAAGAAGATCCCCAACTAAATGAAAAAAGGAAATTTATAGATGCCAAAAGAGAAATGCTAGAAATATTAGAATATGTAACAAATATTTTAAAGCAGATGTCACAACATATTTGAAATCATGAAAACTATATTTTTCATCAAAACATGGAAGATATATGAGACAAAATTTTCTGAACAAAACATAAAATTAAAATTGAGCAAATGGAATTGATCACAGAAAGGATAAAGAAAGGACATATAAATATGAGAAATGGAATTTAAAAGGTTACCTATTGTAAATAATAAAGAGATAATACAAGGGGAAATTAACAGCTTCCTAGCCTGTTTGACTACAAAAGCACCCAAGATCCATGTCACTGTGGCACCTGAAATAAAAATTAATACAAGATGAAATATTCATGAAATAACGAATAGCTAAATATTTCCAAAATTTGTTAAAGGATGTAAATATAGGGAACCAAGGAACTACACAAACCCTAAGCATAATAAACACATTATGGGACACAAGCTGGAAACCTACACCAAGACATTTTGCAGTCAAACTTCTGTGAACTAAGAAGAAAAAAAAATTTAAATCAATGAAAGAGTAATGAAAACTCATCTACAAGGGAGAAACAATTCAACCACTGACTTTTTCCACTGTGATCTATGAAGCCTGAAGAAGAATATACCATTTTCCCAGTCCTGCAAAGAAAGAACTGGCATTCCAGAATCCTTTATCAATTTAAAATATCCTTTAGGAATTATAGGCAAATCAAGATATTTTCAGAAAAAAGAAGATTATGAGAATTATCCAATAACTCATCTGCATTGAAAGAAAGGCAAAAATGAAAACTTGGACTATGGGGAAGTAATAAACAGAAAAAGTAAACTTAAAAATTATAATAGGTTTTTTTCTTTTGAGTTTTCTAAATTTTGTATGGTGATAATACAAAATTTTCTAATATGCTTATAAATGTAGATGGAGGAACTATTTCAGAAAAATATAAACATGAATAGATAAAGGATTGATAAGGCAGGTAAGATTTCTACATTTCAATCAAACTCTGAATTTATAACACCAACAGTTTCTAATATGGCATAATTGCACATATGCACTATATCAGATAGAATGTAATATATAAAACAACCACTAGATGAAATAAAAATACTATAAAATGAATAAAAATACAATTCTAAAAATATTAAAGGGAGGGAAATGTATAGGTTCCTTTGCTCATTAAAAAAAAAAAAAGCATAGGAGGCAGGGATTTAGCTCAGTGGTACTGCAGCCTGCCTTGCAAGCTCAAGGTCCTGAGTTCAATCCCCAGTACCAACAACAACAACAACAACAACAACAAGCATAGAACAAAAAAAGTAAAAAGAGGGACTTGAGCTCTAATCTATAAATAATTGCATTAAATATAAACAGTATTAATGTGCCAATCAGAAGAGTACGAATTAATTTAAAATATGATCAAAATATATAGTTTACCAGAAATTAACTTTAAATATAAAAATATAGGTAGGATATAAGTAAATGGAAGGGAAAAATATCATGCAATCATGAATAAGAAGAAAGTGGGAGTAGCTATGCTGATTTATTTTTGGAGTAAAATAAATTAATACTGATAAGATTTCATATAATGATCAACAGGTCAAAAATACATCATTATCCTACATCTGTGTGTTTCAGACATTTGAACTATAAAATCTAAAAAGGAAAAACTGGTAGAACTTAAATGAAAATTTTAAATATCTTTGCTTAAGATCCATTTCATATCTTGAGTTCAGCAATTGATTTAAGAGCTAGGTATGGGCCGAGGATTTAGCTCAGTGGCACAGTGCCTGCCTCACAAGAGCAAGGTATTAAATTCAATCCCCATTATGGAAAAAAAAAAATTAGGTAGACAATTAGTAAGAATAGAAGAAATCAAGGACGGTCTGGACAAATTTCATTTATTATTGTAGGGATTGGGTGTGCAATTCATAGACTCCTCAACTATCTCAGCAGAAGCTAAGAACAGAGATTAGACTATCCACCAAATAATTTAGGAGAATCTTCTTGTCTAATAATGCAAATTTCTCATTACAGATATGAGAAAGTCATAAAGATTTTGAAAACTTTGTAACTAAAAACTGTTTGACAGAGACGGGAAAAAAAAAAAAAAAGAAAGTTGTCAGGATCCTCAAATTCCACAGCCAAGAAACTGGCTTATAAAACTACTCACCTGCAAAATTGTGTCATCTTTCAAGAAAAAGGACTTATGTCTCCCATAGAAGAGCCACAGGTCCAGAGAACAGACAGAGGTGGATGCTTAAGCCAGAGGGCATTATTTCCAGTCCTTGGAACTTAACAGAGTTTTCTTTGCTGCATTTCAAAATTGGGGCCAGTGACACTCTATTCTTTCTATGTTCTCCCATTTGGATTGAGATGTTGTGCTTTTCCCACTTCTGTGGTTTGGATGTGCATGCCCCAAAGGACCATGTTTTAAAAGTCTGTCCCAGAAGGCTGCCATCTGTAGGTGTTATAGAACTAGAACATGAAGCTTTATGGGAATTCCTTAAAATGTTGGAGGCATGCCATTAAAGGGATTGTGACATTTTTGTCTCATTCTGTTAACCTGTGCCCCATGCTTCCTCAAGTAAGCGGTTTTCTTCCACCATACCTTTCATTACTGCTGTCAGCATGCATTCTCACCAGAGCGGCCAAACAGTGGATCTTTCTGATCTTGCCTTGGAAGCTTGAAAATCATGCCCCACAATTAAGCTTTTTACTTTTTAAATTATCTCAGGTATTTCATTGCAGTGACAGAAATCTAATATACCTGCCATCGAAGTTAAGATATAAATAACATTTTTTCATATTTTTACAAATCCATAGGTAAAGAGGAATTCTGCCTACTGATCTCACTTGTACCTCATTAGAACTGTACAGAAAAGATATGTATAGTGGATAAGGCAATATGAACAAGAGTTAAAAGAGGATCAAAGATACCAGCTTTGAAAGTGGAAGTGCTACACCCTTAAATCAAATAATACTCCTGCCATTAAAATTTGCAGGAGACAAGGAATTCTCCTCTACCATTCCCAAAGGGAATGTGACCTAGCTGACCCCTTACTTTTATTCCAATGAAACGAATTCCAGACTCTTGTTTTCCATAACTATGAGAGAATAAATCTTGGTTGCTTGAAACCACAAAATGTGCATCTATTGTTAGAAAAGCCTTAGGGAACAAGTATAATATCATCAACTAGCAGGATCTAACTGATATTGACAGGCTACCTGACCGAGCAACACCAAAGAACACATTTTTTGATTTGTTCACAAGATAGAAACCAAGGTAGACCATACCTAAAACATACCTAAATAAATTTCCAAAAAATGTAAAACAGAGTGCATCCACCTTTCACAGAGGATTTTAACTAGAAATCAATAACACAAAGATAATGAGATCCGGGATGTGGCTCTGTGATAAAACATTTTTTCCAGTATATGCAAGACCCTTGATTCAATCCTCAATATTGCCAAATAATAATAATAATAATGACAATGAAAATATCTGCAAACCATTGAAAACTACATAACCTTCCTCTAAGTAATCCAAACTTTAAGGGCACCATTAAGCAATGTTAAGTGTGAAACTAACTTTGAACACATACATCAGTAAAGCAGATAAATGTAAGTATTAAATTAATAGTCTAATCTCCCACTTCAGGAACTTAGAAAAAGAAGAGTATGTAAACTCAAATTAAACAGGAAGAAAATAATAAATACAAAAGCATGAATTGGTGAATTCTAAAATGCAAAACAATAGAAAAAAGTGAAGAGGCATCTTTGAAAAGATCAATACAATTGGCAAATCTCTAGCAACATTCACAGAAACAAAAGAAAAAAGAAACAAATTCCCCAAATTAGAAATAAGACAGATGTAAAAATTATATTAAAAGAATAATATAAAAATTGTTGCACACATAAATTTGACAACTTAGATGAAATGGACTAATTCTTTAAAAAAGTATGGTCTACCAAAAATGGCCCAAAATATATGGAAGCACTGAACATATTAAAGGAAATGAATTTGTGACTAATAGAAACTACTAAATAACATTAATAGAAAACAAAAGTCGACATGCCTAGATGCCTTAACTTAGGAATTCTGTCAGATACTGGCTAGCATACACAAAAACAGGATTACTCACACATTGACTCGAAGAATATAAAATATTTCAGCTATTCTGAAAAAACCCTGAATAATTCCTTGTAAAATGAACCCCACTGTTGCTATAACACAGAAATGGTATTGTTAGACATGTATCCTACAATAATGAAAATTTATATTCAAACACAAATTAAGCATGAGGATGGATGTATATGTTTGGCTTAGTCATAATGGAGAGAGAATGAGGCAAAGACATGGAAGAGAAATTTGTCAATTGGTGGATCATTAAAACATGATATTATTATTAAAACATTATATTACGATTACTGCTAGTCAATAAAAAGAACAATTAAAATAATTAGCATTTGACATATGCAATGATATGGATTAATTTCTAGCATCATCCCATGTTAAAGAAAATTAATAAAGGTTACATACTGTATAATTTGATGTACATAATAGTTATGACATAAAATTCTTATAGAAAAGGATACAATGTTACAGAAATGCCAAGTGACAGAAGGTAGCAGCAGAAGTGAAGTGGGTGTGGGTATTAAAGAGCAATGGGGGGCCGGGGATTTAGCTCAGTGGTTATGCCGCCTGCCTTACAAGTAAAAGGTCCCAAGTTTGATCCCCAGAACCATAAAAAAAAAGAGCAATGGGAAAGATTTGTACAAAAGAAATGTTCTGTATCAACATCAAATAGAGTATCCTTCCTGAGTCCTGGTGATGATATTGATCTTGACTTCATCACTATCAGTAAACAGATTGATTGTAATATTGTATAGTTTTAGAAGCAGCTACTGTTGTGTTAAACTGATTAAAGAATATACTATTTCTCATTATATTATTTTATACAACAGGGTGCCCATCTACAAATAGCTCCCAATTAAAAGTTTAATTAAAAACATTTTGAATTTTATACTGTCAATGGAATGTGCAAAGGCAAGAAAGTGTCACTAAAAAAATCAATCTTCATTGTTACATTGTTAAATTATTTAAGAGCTTTAGATTATATGAGGCAAATACTTACGGTGGAGTTAATTCATAATTCTTATATCACCAAAAGGGGACTTCTTAGAGATCTAAAGGTCTATCATCATTCAAAATTGCTATTCAAAAACTTAAAGTATATAATTATCAGAGCAAAACTAAAGTTAACCAAATACTGGAGGAGCATTGGGTGCAACAAAAAATGATATTTGTATGCTTTTGCATATTTACAGTACTTCTAACAAATTTTACATAAACTTATAAGAGCTAATATGCAAGCATAAGAAGTTAAATCATACATGATTATGCTCATTGGTTTGAGTGAGAATTTCAAAGAAATACATGTTTATCTTTTCAAAGGGACAGGAGCACCAGAAGAAACCCCAGAGAGACCCTGAATTGTAAAGCTAGAGTCTGGTTTTATCTCCTCTCCTTGCCATGACCAAAAGATTTGTTTATTCAAAAAGAAGGACACAGGATTCCTCTCCAGAAGGTTCAGTGGAAACAGGAGCTGCCTCTCAATCTGAATGAACCCACACGGTAATTTCTGGACTATATCTTACCTACAATACCAACTTGTTATATTAGGGTGAACTCTGGTTCTCATTCACACTAGCAGGAAGGGGGAAATTAAGTTTTTTATTCACTTTCTTCTCATTGAAACATAACATCCAACATCCAGAACTTAAAAGAGGTTTATTTTGAATCTTACCTGGAGTCTGTTTTGCAGGCATCAAGGCAGAGCAGGATGACAGAGTTGCATGGCAGGGAAAAATGTACTCAACCCTTAGAAGCCAGGAAGCAGAGAGAGAACTGTGCCCTTTTAGGTCACGCCCAGTGATCCACCTCCACCCGGGCCTCACCTCCTGAGAGCACCTTCTGCCACTGAGCTCACCAGAGGACAAATCCACTGCTGAGTAGAGTGTTCCATCATTTCATCATCTTCCACACATGAAAATTTGGAGGGAATTCTAGATTTGAAGCCTGACATCAAGACATAGACACATTCTAGCATTGTTTTCTGTGAGAAACTTATAACCTGGTCTGTTTCAAAACCCTTTTGTCAGTATTTAGGGTGATGGTGCTAAATATAGATAATTAATATTTAAAGTGAACATCTTATGAAATTAGATTTTTATATTTGACTCATTTTTTCTGCCTGCCACAGAATAAAATGAATTTTGATGCTTATGAAATTTTTCTAGCTAACAAAACAAAATATTACAGAAATAGAATCTTCTACAGATACAGCTTTTGAAATACAGGACTCTTTCTCTTTTTCTTTTCTTTTTTTTTTCTTTTTGGTACTGGGGATTGAACTCAGGTGTGCAGCAGGCAGCGAAACCACTGAGCTAAATCCCCGGCCAGGACTGTTTTTCTTTTGACACAAAGAATTTATCATGGAGATCCTTCATAAGAAACATTGAATAATATTATGGAAGAATAGAAAAAAACATTGTAAGTAAAGATTTAAAATCAGGCATAAAAGCAATAACACATAGAAGTTTAAGCAGGTGAAAGTGCTTTGATAAAGTATGGAAAGAGTATCTTATATTGATCAATTTGCAAGAATGTAAATAATGATTCTTGCTTAAGCAAACTTTCACCAGGATTTTGACATTTCTCCTGTCCAAATCTATGCACTTAGTAGGGTTTAACAAGACTCCTCCTAAATTTCTTCAGCAATAAATCCTGATACTTGATATGTTATAACGCTTACTATCTGACAATGTTCCTTAACCTCCACAAGTCACCCATTTATTGCTGATCACTCTTGGCTGCCTTCATCAAGAACTGAAAGCTAGGTTAGTTTTAACAGAGTCCCTCTTTATTTCTACTGTTTCCACTTCGTAATATTGCATCCATTCACTCCAAGTTGCCCAGAAGGCATAAATTCTCTTTTATCTGTGCTATATTCAGACCTCATTACACACACACACGCATGCACAGAAAATCACATTACAGTGATCCCTAGCCTATGACGTTGATCTCTAATAAAGGCTGCCTTACTGTGTTTCAGCAAATGTCATTTAATAATTTTTTCCTTAACATAAATTTTGAAACTTCTGAAGAATAAATGGTGAATATTTTCAATATTCATTCCCTTCTATAAAAATCTTGTGAAGGATGAATTATCAGATATTCACTATTGAATTCCTGGTACAGATATATGACAGATATGTGGTATGTAGCATCTTAAAGCAGAACTTGATGTGCATATCTCATACACTAGACATGAGGAATGCATGTATATATGAGGAAGGTATGTATGTATATGTGTGTTTGAAGTTCTGGAGAATTATACAGGGCCACACTCACTTCTGACCCATTAAACATCAATTGTAAATTCAAGGGTTCCTAGTGCCACTATTGGATTCAATAACTCCCTGGAAGGTCTATAGAATGCACAAAAAAACTATCATACTCATGATTATACTCTATTAAAGTGAAAAAATAATGATTAAAATCACCCAAAGAAGTCACAAACATAGAGCTTTAACTGTTTTCTGCCTTGGAGTCATGAATGGTATTAATTTCTCCTAGCAGCCAAGTATAACATGTAGTTTCATCCACCAGAGATTCTCCCCAAACAGAATCCAGAATTTTGACTGAAGGTCCATCATATGGACATAGCAGGCTGTCTATATGGATGCTATTATTCTCCAGGAACTCCTTTGATCTATCTGATAGCACATAACCCAAAGTTCCTACCATAAATCACAGTGTTCCATTAACTGAAGTTTCCAGGCCCTTCAAGTAAACAGCACTGCTGTCATGTAGGGCATTCAAAAGTATTGTTAATTACTTCATAGGAGCTGAGAGCAAAGGCAGAACTTTCTTCCATAAAGGATTAATTTCTTTAGTATATAATATATGTGCATTTATATGACTAGAACTCCTATGAAATATTTTGGCCATATAGTAAGCAGAGTTTGACTTTGGCTTACAAATAAAGATAGAACCGATATTAGCAATAACCTGCTTTATTTGAAAATATGGGTAATGCTTTTTTGTGCAATTGAGACCATGTGTATAATTCAGCTACATGGAACATAGAAACCTACCTTAGGTGTTTAATTCAATAAATGCTTGCCAAGAAAATATATCCATAACCAGTAAAAAACATTACAAATTGCTCCAGCAAATTCTTAGAAACCAATTTATCTAGGAAACAGTTTGGTCATTTGAGCAACATTTGTCCTATTGAGCAATTAATAAAACACTTAAAAAGTCTGCTTACTTATTGAGAAATACATTGGTCACCAAGATCTTTTTCTTACTCCATTCTACAAAACTTTAATGAAAACTAAGTTTTTCCTTGAACTATACCTTAGAGTTAGGAAAAATATCTCAAATATCCAATGATATATATTGTGATATGTCTTAGACTGCTTCCAAAGAAATTTATATTATAAAATTATTTTTTGAAAAATTTTTAACCACAGAAAATGAAAAATACATTGAAATTTTAAAATTTAGCTTTCTGTTAAATTCCTCACCAAATAAAAATAAACCAAATAGCTCTTATTCCAACATGTCTCCTAACAACTTCCTTTACTCTCTTCTCCTGTCCTTTCATTTGACGAACTATTGTGACAGTCATCCATCAACTCCCAATGCTCAACTGTCTGTTAATGTTTAGTCATAATTAGAATACAAATCCCCTACAAATTATTACTCTTGGGAAGACTTGGGAGCTGTTGTTAAAGATGTTCCAAAATATAAAATAATGGTTTTGAATTTATAGATTAAGGATAATTTTAGAAAAAGAATCTAAGAACCTCATGTGTAAGTAATGGCTGGGAATTACAATAGAGAGATGACATGATTAAGAGATTGTTTCTTGTTTGGAAAACTAGAACTGTTTCAAAGTTATATGATAGCTAGCCTTTGAAACCTCTTTCCAACTTATTTCTTGGAAACATAGTTTATCCTTTAACATAGCCCTAGAAACAAGGGAAGGTAATTATTTAGCTAGTTTAAGAAAACAATTTTCTTTTAGCTCTTATGAAGCTATGAATTATAAATCATGATACAGGTAGTTTTAATATTTCTTGTCATGTTTTGTCACTACCCTTAAGGTGGAGATAGAAAACTGAGAACACAACAAAGTGTGGATTGGGGCATAGTTCTGCTATTCTATCTCCAATTACTTTCTGAATATTTTGAAGGATCTTAGAATAAAATCAATATATGGTGCAAGATAAACTAATGCCTGTGTCCTTACAAACTGAAGAACTGTTTATTTCCCAGCCAATCATTATGCACTACAGAAGAGAGTCTTTTGCAAAGAACACCTTCTAAATTTTAAGCAGAAGACAGAACTGGGGAGACAATTGTCCTGTGTTCACTAAGAAACCAAAAGAAAAAATCAATTTCAGCAGTTGCTCATGAAAGTGCTTGGAGTGCGAACAAAGTGGGTGCTTTTTTCATGCTGCAACAGTTTTCATACTTAAACAGTCATGGAAAATTTTATGTGAATAGTAAATGACAACTCCACAAATTTTAGATAATTATTGGTATGGAATATCAACTTTAAACTCTTGTTACTGTTACACAAACTCTGCCTAGTATCTGTTTCCAGTAGTCTACAGATAGTTACCATGACCCAGACTATACATTTACATAGTGTCAGTTACAACAAAAGAATAAACATCTACTTTTCCAAAACATGACAACATACCAGGTCAGTTATATTTAAGGGTTTTGTGGAAATATTCCCCTGTTTTTTACAAGCCCTTAGCCAGTATCTTGAGGCCTCAGATTTCCCTGAAATTATGTTCTAATCCAATTATCATTTGACTTCTTGAGAGGTTCTGGATTTTATGTGAGTACAAAGACTGATTATAATGACCCATCTCTTATTTTAGCTAAGAAAGATTAGTAAGCTTCTAAATTCACATTTTTAATATTATCAAAATAAATAAATCTACTATGACATGATTTCTACTGGGAAATAAATTCTTATAACACTCTTTTCCCCATACATTTCTCTCAAATTCTTCAATCAAAAGAAAGAAAAACTCATATAAATGCCCTAGCATCTTTATAATATTCGTCTCTATTTCAAGTATGTTTTTTGAAAATTTCTTCTCAAGAATATCTCAATTGAGTTTTGTGTTTTGAGATGCCACACTTTATGACAGAAATAAGAAAATATCAGTCAAGACATAGGAGAACACAATTTAATTCTTCTCTTGATTTTGGCTTTGGACCAAAAGCATACTATTCAAAATGCAAAACTTGAATCTTTCACCAGAATTTTCTCAGGACCTAGAAATAAGGGAACTAAAATATTTGCAGCAGTAACAGTGCTTTTGGCCTAGTCTTTAACTTTGAATGCTATGAAAGGCATGATTTTTCTTATTCTTGGCAGAAGCCTCATTAAATAAGCAATACATTAAAGATATGTAAGTGTTCTATTGTCTATATGGATGAAGGCAATGGTCCACAAATAAAGGAATCAGAGGGCCAGGGATTTAGCTCAGTGGTGCCATCGCCTGCCTTGCAAGCATAAGTTTCCAAGTTTAATCCCCAGTACCAAAAAAAAAATAGGAATCAGAGAAAAATGATTTTCTGATCATTATGTCAAACTGGTAGCATTCACTAAGACCTTGTCCTGCAATACTCCAAAGTACTTTTTAGAAGGCTTCAGAGAGCCCATTACATAATGTCAGCAATTTTGTCCAGAATTTGAGATGTGACCTTTGGGAAAATACTGTTGTAAATAACATGAGGCACACTCTGGAACTTTTAGGACTAGCTTTCAATAGCACCAGAGGCCATCAAATAAGATCCTGAAAAAAATTTTCATCTAACTACCCACCATAGGCAAAACAAATCATCAGTGTACTCAATCAACATCAACAGACAAAATTGATGAGGATATCTCACCTCTTGCCTCATATATCACAATACAACCATGGAAAATGTAAACAATGAAAAAGCCAAAGTTTCAGAAGACTTTTAAATATTTGCGAATAGATTTCATACAACTCCTTGCATCTGTCAGTGCTTACTAGAGGAAGAGATTTAATGCAAGATATACAAATATATAAAAATGTTCAAGATTGGCTTACAATGGCTGCCCACAAAGGCAGATGTGGGAGTGCAAAGTCTGTGTGTTGGAGATTGGAAGGATCCAGTCAAAGGCATGGAGCTCACTGCAGTGCCTCATGAAATTCGAGTCTATGTTAGGAGGCCGAAGGGTCTGCCATAGAATGTTGACACAGTCAGTTAACTGTCATACTACCTTAGGGAATAAACTTTTTAATAAATCCTGATTAGCCTTAATTTTAAAAATGAACTGACTGTGGTGGTACAAAAACATTGTTAAGATTTTGTTTTCAACCTGAAGAATTCTAAATCTTTAATCACAAGAACACTTTGTTAAATCTGTAGGACGGAGATTTGCAGTTTTTTTATTTGTGAAGATTTTTCTTCATTCCCTTATCTAAATGTTTAGGTAGAACAAATAGCATTTTTAAATTTATAGGACCAACCAATGTGATATAATGAAGCTTCTTTACCCAATCATGTTTCCTTTGCCTTTTATGATCTTTGACAATTCTTGATCCTCAAGTAAAATTTATCTAAGGGCATTCTATGATTTTTTCCCTTTCTCATCCAAGTTTGAATTTTATACTTAATTAATGATGACATAAAAATGTGTTAAAGGGACTCATGAAATATATTTAGTCATACTTCACTGAATGACACCTGCTCTTTTTCCAGGAACAGTTGGAAGTAATCTTTGCATGCTTGAAAACCTTGGAAAAGATATTTTAAAATATCTTGAAATGACACCATATATTTCTAACCAATGGCACAGTGTTTATTCAACAAAATGTAAGACCTGTACTTTATGCCACTCACTTGAGAAAACACACAAATTTTCACTCTTCATCATTCATCTCCTCCTCAGTGAGAGATGTAAGACCATAGATTCTAAAAAGTCCCATGCAAACAGAAGACTTTGAAAGAAAGGGCCCTCTGTCAAGATCACAAAACCATCCCGATGATAATGGGAGGTGCACAGCTTTCACCTAAGGTAGTGAATCAAGACAATGACTTTTCTTGTGTTTCTGTATCATTTTTGTTTGTGTTTTATTTTTAATGTGGCCATTCCACATTGCCTTTTTAGTGCCCAATTTCTGTCATATAAATGTGATTTTTTTCTGTCATTCCAAACTTTTACTTCTATTCCTAGATATGCCATTGTTACTTTTCAGTGTGATAGCAGTAGCCGGTTAAAAATGACTCATTTAATAGTGAAATGTTCAGAAAAATCCTGGTTTCTAGATATGCTTTCATTTCTTTTTGGGGACTTGTTTGTCTATATACTGTTGTAGAAAGATTGATGCTAATTTTTTTGCTTAAGTTTTAAAATTCTCTATAGATTTACTTCATATTTCTTCCATTTTCTTTAATGAAATGACCATTGTAAAGTAACTAATAACCACCATATTGTAGTCACCTGAGAAATTAGTTTCATTTTTCTTTTTGTATTAAATATTTCCTATATATTTAATATGCCTATTTTTTGCTACATGCCCTAATTATTGTAGTAATTTTGCATATATATGAAATATTTAATGAATATACTTTTTGAACAACACAGGTTCTTCCTAAAGAGTTTGTAAATAAATCTGACATACTTTACTTTAACAATTCAATATTCACACATAAATAATTCAACTTGAGGTATCTATACTTCAATTGCTAAGAACTTTTGGATTCTCAGGATATATATATTATTTATTTTGATTTATCTTTTAACATTCTAAAAAGTTGAAAAATGTATAAAGAAATTTCATATACTCTTTGCCCAGATACAACAAGTTACAAAATGCCACTTTAGTGCTTAATACATTGTAAATGCGTTTCCTAAAATCAAAATAGTTCATTGAACAATGGTATGGTTATCATGCTTAGAATATGCAGCATAAAACTAATACTATAATTTGCAGTATAAATTCATTATTGATTACAAAATGTCCTACAAGGGATTTATTTTTAATTTACCTGAAAAGATCCAATCAGGATAAACACTTGCATATTTGCTTTGCTTGCATACTGTCCTTCAGTTTAAAATATTTCTTCAAGACTATTTGGTCTTTCTTAGCATTGGAGATAACTGTTATTTCATTTGATATTGGTTGTTTTTTGCCCCTCTTCTTCATTAGTTGATTTAGGCTATATATTTTCTCTATAATAATATAAAATTCATTATTCTTCTCTGAGTATCATATGATCAAGATCATAACTACTGTCCAATGTTATATTAACTTTGTCATTTTGAAGAAATATTGTGTCATATTTCTATTGTAGTTACTCTAATTCCTTTTGAAGTAATCAAGTGATTTTTTGCTGAAGCATGTAAAACTTTGTAGATACACTGTTCATGGAAATCCTAAAACTCTAATATATGTAAAAGTAATAATAGATGACATTGTATTTCATGTATTTCTGAAAGATTTTTCTGATCAGTGATTAAAACACTAAAATCATGCATAAGTTAAAAGTGCTATATAAAGTATTGAACTATAAAAGAATAGTAGTTTAATTGTTTAAAAAATGGTAAAATATGACTTGTTAGGTTATTCAATACATTACAGATAGTTGTTCTCGAGTTTTACATTTTTGTGCCCAAATTTATGTTTGAGAATAGAAGTTTCAAAGTGTTACCTGGACTTTTTAACTTGACATGTTTCATTTTATTGTTTTCTGGAGCCTAAACTGAACATTCAAATAGAATCAAATTTAAGGGTAATATCAAGTTCCATCGAGGTGAAGTAAAAGATTTGATTATCCACCTGTGTTCTCTTCTCCAAACCTCAATACCAAATTTTAAAGGCTTATGAATCACAATGAACAGCATGAACTTTAATGCTACCACAATCAGAGGCTTTATAGGTGACACCATAAAGCTATGATCACATTTAATGCAAAGAATAGTTAATGAAGCTTGGAAAGCAAAGCATAAAAGAAAATGATATCTAGCTGTAATCAGATCTTATTGCAAAGCCATTTTAATTAAGAAAATATGCAGTAAAAATAAACTGTCAAAAGGATTTTTGATATTTGACATACTTACCGAGGCATAACAATTAAAAACAAAAGAATTGTTTGATATTTAGTGATGAAATAAACCATCAAATTAATGTTAATATAAAGTATTAAATAACTTTTTCAGAAACATTATTGGAAAAACATGAAAGAAAGACTGAAAAAGAAAGGGTAAAAGCTTCAACTTCATTAAGAAAATTGTTAATTTATAATCATATTAGCTTATTACCAAAAATAATATTTTCTGTGTAAGTAATACAGAAAGGTTATTTAAAAGGTTGACTTCATTCATAAAGCACTAATAATTAAAAATAGTTCTGAGAAAACAAAAGCATAAATAGGGACCAAAATGGATGATAGATATTGAGAAGTAGGAAGGAAATGTTCAAATGGGAGGGGGAACAGTGAGGGGAGAGGAAGAAGGGAAGGAAGAGAAAAGGGAAAAAAAGAGAATAGAAGGGAAAAAAATGGGAACAAAGCTTTTATAAATAAGAAAGGGAAAAAGTGTTTAATGGAGGGGAGGTGAGTGGGGAATAAAAGAATTAAGATATATTATGTACAGGTACAAATTCCTTATGATGAATTAGATCATTATGTATATCAAAAGTATACCAATAAAATGTATTAAAAAATAATTATTCTTTGTGATATTTGTTAAAATATCATATTAAGTAATAATATTTATGTCTTAAAATTCTAACTATTCTCTCGAAAATAATTACTTAGGTCATGAAATTTATTCCATAACATAAATAAAAATGATTTCTTATTTTACTATTATGTAAAAAGTGATTACAAAAAAGACAGGGGAAGGGAGAAGAGAGAAGATAAAGGGAATAGGGAAAGAAGGAGATGTTAAATAAGAAGTTTAATTTATTAAACTGATTTTGAATTCAAATCTCTTAATTCATTTGTATTTAAAAGTTTTTATTGCTTTGATTTCTAAAACAAGAAACTTTTTCTATATTTTATCAGTAAGTCATATTGTTTCTTTTGTCAGCTGTATATTTTTGCTTTTGGCTCACTAGCCTATCAAGGTATAATTTTTAAATTGAGTATAATTTAAAAAGGAAGTCTCATATCTTTAAGAAGTAGAATATGTGTTTTGAGTATTCTACTTTTGTATTCATTGGCTGTATAATAAGAAAAAAATTTTTGACTCTAAAGGCTGTGAATCAGGTGTTCTGTTCCAATGATTAAAAATAAATGTGGAAAACATTAACATATGTGTGTGCAAGTAACTGATTTCTATGAAAATTAATGGATGTAGGAATTTGAGGCACAGATGATGGATATTTTGCTCTGAGTCATAACTAGAACAGTTCAATAGGTAAAAATTATCTTCACAGTGATTAACTGAGAATATGAAGCATAATTTACCCATAACAGTAATTATTCTCATATGTGGTAAATCATACTTAATTTATATGATGGTATTATCATTGAATTAACAGTGTCTATTCATGCTAAAATCATAAAGCAATTCTTAAAATTGTCTTCTTTCTGGAAATTTAGCAAAAGCATATAACATAAAATTTGAACATAAATTTTTCAGAAGTCTATACCTTCTTTATTAATTATTTATGCAAATTGAATTAAGTTATTGAAGATAATTGTAAATTAAAATACTTACATTTTATATAATCCTCAAAATTTTAAATGTATTAAATACCTGCAATTTAATTATAAAGGAAGAGAGAGTAAAAGGGAAAAAATATCTAACCATAAGGATTGTGGACTGATATTAAAACCAGAATTATATTTTAACTTCACTAATTTTTTTAATTTTTTACACAGATATGATTGAGAATAAACTGGAGTATATAGAAAAATTATTTTAAAAATAAAGTATTAAATGATCCCAACAAATCCACAAATACATCAGTATAACTTACGAGTAAGACACTACTCAATATCTCATGATAGAAATTATTTGTTTTAGGAATAATTAACAGATCTGTGCAGGTCCTACAACAAAGACTGTAACTTTGTAATGAAAGCTCCTTTTTGTCTTCTGTTTAACTGTAAATTAAGTTTGGTGCAACAAATTAATAATAATTTTTCACTTTGATACAAAAATATTTTAAACATACTCAACTTTGGTAGGAAATTTATAGCCATCTGTATTTTATTTACAGGATAATTCCTGTAAGACTTTTCTAGTATGTCTATATGTTTGTCTTTTTACATGTAATTTGTCTATGTATAATAAGAAAACAAAAAGAAAAACTGAACCCTTCAGTGCAAATTTACTGCACATCTAACCTTTATAAGGCATCTTTCTGTGTGAGGCATAGTGATTGTGATAAACACCACAATTAAAAAGCCTAGAATTCAGAACCACATATTAAAATAGAGATGGAGAGTTGTGTTCCAATAAGTTCAAATTGATTAGGTCCTGCTCATCAGGTATGTTTTACCTTCTAATGATTTAATTTCAATAGAATACAACTATGCTAACTGATGTTTACAGCTAGATCTGTATTTTTTAAATTCTTTAAGTTTATTGGTACATTTTAGGTATACAGTGTTCATCATTGGGATTCTGTACCTTTACATGATATATCTTGGTTCTTATTTTTTCCCCATTCTCCTGCCCATCCTTCAACCCCCTCACCACTCCCTATTTAAAAGACTTGGTTTCTGTTTTTTCCTTTTCTCATATTTATTCCTTTTCCTTCTTTCCTTTCCCCTACCCCTCCCACTTTCCCTTCTCCTTCCCCTTTGGACGTTTTCTTCCTATTTAACATTATTTATTACACATTTCGATCCTCATTTACACCTTCAGTCTCCCACACCAGAGAAACTATTTGGTATTTACACATGTGTGTTCTATCTATTTCACTCAACAGTATGGCCCCACTGTGCATCTATTTAGCTATAAATGTCTCTAGTTTCTCATTCTTTATGACTGAGCAGTACTCCATTTTATTTTCTTTGAAAAGGACATATCTTTATCCAATCACCAGTTGATGGACAAGTTTTAGCTATTACAAACTGTGCCACTATAAACATGGGTGTGTATATATCACTGTGGTATGATTCTTTTAATTATTTTGGGAAAATACCCAGAAGGGGAATAGTTGGGTAAATGGGACCTCCAATCCTAGTTTTTTGAGTTATCTCTATATGATTTCCACAGTGCTTGCACCAGTCTACACTCCCACCAACAAGTTCCCCCTTCCACACAACCTTACCATCATTTGTTATTGGTTGATTTCTTGTTAGCAGCCATTCCTTCTGGAGTGAAGTGGAATCTCAGCGTTGTTTTCATTTGCATCTCTTGAGGAATAAAGAGAGGAAATGAAGGAGTTAAATTGTCGTTATTTGCAGATGACATGATACTTTATATAGAAGACCCGAAGAACTCCACCAAAAGTCTTCTAGACTTAATAACCAAATTCAGTAGAGTAGCTGGATACAAGGTCAACAAATAAAAATCAATAGCCTTCCTGTACACAAACAACAGACTCACTGAGAGAGGAACTGGAGAAACAACTACTTTCACAATAGCATCCAAAAAACTGAAATGCCTAGGAATCAATCTAACAAAAGAAATAAACACTCTGAAAACTATAACCCTCTGAAAAAAAGAGCTTGAAGAGGATATCAGAAAATTGAAAGACATCCCTTATTCTTGGGTTGGAAGAACAA
The DNA here is from genome assembly GCF_000247695.1 of Heterocephalus glaber. The sequence continues at coordinate 40,714,758 of NW_004624730.1, read as the reverse complement.
ATATAGTGAAAATGGCCTTACTTCCAAAACTACTATATAGATTCAATGCAATCCCAAGTGAAATTCCAACAGCATATTTCACAGAACTTGAGGAAATAGTGTAAAAATTCATTTGGAACAAGAAGTGACCTAGAATAGCAAAAACAATTCTAGGCAACAAAGACAAGGCAGGGGTTATCACAATTCCCAACTTGAAACTGTGCAGCTATATCCATATTTGAGTTTTTACCCCAATGTGGGCCAAGTACGTCATGCTTGCCATTAATTAGGGAGAATGGTATAGTGGATTTAAGCAGTTGAGTTCCAGCCTAGGACTCCTGTAGGTCCAAGGTCACGATGTATGGCTCAGGTTATGCATTATAGTCTCATCACGATCTCCTGTCTGATTCTGCTTGAGGCACTAAGCATCATATCCAAAATATCAAATTGATTTTTCTTTTTGTTTCATTTTTTAAAATTAACTTTAGTGGTACATTTTAGATATACATTATGATCACATTCATCATTGGGAGTTTGTACCTGTACATGATATATCTTAGTTCTTGCTTTTTCCCATTCCCCTTTCCTGTCTTCCACCTTTCCACTGCTCCCTATTGACAAAAGCTTTGTTTCCATTTTTTCCTCCTTTTCTCATATTTTTCTTTCCCTTCTTTCCCTCCCCCACACCCTCTAGTTCCCCTTCCCCTTTAAATGCATATTGACAGTAAAATATTAGGCAGTTTTGATGCTAGTATTCTATGACTCTGAAAATGTCCCAGGATATGATAAATGACACTTATTTGCATTTAAAGAAAAAGTGAAGTTAACTGGTGTACTTTATTACTTAATTTACATAAATTTTAAAATTGTTTTTTATTTCATTAGTTCATATTTGCAATACATAACAATTACATTCATTGTGAGGAGTTGGTACATGTACATAAAATAGCTTAATTCTTTTTTCATCCTCTCCCCTTTTTCTCCATTCCTTTCCCTCTATTTTTTGGTCCCTTTCTCTTTTGCAAAAGTTCTACCTCCCTGTTTCCTATAATCTATTTTTTATTTTGCTTTTTTAAAATTTATACTTTGAGTTTCTCATATAACAGAAACCATACAATATTTAAGCTTATGTGTATGATTTTTGATAAGGATCAATATACCAGAGATAAGAAGTGGGAGAATTCTCAAAATCACTGTTTTATTTAACATCATCAATAAGAATAATCTCAGATTTTAAGAGAAGTATGAAATGTCTTAAATATACAAATAAAATGTATTTTATTTCTCTTTTTAACTCTAATGTCTCAATACTCAAGCACCAGAAATATCACAGTACTATTATCTGGTAATGTAATTTTAGTTTTAATTGATACCATAATAAAAATGAGACATAAAATTAGCAATTTATAAAAACAATATCTGGTATTTCCTTTTTATTTCAACAACTTATTTTATTTTTGTTCATATTAGTAAAATATAACTAAGTTTAAAAATGACATCTCAGTTGCTCACATTAAATTTTCTTTTTGTTGTTTTTCTTATTACTATCTCAATTCAATACTTTACAGTCAAAAATTATTGATGTGTTGTAAATTTCAGTATAGAAATCAGAATTTCATTAATAATCTATGAAAAAAAAACCATAAAAGAAAATCTCTTATTGTATGTTTTCTAATTCTAATCTTCCAAATTCAAAATATTTTTAGCCTCCCACAATTGGATTCTTCTCTATAAAATATCACTAGTTATCAGAGGTCATGTGACATGACACTCTTTTCTTTCATGTATCATTAAAATATCATTCACTATTTTCATGACTGTACATTCTAGTTATTTCTGAAATTATTTTCTTCCTATATATGTTGGAGGTTTTCTTAATCTTAATTACCCTAAGAATCTTTATGCAGTTGTCTGATCAAAATCTTTGATTGAAAATGTCATCTCCATTGTAGTAAAGAATTAAGACTTCTCTGGAAATTTTTTTTAAATGGAAAAAGCTGATTTCTATTCATCTCATTTCCAAATGTCACTAAAGAAATCAGCTACTAACATATATCAAAGAAAACATGTGAAGTGTCAAAGAAAATATGGGGAGAAAATATATGAAGTGAATAGTATTTGTCACAGGTATAGACAGAGAGTACATTAATCACATGAGGGGGAAAATAAAATGAAATATTTGATGGAAAAATAATGAGTTATGGAAATAAATTGCAAATAAAATACACAGATAATCAAGGTGAAATGGAGGGAAACCAAAAAAGGAGACACAATTGTGCAATTGTTTGTTTTCTTGCCATTGGAAGTTTGAGGTGGGCCAAAACAGAGAATTGGGGTTCTTGTAAATGTTGAATTGAATGCCCTATTTTAAAAGTGTACTATAATCCTTACCCTTTCTTGATTATGGAATCAAAAGAAATGCTAAGTGGATTAGTTAGAAATTAGAAACTGAAGCAGATGCAAAGCATCATGAGAAGTCTGGAAAGGAAGTTAGATCGGTTTCTGTTTTTAAAAATGGCATTAGAAAAATGTGTGTGGCAAAGGTTAGCTTGAGCTTCATGTTTTTAAACCTCTTGGGAACTATAGACCTATTTTATCTTCCTCTTCTCAGCCATTCTCAGGAGAAATAAATAGAGAAGTTTTATAAACACATATTCCCTTGCCTAATCTGTTGATAACATTGTTATGTGGATAGGAAAATGAGTGGAATAGAGTGAATGGATGTATTGGGTATGTATTCCTCTGCCTGAAGTAGCAATTCTGCTGATGTTGGATTAACGTATCATGAAGTTCAGAACTACTGGAGTGACTCAAAGTCATCAGAAGGAATTTGGGCTGTTTTCATTTTTTCACTCATTTACTCCTCAGGGCTCAATTTTTGACCATATGCTTTCATTTTGTCATTTTAAGTGTTTTCCACTTTTCACAAATGTAGGAAAAAGCAAGAAGGCAGATAAAGCAATGGCTATCCTCTGAACTGGGAATATAAGCTATTTTCTCTAAGAGGCCCATTTGATTATGACCCTGTGAGGCTATAATCATGTTTCACTGTATCTGTGTTTCAGGTAGCACGTTGCCACCTTAAACAAAGTTGGAATTATTTTTTAAATGTAATACCAGTTAGATAATAAATATTTCTGTCAATTAGAATATAAGAAGGCAGAGTTTACCCTGAAATATGATAATTGAGTGCAATATTCACAATATATTGAATAAGGGAAAGAAAAGAGAGGGAATAAAGAACTTCAACATCAGAAACAAGAGAAAAGAAAGAAAAAGAGGGACTAGTGGTTGTAGAGAGAGAGAGAGACAGAGACAGAGAGAGAGCAAGAGAGCCCCAGAGCCATAATTTTAGGAGAGATCTCCTGGGCAAGAAGTTGTGAAGAAGTTATGTCAATATATACAGCTTAGTCAGTATGGAGATACCTCAAAGAACTAGGACTACAGGTCCCATTTGACCCAGCTATTCCCCTACTGGGAATCTTCCCCAAAGAATTAAAAGAATCATACCACAGCAATATATGTGCACCTATGTTTATAGCGGCACAGTTTGTAATAGCTAAAGCTTGGAAACAGCCCAAGTGCTCATCGACTGGAAACTGGATAAAGAAGATGTGCTTTTTTTAATAAAATGGAGTACTGCTCAGCCATAAAGAATGAGAAACTAGAGACATTTATAGCTAAATGGATGCATATTGAGGTCTTACTCTTAAGTGAAATAAATAGGACACACGTGAAAATACCGAATAGTTTCTCTAGTGTGAGAAATTCAAAGTGTAAATAAGGATGAAAATAATTGAAATAAATAATTGATAATTTGAAATAGGAAAATGTCCAAGGGTTTGGGGATGGTAGGAGGGGAAGGGAAAAGGGAAGAAGGGAAAGGAAAAATTATGAGAAAGGAAAAAAAAATGGTATCAAAGTCTGTGTAAATAGGGAAGGGTGGAGGGGGTGAAGGGTGAACAGG
>NW_004624730.1:40691840-40710502 GCF_000247695.1 Heterocephalus glaber | reverse complement strand
ATGTTTCTGAAATGAATCATTGTCTCAAACCAAGGTTACCTTGGTTTGAGACAATGATTCATTTCAGAAACATGCTTGTAATTCACAGCACTTGTATATAAAAGCAAATTTCCCCATGAGAAATAATGGAAACTCAGATGATTCATTCTACAACCCAAAAATACTCATAAAACTAATTATAGTGCTGTAATATAATATAAAACAATAAAGAAAATACAAAGAAAAATTAATAAATTAACTTGCACTCACCTTTGGAAACCTTTAGGGCTGGTGAGGGAGGCAAGTGAGAGAAGGGTTACTGTTCAGGATGACTTTTACTATCACTAATGGAATCATTGCTGTCTATTGGATCAGTGGAATTCTTTCATTTTCATGCAACTTCAACAAGGAACCTATTCAATGGTGCTTTTGCCTCCTTTTAAAGATTTCATAGAAATGTGACATTGCATTTTTATTAAACACACTCATTGCTCAATCTACTACAGCCTGATTTTGTCAGTCCGTTTCTACAAAATTTTGCACTGTTTCCCATATTTTACACATTTTCCTAATCTCATCTCAAGAGAGGGATTCCTCTGCCTTTTTATCCTCCTCTATATCTGAGATCTCCTCCAAAACCTCTTGCTATTGGAAAATAATCACATACAATCAGAGGTGGAGAAAGAAAGGGGGAGAGAGAGAGAGAGAGAGAGAGAACATCACGTGACATTCTGTGTTACTACTACCTGCAGTGCAAGACATAACTCATTTATCAAGTTAAAATTTATTAGAAATGTTTGCTCATCTTTCAGAACACCTGCAGAACAATTCACTCACAATTCAAGGTTGTCTATGGCCATACCACCCTGAATGCACCTGATCTCGTCAAAATTCAAGGTATATATTAGAAGTTAATTACATTGGCCACCTGTGGAATCATGGGTGAAATAATACAAACTGCCTCTCTGAGTGCCAGAGAGCTGAAGGATCCAGCTGAAATTTTAAGGCCTGGAACACTGCAGAGCGTAGTTTGTCTCTTGTTGGAAAGCTGAAAGTTCTGTTCAAACCCTGAAGGAAATAAAGACTAAGATCTAAAAGCAATGACAAAGACCAGAGCTTCTCCACAGATGAAAAGGGGAAGACTTCTTTCCTTTTTTCTTCTATCCAGGTACAAGTCTATTGATTAGTGCAACACACATCTAGGGTGGATCATCTCCCTCATTTTTCAGCCTACGAGTAGTGTCAATCATCTAACGACACACCTGAGCTTTAATAACCTGCAAGGTTGTTCTTATTCAAGTTGACAAATCACAATTAATGATCACATATTGAAATATTCAAATACCGTCTTAAGATAGTGGGAGGAATAATAACCAAAGACAGAATTAAGAAGATTCACATCCACAATAAAAGGAATAATTACATTTCATATCTGAAGTACAAGGACTAATTATAAATTAGATAGATCAGTTGGTTTGGCCATTTAAGATCATCTCAGTTAAATGCATTGAAGCCACCTTACAGTTCTGTTTACCAATCATTATTTGCCATTAATTTTTCCCCCATATTTAATTGCATATGTTAAAAATAAAAGATTATGGTTGACTTGCTCCAACTTCTGGTAGTTATAAAATCAAATATAATTCCTATAACACCAGGGAACACACATGTTTTGCCAGTTATTTAATTGAAGTTATTTAATATGCTACTATAATGGGATCTTGCAGATATAATCAAGATCTCCATATCAGTTGAATAGGAATATTACACTTAATGAAATTCATTTAATCAGATGAGTCCTTAAAAGAGTCTGAAATCTTCTCATGAGAGATACAAAATCAAAGAGATTCTATTTATGAGATGGATTTGATGTAAGGGAGATTTCTGCATTGCTGACTTTGAAGATATAAGTAAGGGTATGGGTGGCATCTAGAAGTGGGAAAGGACCCCTGGCTAACAGTCATTAAGGATAAAGGGATGTCATTTAGTGAGCAGAGAGAAAAGAACTTCTTCCAGCAACTTGTGTGAACTTGGAAGAGAACATCTGTCTCTGATCACATGAATGTAAACTTTTTCACTTCTTTGCTGTCTGACTCCTACACATTGTTGTTTAGTCAGTTTTCTCATAAAGAAAATTTCTCAAATGCATAACATAGCATATGCTAACTTTTCAAGTATACTGTTTCTTAAACTATAAGGCTAATAATAATATTTTTACATTTTAAATTTAACTTCACTTGCAAAAAAAGATAATCCACTAAATTCATGGAAATTATAGTTCTATTTTAAACAAGTTTATATGCTTAGCTTTAATGTCCATACGACACACTCAAGTGAATAGAAAAAATTGTAAATTTAAAATTATATAATACAATTGAATGCAATCTTACCTTAATATATTTCAGGAAAATAGAATTTCAAAAATTATATTTTATATGCTTTGTAGAAATGCTATTGCACAGGAACATATTTAATACAGGCCATTCTAGAAATAATCTTGTTTTTTGTTATTCTGTGTTTTGATGAACCATTGTTGAATGCTTTTTAATTGATAGAAACAAATCAAATACAGAAAAATTGAACAAATAACTTTGCATTCAGCAAGCTATTTCATAGCTACCAATGGTATCAGTGTCTTTTTAAGTTTAATTTCACGTATTTGAAATATATTAATTTGCCATCCTTTCTTAAATCTAAATACAAATTTTCAGTTCATTAACAAATTGAAACTATTTTTTGAAAAATACTTAAGCACATCAAAATTTTTAATTAAAAGATTTTTTCTAATTTTTTTATTTTTACTACTTCATATTTGCAGTACATAATAATTAGATCCATTTTGTGGAGTTGATGCATGATACATTTTAATTATTTTTATATTTTATTCCTTTCCCCTTTCCTCCCTCCATAGATGTTAAAATTGCTTTTAAAATTCTAATAATTGTTTCATAATATCATAGCATTTTATATGAAAAAGATGCATATATTCTGGTAAATAAAGTCCAAAACAAAACCAAATCAATTCACATTATTCAAAAGAGCTTATTTATTTTCTTCTTTTATTCCAATTGTAATACAATTATTGCAGTAGAATTTTAGTTTTTGCATGCAGTGTCCAAACTTACACTATTCCAACACCTAAAGGTGAATTGGAAAGTTGACACTCAATTTCTGAAAAAGGCATGCCTTATGAGACTTCTTTCTAAAATGAGCAGCATTTTGTTAAATAGAAATGTTTGACTTACTTATATATAAAGTTCACAGTCAAATGTAAATGATACAGAAAGTGATCTTTGAACACATATTTTAGCATTTTTGATATCTAAACTATTATCCAGCAATTTATTTGGAAATTCTTTAAAAACAAAGCTTGAAAATTAGAAGAAAATTTCAGACACCAGATTATACATTAGCATTACCAGTTAAAGATATCAAATTAACTAAGATTCAAGAATCTTTATCATCAGAAAATAATTGCTTAGAAGACTTTGTGTGGTAGTACATTGCATTGTATTTTACCTAACTATATTATTTTCCAAATTTGGCCTACTAATTTTGTAAATGTCACCAAAGTTTCACTTCACAGCAAGTTCAGCTACTTTAAATAGCTTTTATTTCTCTTGGAAAGAAATTAAAATGAAACTAAACAAAAGAAAACTACCTTTTTCATTCATAAAATTTAATTAGTAATCCAAAATATACACATAATTTACCATAGTATAACTAGTTTCTTCTTTTTTATAAATCCTCATTACTTACATGTATTATAACTTGCATTGTCATAACTTTTTTATAATCTAAATAGAAATATAAAATTAATTTATTTTATTTCAAAGTTAAAAATAATCTTTTTCAAAAAGAACTCAGGTATTACTCACTTTAAGTTGACATGAACAATAAATACATCACATATGCAAATTAACCTACATTCTATTCAGTCAAGAAATATTAGTTATCAATATTGGGACAATTCTAGGGGATTTATAAATACAAGTAAATATTTATAATAAGCATTTTTCAAACTTCATATGTCCTGTTCTGATATCCCCCCATCTACAGGAGACCATTTAAAAATCTATTATCAATTTGTACCATCTTTTTAAAAAAATTCTTTTATTGGTACATTTTAGGCATACAACACAATTACATTTCTCATTGGGAACTTGTACCTTTACATGATGCATTTTGGTTCTTATTTTTTCCCCATTCCTAGCCCTCCCTTCACCCCCTCCACCCTTCCCTATTTACAAAGACTTTATTTCCATTTTTTCCATTTCTCATCATTTTTCTTTTCCTTTCTTTCCTTTCCCTTGCCCCTCCCACTACCCCTACCACTTTGGAATTTTTCTTCCTATTTTGCATTATTGATTATTCATTCTAATCATCGGTACATTTTAGATATACAATATAATGACATTCATCTTGGAAATTTGCACCTTTACATAATCTCTCTTGGTTCCCATCTTTCACCCTTGCCCAGCCCTCCCTTCTTGAACCTCTGTGATAGTTGGCATTTTGCTCTTCCTTTCACTAGGGCTATGTATTCTCCATTCTCTCTCGGGTGAGTTCAGTAAGACCTGAGAGGACATAGTCACCATTATACATCAAAATATCCATGTTCTCTGGGCTTGCTGGCACAGGCGTCCTCACTCTCTGGGAGGTTGAGGCAGAAGGATCGCAAATGCAAGTTGAAGCTCAGCTCAATTGGCCATTTAGGAAGACTCCATCTCAAAATAAAAAAAAAAAAAAGCCTTTTGTTCAATTACTAGTACTGTTAAAAAACAAAACAAAATAAAGAAAAGAAACAAAAGAAAAAAATACTGTTAGTTTTTTCACTCTTAAATTCTCATGAAATTTGTCATTTTAATTGGATGCTTTTTTCACTTAAAAGAGGAAACATGTAAATGTTTTGGGAAATGAATAACTGCAATGCTATTTATTCAGATAGAGACATACTTTAAGAAGAAAAAATGTCAATTGAATGACACGACACTAAAACAGATAAAATGCTGCAGCATTTTTAACTGTGGTGCATGATCTCCTTGCAGCACTTCTCACAGTGGTGTTTCTGAGTGGGTGTCTGTCCTGAATGACTTGAAGAAATGGCTCTGGAACAGTCTTTCTTTTGTTATTCCCCCTGCAGTTTGAAGTCTGCTTGAATTGAAAGGACTATCTGATGTTCCTGCCAATGCAACAAAAATACAAGTGTCATTGCTGGGTTTAACTTCTGAAAGTAGAAGAGTCTTCGACAATTTTCTTTTCTTTTCTTTCTTTTTTGCTTTTTCAATTCACTAAATGGAAAGAATTTCATCTCCAGTGTTCTCAAGTGTTTCCTGATTTGTTGGGAATCATTCATTGCCCTTTGTCCTGAAGCAATCTCTCTACTTTTGTGAAAGTTTCTGACAACAAATTTATCAATTCATATTCCTCTGAAAATTACTTTATTCCATATTTACCAATAAAAATTGTTACCTTTAGATATTATTTTCCATTGGTACATACACTGTATGGGTAAATTTCCTTTCAGTAGTACAAAGATTCTACTATTTCATTTCTCCTTTCCATCTTTCCTGTTTTAAAGTAACTTAACAGTTTTCTTTTTGCTATTTTACATATGATGTTCTTTTTTTCCTATAACATCTCTTAAGATATATTTCTTTTTTTCTCAAAAAATTTAATAGTATGTCTCTAATGTGTCTCTTGTGGGACACATTCTCTAGGAAACAACCTTGAAGACAAATTGCATACATCTAGGATAATCTTTTCCTTATCTTCTTTGCTTCCCCTTCCTTTCCTCTTCTTTCTTCTCCTTCCTCTCTCCTTCTCAATTTTCTTCTCTTTCTTTTTCTCCTTCTTTTGCTTTGTTCTAAAGATGAAATCATTGGTGTTTTTCCCGCAGTAAACAACAATAACAAAAGCACCATGGCCTAATTTTAAGCCTGAAACTTTCAGCCCCACTTCCCATTATCCAGAAAGGAAAGAACGGATAAAAATGGGATTAATAATTTATCATTCTTATGTGATGAAGCCTTAATAAAATCCAATGAATTATGTGGTTCAGAGTTTTCAAGATAGTGAACAAGAATATAGCAATATTGGGCCGGAGATTTAGCTCAGTGGTTCCAGTGCCTGCCTCACAAGCACAAGGACCTGAGTTCAATCCCCGGTACCAAAAAAAAAAAAAAGAATATAACAATATGCCAGAAAAGTGGTGCACTCCAACTCTGAGGAGATGGAAGTTCTCGCATTCAGGATCCTCTCAGTTTTCACGCTATGCATCTCTTTATATACAACTTGTCATCTGGATCTTGGTTTTGTATTATTTAAAATATTCTTCGTATTAAATATGTAAATATCTAAAGTATCCCTTGCTACTGTGAGCACTCTAGGAAATAAATCAAACCTAAGTATGAAGAGATGGGAACCCTGATTTAAAGCCCACTGTTTAGAAACACAGGTCACAACCTGGGATTTGGGATTTGTATCTGATGTGGGGAGCAGTCTTACAGGATTGAGACCTCAATATATGAAATATACACATATCTGCAAGCCAACAGTGTAGAATTGATGTACATTAATAGTTTTTTTGCATAAGAACTTATTTTAAACATTGATCCCCACACTAATTTTGGTAAACAAATGTGAAGTATTAAATGCTAAGTGTGTGCAGGTAGGAAAAACACTGGGTTTTCTTTATCTGAAACAAAATGGTTACTATAAATATGTTCATGTTTGATGCTCTCCCGTATGTCAGTCCACATGACTTTTCCCAAGACCTTCTGTCTTCAATCTTCCAAGACCATTACCAACCAGTCAGCCATGTGCCATTGACCTTGTGTCCATTTGACTTGGCAAAGTTCTGCGATTTCAACCAAGTATTGGTGCTTTCCTCATATAGCAAGCATATATCTTCTTTCAATAACTTATTACATGATCTCAGTTGCTGATTTTCAAGGCTGGAGGAAATATGAACATAGTTTTGAAAGATACAAGTAAATGTCCATAAATCATCTTTAAGTACAGAAGTACTCTCTATACCAGGGAGAATATTCAGAGATTTCAGGGCAATTTTATAGTTCAAGGGTTTTCAGCCCAGATTTCAAGTCTCAAGGATTCTTTTTCCCAAGCCTTTACCATGGCATAGCAGCATGTCACATTTGAAAATTCAAGCCTCAATTTAAGTCTGCTACATGGATCACTAAATCTTGTATCTAAGCCTTAACTTTTCTGGCTCAACTAATTTCCCAGTGCCTAACTCACTTTTCTCATCACTGGCACAAAATACTCAACACTCACAAGTTAAAAAAGGAGAGGTTTATTTGGGTTCACCTGGCTACAGTCCATTATTGGCTGGCTCCATGGCACATTGGGCATGGTGGAAGGGTCTGGAGGAGGAAAGTTGTCCACGTCGTGTGACCAAGAAGTGAGAGCAAAGGGAGGAGTCAGGCAGGGATATACACCCAGTGACCTGCCTCTTCAACCCAGACCTACTGCCTACCATAACATTCAGTTCTGAACTCTTCAGTGCGTAGATACTCTGATGTGTGTCATGCTCTCATTATCCAATCACTTTGCAAAAGCCCAGCTTCTAACATGAGAATTTGGGGAGTTAGTTTATATATACCATAATATCTATCAAGAAATAATTGTTCACTGTGCCTTCCTCGCAAGCACAAGGTCCTGAGTTTGATCCCTGGTACCAAAAAAGAAGTAATTGTTAACGCAATACTAATAATTATTATATAAATTAGTATACATTAAATATAATATTTTAGCAAATATAGAAATTATAATATGTTAGCCAAAAATGATTACAGAGCATTTTGAATTTTCTTTTTTTCTGATTTTCTTAAATTTACATATACATGACAAAATATTTTGGAGATGAAACCCAAGTCCAAACACCAAAAATTATTTATGATTCACATATACCTTATATACATCGCCTGAAGGTAATTTCATACAGTATTTTTACTGTACCTGCATTATGACCATGACCTGTCACTTGAGGTCAGGTGTGGAATTTTTCCACTTTTGGCATTTTGTCACCAATTAAAAAGTATCAATTCTTGGAGCATTTCAAACTAGAGGTGTTCAACCTAAAATAGCATTATTATTACAGGAATTTGTTGTGTACTAGGCATTAATGTGTGTATTACTGGCCTTCCTCTCAAAATTAATGATACCACATTTGTTAGCATCATACTTATATTTGAATGAAGCAATTCAGAGTTAAAGTAACTAGTTTAAGACCATTTAACACAGTTACTTTACACACCAATAACTGTGGAAAGTAGTGTGTAAACCCAACTACTGTTATATATCTAAAACAATTTCTAGCAGACCTATAATAGTTCCTTTTATTATCTATTATGAAAATCCTTTCAAATCTCAGCTTGTCATAAGCAAAGATATCATGAAGTATATGGATATTATTTTCAAATCATATGAAATCTTAAAGAAATAATATAATATAAATATAAAATAAAATATATTAAAAATTATCATATCAGAAAATACTGACTGCTCTTTCAACTTTGTTCACTTTTTAATGTACATCCTTAAAATATTTTCAAGATAGTATGTTCTGTTCTTTTCTTATTTCAACTTTCTCTAATATTTCATGTGTAGTACTAGTCTCACCCATATCACATACTTTATGGCAAGATGAACGACAACACATCAAACTACCATTATGTAGTTTTCAAGTATTTGTGCACTACAGTTATGTTTCTGAGATTTCTGGGTATTGACATTTTCAGTAGCAATTTACTCTTTATTTTATAATATTCTGCCTTATAATATCCATTCTACTGCTGACAGATATTTGGTTCTTTCCAATTTCGGATTGTTATACATAATGCTGTTGTGAATTTTGATAAACATATGTACATGTTCTTCATTGGGAATGGTAGAAATTGTAATTGTTTTCAGTTTATATTGGCAAAAAGCTCTCCAAATTAATTATTGCCATTATTGTTCTACTGGCAACATATGACAGTTTCTATTATTCCACATTTCCAGAAATACTAATTAATAATAGGGTTTGGGTTTTGTTTTATTTATGTTTATAACTATATTCATTCTGATGTGTTGTGTCTATGCCTAATTGTGGTATTGAAAAATTGGAAACATTAAATGAATATTTCCTTTATAGTTACGGCTTCTGGACCAAAGAATTGACATAATGTAATCATAGAACTAATAGTCATTTTCCCCTTGTTTATTTCCTGCTTTGTGGAACTATGGGTTTACATTTAAACTGATGGAAGACATTGCTAAGCAAAGTTTCTCTCTCTTTCTCTCTCTCTCTCTCTCTCTCTCTCTCTCTCAACAGTAGGAGGACCATCCAGTTGCCTACATAAATTCCCAAACTACTAATTTTGGAGTTCCTGTGGTTCATGATACTCCTTATTATAAGCATACACATAATCATCTACCTATTGTTATGTTGTTGTGAAAGGGAAGAGATGAATATGGAGAAGTATTTGATCATCCCTTTAAGTAATGGTAATCTGTTTTGATTCAGAAACTTGTTTTCAGATCAACAAAGTATGTATAGATAAAGCTATGTTAAAATACAACAGGCATTATTTTGCATTTCCTTTACAGTAAATGTTGATCGACTTTTCAATATTATTACTAGTTGAGAACTTTAAAAAGTGATTAATATTTTCACCTATTAACATTAATTTTCTACTTTTAACGTAATAATTAATAAGATTTTGTTTGGTTTTCTTTAATGTAATCTGGCTGTGGGTGTGTCAGATATACATAATACACACATCTTTTTCCCTTCTTATTCTGTATTTTCAACCACTAATGTGTTACTTTTCTTTGTCTTTATTTTTTGTAAACATAGTTTCTTAATTTTAGTAAAGTTCAATTTAGCAATATTTCTCTTTCAAAGTTTATATATTTGTATGTTTTTTTAGTGTATGTGCCTGCTTTCTTTTAAAAACATATTTACTCAAACTAGACTCATTATTTCTGTTGTTCCTAGAAGATATATTGTTTTGTTTCTGCTTCTAAATCTACAGTGAATAATAAATTAATTTTGTATACCATGATTCAGCAATAGATAGTAACTTTTTCCCATATGCATGTCTAAATTGAACCTGATTAACTTAATAGAATAAATCTTTTTCTTTGGATTTAAAACATCAAGACTGCATATCTGTGAATTTGTTTAAATTATATCTTCTAATCCATCTTTAAATCTGTATGGCACTATCTCAATTGATGAAAATTTATAATATACAGAAAATCTACTTTTGTGAATCTCCATTTTGATGCATCTTTAACTTTTGCTTGGCTTTTTTTTTTTGGTACTGGGGATCGTACTCAGGACCTTGTGGCTCAGCAGACGAGGGCGCGAAACCACTGAGCTAAACCCCTGGCCCTCTCTTGCCTGTTCTTTAACCCTTTTCTAACTGTATCAAATTTCAAACTAGCCTTTCAATTTCCACCAAAATATGTATTTAATACAAAATGTTGACAATCATTGAATTAAATCTCTCCATCAGCTTGGAGAAGGACATATTTTTATAATGCAGAATTTTCCAATTTTCAGAATCCTTACTTAGGTACTTTTATGACATTCCATGTTGAAATTTGACATAGTCAACATAGGAATGAACCATAGATCTCTTACCCAAACAAGTGCTTTCATACCTATTATTTTCATTCTCTCACATATAAAGAACTTCATAAATATTTTTCTTAACATACTTTATTTTACAGTGATGAGTACAGTTACATCACCTGTACCACTGGGATGATGAATTAGAATTAGAATGCTTGAAAAAACTAGAACTAACTTCCATCTCCACAAGAGGCAGTCAATAAAGAGATAAACGAATCTCCCTTCTGTTTTTCTCCATACATTGTATACTTAAATTGACTATGCTTCATTTAAACTTCATTATTTTATAATTACCCTCTATGAAAGACAGTACAAAGAAGCAAGCTCTGAGCATAATATGTAGTTGTTGACACATAAAATTTAATTAATGTCAAAGGAATATAATTGAGCCCATGCAGCAAGGCGGATATATTTCATTTTCCATTTCAATGCTTAAGCACAGTATAAGGAAAATAAAACTTTCAAAATCTATCTGAATTGGAATAATTGAATGAAGAGGAGGAAAAGAAAATAGAACCTATTATCTAGTCAAACAATTCCTTGGGAGGCGTTTCTAGAAATTAAAGTGGTTTTCTAATTAAAGTATATAGTGAAGATATCTCTTATAAAATTGAGTATCAAAGACCTCTACATAGAAAAATTAATATGTTGATACAATCATGAACAACATAATGATAACTTGGTCAACAGACAGTATATACAATGACGATCCCATATCTTACTGCCTAGTGACAGACCTTTCAGCCATTTTAGCTTTTGCTAGCCCATGGTGTGATATTTGCACAATGATACAATGCCTAAATATAAATTGCCTACAGATGCCTTTCTCTGAACCTATCTCCATCTTAAATAACAAGAAACACATGAGTATATAAAGTGATACATGAAAATAAGAAACAAAAAACACTTTAGAGAAAGAATTAGTAAAACCTCTGGAAGAAAAAAGTAAAGGCAGTTGAAAAATCATAAAAATGAACAAGCAAACTCAGAAAGTTAGAAGACCCTGACAGTGAATCCAATGTTACCTGAAAAGTAAGAAAAAGGAAAACATTAGTTATGTTTTTTCTTTCTTTTTTTTTAAGTTTTGAGTCAGTGTCTTAGTAAATTGCCCAGCTGACCAGAAACTTGTCATCCACCTGCCTTAGCTTCTTGAGTAATTGATATTACAGATGTACATACTGTACAGGTGCTCTAAGGGTATTATGTTTTTTTTTATCTCTCACCACTCAATGTACTAACCCAGAAATTGTTTTTTTGGTGACAGAGAGACAGCTTTATTATAGGTCTCTAATGAAAATAGAAATCTTATGCATGATGGAAAGCAAAGCCAATGCAACGGTCCAGAATCAATAATGTAAAAGAAAGCAAATTGAAATTATTGAAACAAATGTACCATAAGCACGCTGTTGTGTGTCCAGTGAATCCCCCAAAAGTTCATCCACTGTTACTGTTATTTGGAACTGGAGCTTTGTGAAAGTAATTAGGATTAGATAAGATCAGGAGGGTGGAGCTCCATGATAAGATTAGCAGATTTGTAAGGAGAGACTTGTCCTCTCACGTGCGACCTCATTTAAGGTATTTTGTTATAGCAACACTAAATAGACTAAGACACACTCTGAATTATGCCAGTTTTGTGACACTTTTTGACAGATTCTTTCCAACCCTCCCATTGGGTTAGACTATGAATCATTCATGGACCATAAACTGCAGGGGTATCAGAGTGCCTAGAGCTAAACAGACTAATTGTGTGGCATAAGATTCATTCCCTCTTTTTCATGCTGATATGAATCTTTAACAATCCTACTCATTTTCTGGACTTCTCTGATTTCAAATAGTAACATTTGAAGTTTAGCATGGTGGTAAAAAATGAAATTTTGAGGTAAAATACCTGAAATTTTATTTTGCCTTTCTACCAGCTACAAATATACCACTGGATGAGGTATTTCATTTTCTAGTTCCAAAATTTCTCAGTGCAAATTCAGCCTAGTGATACTGATTTTTGGGTGTTTCTATGAGGATTCAGTACTACATATGCTTTTGTGAATAATGTTATTGATCTTATATGGTATTATTGTTTCAATATAAGTATATGAGATATTAAAGTACATGATGCAAACTTCATAACTTGTTTGAAAAATGTAGATTCTAGATAACACCATAAAAGCATATGGTTAATTGTCAGATCATAATCAATAAATGAATACTCTTGGACAGGTTGAAGTAATTCTGTGATGTATAATAGCTTAGCTATGTTAATATTTCAGCATCCAGACTTTTTGTAATTTTAGTTTGTAAGTTGAAGTATTATTATATATTATTTTGGTTCAAATAATTTTGAACAACCGATGTCACATTAAGCCTTTGTTTAGTAATTCTAAAATAGTTTTTGCTTTTTCTAATAAAACATTTTTTAAGTAACCCATAACATTTTCTTTCTCAGTGGAATATTTTTATTACTTGGATAACTGCTTCTCTTTTTATTCTTAAAGTTCTCAAATATAAAAAAAATATTTTCTAACATTTTAAAATATATACTCTGCTCAGTCATAATACCATAGTAATTAGTAATTAGCTTTGGTTCACATAACACTTCTAAGTTCTTTGCAAATGAGCTGTGATTAATCATAGTATCATTAAAATATGCTCAAATGTTCTTTTTCATAAAACAATGCTAGAATATCTTTCATAAAGACAGGAAAAATATTGACTGAAAGTTGAAATTGTGTAAATAAATATAGATTTTGAATTTAGATATCTCTAATTTTTAAAGAACAAGGTGAGTGAAATACCTTCATCGTGTTCTCTTCAAATTTTTTAGTGCTATTATCTGAAGCAAATCAATTTGTTACTGTATAGTTCAAACAATATCTCCATATTCAAATATAAATTTATTTTAATTAAGCAAAATTTTATTGTTTGCAACATAGAAATCAAGGCTGAATCAAAAACAAATAATCAATATAATTACTGTGTCTTTAAGAGCTAAAACAAGGAGAAATATTTTTTATTAACATCTTACTTCCCCATTTCACTATTGGAGTTTTGCTTTTATACTCAATACCAACATAGCTTTCTGTAATACTGGGTTTTTTTGTTTTTTAATTTAATAAAACTGATGTTAGTGGTGAAATAGTTTCTTCTATAAATGTAAATTTATAAAGAAAATTCATTTCATTGAGCAAGGTCTTTTCTTGCTCACCTTAGACTTTTTTCCTATTTAAGACTCAAGGAAAAGGGGAAGAGGTATAAGAAAGTGAACTTTGTTCCGTAAAAATTCCCTGATCTAGTCATTTCTCCTTAAGGTTGTTGTTCTTTGACTTTTAACATATATTCAGATAGCTTCTATTTCATTGTAGCCCATGATATTAAAAAAAATAGCATTTATTTCACTTACAATATCTTCTTCCCCATTTGTGTTCCCTAATGATAGAAATAATTGTTATATTTCTCTTTGTAACTGAGTCACTATGGGTTAGACATACTCAGTAACCATTTGTTGAATGGATATATATTTATTTAGTAGTGTTACTTTTACAAATTATACTTGTTTCTTGTATAAAATATTCTACAAATGGCCTTTAGCTTCAAGAAATATTAAAGAGAAGTCCAACCACAGAATCTTTACTTTTATAACAAGAGCACCATAACAAAATGAATGATAATTTCTCATGGAAATGCTGACAAATATAAAGAGATTTTGGTTAATTTTACATATTAATTTGAGTGTTTACATTTCTTCATGTATATAAATGTATGTGCATTGGTGTATGCATATGTACCTGTTTAATGTGTTCACATGTGTGTCTGGGTATGAATAATGAATGTGTTTATGAAAGTGTGTCCATGTATGTATTCTCATGTGTGCCTGGGTTTGAATGTGTACCTTTGTGGGGTCATGCAATGCCAGGTTGTGTGATCAAATGACTACATGAATGTCAATGTATGCATAAGTGACTACCCAAATGTTTTGTCATATCATACTCTAGGGTATTTCTGAATGATTTCAACATTTGAATCATTCAAATGAGTAAAGAAAATTGTCCTTCATATTGTGAGTAAATATTAACAAATCAATTTAGATGATATAATAAAATGACTAAAATGTCTGACTGAACTGAACTGTAAGTCAGCTCTTTTGATCTTTAACCTGCCATCTTTCTTTTTTGATGGACATGTTCATTTTAATTTTTTTCCATGTAGAAACAGAAATAATTCCCTGTTAGTATAAAATAACTTTCTTGAAATATGAAGAATGCATATATTTTGTTCAGCCTTTCTTTTTATTTCCCCCCCTTAAATTCTTTTATTGGTACATTTTAGGCATACAATACATTTACATTTATCATTGGGTGCTTGTACCTGTGCATGATGTATCTTGTTTCTTATTTTTTCCCCATTAGCTGTGCGCCCTTCGCCCCCTACATCCTTCCCTATTTACATAGACTTCATTTCCATTTTTTTTCTTTTCTCATAATTTTTCCTTTCCCTTCTTTCCTTTCCCCTTCCCCTCCCACCAACCCTACCCTTTTGGACCTTTTCTTCCTATTTAAAAATATCAGTTATTCATTTTAATCATTTTAGTCCTTATTTACACTTTCAGTTTCTCACACTAGAGAAACTATTCGGTATTAACACGTATGTCCTATTTATTTCACTGAAGAATAAGCCTCAATATGCATCCATTTAGCTATAAATGTCTCTAGTTTCTCATTCTTTATGGCTGAGTAGTACTCCATTTTATTAAAAAGAAAACACATCTTCTTTATCCAGTTTCCAGTTGATGGACACTTGGGCTGTTTCCAAGCTTTAGCTATTACAAACTGTGCCGCTATAAACATGGATGCATGTATATCGCTGTGGTTTAGACTGGAGTTTATACCATCAACTCTCCTTGGTTTCCATATTGCTAACTCCAGATAGAGAAACTTCTCAACCTTCATATTATTACATGAACCAATTCTTTATTTTTATTATTGATAAATTTTAAAACTTTATTTGGTAGCTATACAGAAAAGTTACTTTTCCATATATTTTTGGACAAATATGCCCATAGTTATTGATATGATTAAAAACTTTCAGGGAACTGAGTAGTTTACTGTTATATCTCTGTCCCAAATAATTAAAAATCAAGAAAGTCATCCTCAGAAACTCTCTTTAAAGGGTTTTTTTTTTTTTTAAAAAAAAGATAATAGGTTTAGTAGCTAAATCTTGAGAACTGAGTTATTTTACTTGTTTAAAATAACTGTAATACTTTTAATGATCTTTTACTATTCCATTAATGTTTGTTGTGTGATCCACAAATCACTATTAATGCCTATTGCTAATCTTTAGAAAGATGCTATAGAATCCATATTTCTCAAACATATTTAAATTTATTTGCTAGTGATTCCTAAATTGCTTGTATGGATTATCATCTGAGTAAGACTACTCCATACAAGGAGAAATGTAGTTAATTTGATCCCTTCATGAGAATATAAATGTTTGCTAGCTATCATGCCTCTTTCCTCTAACTTCAAAAAAATTTACTTTACAAATATTTAAAATGAGAGAAATAGACTGTGTGACTTTAAAGATGTTTTCTACATTTAAAACATTATGATTCTGGAAGACTAAAGTAAATACATCATTGTGTTCATTAATTCTGAGTAAATCAAATGGATTTAATTAGTAATTAGAATTTTACTGACTGTTTTTAAATGAAAACATGTATTGTTCTATAAAAAATGGAGACCATTTTTTTGCTTAAGATTTACATACACATTTAAAAATATTAGCTAGACTTAGGCCAAATTGAATTGCAAAAAATTTATATGGGAAGAATCTACACCCAACAATTCATAGCTTCTACATTTAACACTCATGACTAAAAAATTTTTCAACCTCATGTGTGCAGTCCCTGAAACAGTTAACTCAAAAATGAACAAAAGTAATATCTCATATTGCAATGCAAAGAGAAAAAAAACAACAGAACAAATCATGGAAGAAATGTGGAAAAATGCCAATAGTTTAACATATAAATAATATAATCATTAATATTCAAATAAAAAAGGAAGCAAATTACAAGAAATATTTGAAATAATGATGATCAAAAACTTTCCAATATTAAAGACAGACACCAAACCACAGATCCAGGAGTATGTAGCATTATTAATACATACTCACCTGCACACACACTCACACACACACACACAGGCATATAAAATTCATGCTGCATAAAATCAAAATCAAGTAAACATTTTTAAAGAAGTCAGAGGAAAAAATACCTTTCTTGTAGAGAAATAAATATTCAAATTACAGGAGTCTGATCATAGGCAGTAAGAACTAAAAGAAATGTGAGTTAAATACTTAAATTGCTATTAAAGAAAAAAAAACTAGTATTTGATAGTTAGAGAAAAATTCCTATAGAGGCAAAAGAGAAATATGGACATTTTCAGACAAACAAAACACTAGGGAATTTTATCAGCTGACTTCTCTGCAATAAATGCTACAATAAGTTTCTACGGGAGGAAAAAATATGAAAAAGGCTAGAAATCTACAATTAAATGTAAAAAAAGAAAAAAAAAGAAAAATATTTTATTTTATTCTTAATCGAATTACTTAAGTCAATAATTGTAATGTTTTGAGTAATACAGAGTTAAAGGAAATAAATAATATAATGGATAGGATAGAGGAATTGGCAATATTCTTTCTGAGCTACAAGTGAATTGGTATAGTGTATATGAAAGTAGACTTAGATTAGTTTAAAATGTATGTAGTAAACACAAGAGAAATATTGAGGCATTTTAAAAAAGATATGTATCTGGTATTCTAAGAGCAAGATATAAGATATAAGGTGCTTACATAAAATGAAGCGAGGCAGCAAATGATGGATAAAGAAATATAGCAATAAATAGAAAAGTTATCAGTAGGAAGATATTAATTTAACAATATCAATAATTATTTTATTAATGATGTAAATATACCAATTGAAACACAGAAATTGTCAGAATAATTTTAAAAAAGAAATAAATTATATGTCATCTACAAGAAACCTATCTTAAATATAAAGACTCACATAAGTTGAAGGGAAAACGATGTAGAAATATATGCCATGATAACCCTATTAAAGAAAGCTGACCCTGTTCTCATTTGGTCACTTATATAATACAAAATGTGTCAATTTGTTGAGAAGAAAGAATAATGCACTTAGCAAAATACTATCAAATTACATGAAACAAAGCTGGATAGAACGATGAGAAACAAATTTACTAATTGTAGTCAGAGATATAAATACACTTCTACTGGCAGTTGATGGTTAAACAGGCAGAAATTTTGTAAGAATACACATCATTTTAACACCACTATCATTGACCTTTATCTAATGAAATTTATAGAGTTCTCCATCCAACAAAAGAAAAGAAAATGTTTCTTTGAAGTTCACGTGAGACTTTTCCCTAAGTCATAAAATATAACAAAAAAATTTAAAGAATAAAAAATATGTAAAGTACATTCTGAGAGGACAAAGGAATTAAAGAAATCAACAACAGAAAGATAATTCTCAAATATTTGTTACAGAATGAAAAGCATTCCTAAATAATTAATTCATCAAACAAAATGTCCAAAGATATGTTAAAATATTTTGAACAAAACAAAAATACAACTCATCAATATTTGTAGGATACACCAGAAGTAACTTTGAGAAAGAAATTTATAGTATTAAATGCATCTAGTAGAAAAGAAGCAACACTTAACATCAGTGGCCTAAGTTTTCATTCTGGGAATCCAGAAAAACAAATAGTGATAAGCCTAGAGTAAATAGAAAAAGAAAAAACATAAATGAAAATACAAAATCAATAGAAAAAATTAAAGCAACAATAAACTGGTTCTTTGAAAAGATCAATAAAATCTCTACCTAGGCTAGCCAAGAGAAAAAAGGGAAAAGGAATACACTACTAATATCAGGAATGAAAACAATGTTATTACTATTAATATCATGTATATTTATTTATTTATTTTTCTTAAATTCTTTTATTGGTATATTTTAGGTATACAACACAAT
>NW_004624730.1:40671806-40684267 GCF_000247695.1 Heterocephalus glaber | reverse complement strand
AAGAAAGAAAGAAAGAAAGAAAGAAAGAAAGAAAGAAAGAAAGAAAGAAAGAAAGAAAAGAAGGAAGGGACAGGCCCTAGATGTCCAAGGTTTCCTTTTCACACAGACACAAATCTTTTCATATACAAACAAAAAATCTTCCAATTTAGCATGCAACTTTTCCTCAAACAAATAAAAATGAATGTATTCATTACTTCTCAATGAGAGAAAACACAAATTGGTAACTTGCTATTGAATCTCAAGTGACTGTATACCAAAGCCATTGCTGCCCAATCTAGAGCCACAAGGTGATGATAAATATGTAACTTATAAAATCTTCAGCAGTCCTGTCTGTGTTAACTAGCAGTTTTCTTTGTCCTTAAACATAGAATTACTATGGAGCACTCCAAATGCACACCTTTGGAGTATTATAAATATGTTTCATTAAGATTTCTATTGGATGAATTATCTCTCTCTCCAGAGGTAGGACCTGTCACCATTTACATTTTATTCTGTTTCCAATGAGCTCTGTGAGGAGTGAGGAGCACTGATTATAATGTGGCAGTATCTGTTTGGAAAATGTCATTATATATGTTGGAGGAATTATTCTTTCATTGGATACTAAGATGTGCACATTTGAAGAGCCCAGATTCCAAGCAGCAGGACATGAAGCTATTCAGAATAAAATACTAGTCCTGTCATGTGAAGCATATCTCTTTTTACAGAAAATGTTTATGCAGTTACTTTTGATTACCCTGAATCATTTCATGAAATTCAGTCTCTTTCAATAAAGAATATTACTTTTCAGCAATTAAAATATCTATTTTAAATAAACATCAACAGACTATGTTAGCTTATGTGAATGATAAACTATTTGCTTGATGATAATACATTCTATTTGAAATCTGCCTTTCATGCTTTTAGATTATCTAACATTTTAAATAACATTCCTTTAATTACAAAATTAGAGTATAATACTCTACTTATTAATGATGAAAATTAATATGGCAGGCAATATAGGTTGTTTTCAAATGTGAAATTTATTAGTTTACTAAAAGTTAAAATAATTTTAATTTGAAATGTGTATAATTATATTCATTGGTAAGAAACTTATTTCCTGAAATTAGATTTCTTTTTGCTTTCTATGAGTATACCTAATGTATTCAGAGGAAGAGTTGAAAACCTGATTAAAATGCATTATAAATTTAAGAAAAAAAGCCTTTTATCAGCAATAATCATCCTCTAAGGTTACAAAGTTGAAACTTTGAAATGTTTCATTTCTTTACTTGCAAATTTTCAGAAAATAAATTCCTTTATCAGCAATCTTTGCCTTCAAAGGCCAGCAGCTAAATTCACAGAAGATTTATGGCTTCATTTTTATAGATGCTAGCTAATTCCTTAGAGTGTTGGGTGATGAGATATAGAATAAGTGACTCTGGTCTTCTGAACTATATAAAGTGCAAATCATACAAAGTCTTCAGAATTATATTACATATTAGTTTTCAGGAGCCCCTCTCCATATCTAGTTTCAAGTTTCATTATGAAAAATATATTAAGGCAATGAAATAATTTAACCTTTAATATCAGTTTATGTTCAACTTTTATATATTATCAATTTATTTACTGATTGGGCACCATGTTTTAAAAGAATGTATTATTAACTGGCATTTTCTATAACAGGCCAACAGATTGATGTCCCTTATAATAGACCAAGTAGAGCTCTAGTTGATTCCCTACCTTACTTTTTGTAATGTTATTGTCCAGTTTCCTATAGGTCAAGATACTCCAGTGACCACTCCAGTCATACAATATATTACTGTTATTATTTGAAACTTTTCTCTTATAATTGTGTTGTATTTTAGTCTCTGGATTTGGAAAATATTGATAGTTCCATCTACAAATGAGAAACCTTTTTAATTCTGAAGTTAGTGTATTGAGCTTTTTAAAAATTTTGTTTATTTTACTCATTTTTATTTTGTGTTTTTAACTGACACATAAAAACACTAATGTTGTAAATGTTAATGGAGGACCATGTTATGTTCAACACAGTTCCTCTTATTCTTGTTTTATATGACAGTATTTCATTACTTTTATGACAATAGTGTTACATGGTATGTGTGCACCACATTTTCTTTATTTATTCATCAGTTGATTGACACTTAAATTGTTTCCATTTATTGGCCATTGTGAATACTGCTGCATTGAACATGGCAGAGCAGAGGCCTCTTCAACATACTGATTTCATTTCCTTTTAATATATTTCCAAAAGTGGAATTGTTGGATCATATAGTAGCTCTCTTTTTAATTTTTTGAGAAGGCTCTGCATTATTTTCCATAGTAGTTACACTAATTTACATTCCTACCATCAGCGTGCAAGGTTCTTTTTTCTATTCATCATCTCTGAACTTGTTGTTTTTATTCATTTTGATAATGGTCATTTTTATTGGAGCAAGGTGATACATTATTGTGGCTTTGATTTGCATTTCCCTGATGATTAGTGATGTCAAGGACTTTTTTCATATACCTGTTAAGCATTTGTATGTCTTCTTTTGAGAAATCTATGTACCTCTACCTCCCAGTTTAATCAGGACTTTTTTGTTTGTTACTGAGTTTTAGGAGTTTTTTATATATTTTAGATAGCAACCTCTTTTCAGATATATACTTTGCATATATGTCTACCTTACACTTCCAGATTAGTGCATAAGCCAGAATTATTGAGGAAAATGTCTTAGGTCACATAGCAATGGTAGATCCACACTGGAAAAAAGTGAGCAGAGGTATAAACTGGGCTAACACAAGTGCTTATTAAACTCATGCATACTGTTCGTTCTTATAGCAATGGCCTGCTTAAAATAGTGGCTCAAGATGATACAAATACAAAGGCAATTTACTTATAGCACCTCTTTTGGTATTGTAGATACACAGAGATACAGTCAATAAGTAAAAATAATAGCACTAAAAGATAAAATTTATTTTTTCACACTAATAGAAAATATTTTTATTTTTCCCTGTATCAGGTTTAGAAAATATTACATAGAATGTGAAAGTATTTAGGCATTCATATTCCTTAAGTAATACTTATTGTTGGATAATATATTTTTCTTTATATGTCCCTAATATTATATGTGTTAATTTGGAGTAAATATGACTGAGTAGTTGAACATTTGCTTAACTTTTTTATTTATTAATGGAGCTGTGATGCCTAATACTCAAACATCACACCTCTGAAGACCACATTACTGTTTTCGAATCATACATATATGATATATACATATATTATATATCACATACTATATATCACATATGTATTGTTTATCATATGTATATTATATATCACATATATATTTCATTATTATCTGCTTTTTCAGACATCTACTAGGGATGTTGGAATATATTTCTTGCCAATAAGTAGAGTAGTACTATATTTGTAAGTTATAGCAGATAATGTCTTCTCTGTGGTAAACCAGCCAAATGAAGAAAACCCTAATGCTGTCAAATCTTGGAGATTTTGCCCCAGAGTAGACATTAGCCATTACTGGAGGACACTATTGATTTTTTAATAACTAGAAGGATTCTATTGACTTCTAGGGTTGCAGGTAAGGATGCTGTCAAGCATTCTGCAGTTTAAAAGGACAGCAATCCCACCAAGAATTATCAAGTCAAAAATGTCATTAGCACAACTGTTGAGAAATGCTACTTCAAAAAGATGGAGTAATTTTTGCATCAGGTAATTAATAGAAAGTGAAAGTTGTGGGCACAGTTATTTTCACTACTTATTGATGTACATAAGCAACTTTAAACTTCAATAAATTATAAATACATAGAAATGCCTGAGAAATCTCTTTAAATACCACTAAGGCATGGTCCAAGATTTGGAATATCCTTGATGTACACTAACGTACCCATGTTTGGACTCTTCTGGGCTGGGATTCTATAATGCTTTTGAAGTAAGGCAATGAATTAAGATAGTAATGATGATAGCCATCTATTAGATTATAGACATATAAATGTGTATATTTTAAAGAAGAAAATATGTTTGTCTTTCCCAAAACTCATGTGCTATTATATTGAAGGGTCCTAGATTGTCAGAGAACAAAGTAATGGTACCAAGAACCTAGGAATTTAACAAAAAGAATGATAATGATGATGAAAAATGAAAACAAACATGCCATTTCTCCTTCTAAATTCCATTGAAAATGTTGTTTTTATCTTTTTCTCTTTATTAAATAAAGTTTCACACAGCTCCTAGTATATATTATTTACTTAAGCACTTAGGACATGCTTGTGCAATTGTTGAATGGGCATGCAAATGGTACAGGTAGAATTACAAAAAGTAAATATGAATTTTTGCATAGTCATGTTTTAAAATAAACTTTTTAAAGTACCTTTCCTAAACCATACAGTACAGAGACTTAATATCTGGATTTATAAAATAAACTATACTAAAATTAACATAAGGCCATATTTCTATTCCCAGCAATTGAATAAATTTTGTATGCTACAAAATAAAAAACTCATAAATAAAATGTTTGATATGAGTTGGGAAAATAATCATTCTATCCATTACACAGATAATTTAATAAGTTAATAAGAAAGTACAAATGATTTAGCAGAAAAGAAAAATACACAAACAAATCTTGCAGCAATAAATGGCAGGGCATAATTCACACTTTAAAATGCTGAAAAACAATCCAGATTCTTAAAAAAATAAACTTTCCAATCATTAGAAGTGAAAGCCTATAACACATACAATCTATGCTCAAATGTTTCATGGGAGAGACCATAAGGGGATAAGACAAACAATGGCAAAGGTTTAGTGCGAAATCCAAAATCTCATAAAATGTGTTCTGTTTAATTATTACATGCATTGCGTGAACACTTACACATTTTCTCAAAATTAAAAATCATTTTCAAATCAAAAGTTATAAATAATCCCCAGATGCACTGACCACAAAATGAAAAATGATGAGATATACAAGATTATTGATGGAATGAATTTTCAAGTATATGCAAAAACTTCCCTGACTCTTGAAATAGAAATAGAGTATATAAACTCTTCTAATAATATATTAGCAGAATCCATAAAAAAGTAACACAAGAGTTCTACCTCTATAAATCTATCCTACAAAGATATTCTAACATTTTACCGTTATTTATAGAAATGAATTACTATATCTACATTGTTATTAGACCTGATAATAATAGGTCACTATTATTATCATAACTAGTTCTTAAAGAAAGTATATACCAAAAGGTATCTGGAAAAATAATATATATGGGGGGAGACTGCCAAAACTTTATACACACTTCAGGAAAATAAAAACTTGTATAAATATTTTAATACTAAATTTATTGAGACATGAGATTAATACAAGTTACTTTTGGCCTCTGCAATTACAAGAGGGGTTAAAAGTGGTGGCCATTAGCTTCCAGACATTTATTAGTAAGGTAAGCTGCTACTCAGATAACTGTGGTCATTGAGATTGCTGCACATACATTTTCAATTTCTTCTCTAAAGGCCGGCAGTGTAGTGGGTTTTCTCTGATATATGATGTCCATTTGTGTCCCTGATACCAGGGTAAGTCCATATGTTGAAAAAGCATCATACAATTTTTCTTTTCCTGAAGTATGTATGCATTTTGGGGGGGACTTTCTATATATGGATATGTGTATATACATGTGTATGCACACAGGTACTATTTCACAGTATTTTTAATAATAATGAAATATTTTAAAGCACTCCCATTTTATCAGTTAAGCACTATTTGATACATTATGAATTATTGTAGAATTGGATCTCACATACTGTATCATTTCTTTAAGAAATAAAACCATTTCATTAATCAAGAAAAGATTAATGGTTTGTACTTAGATTTTCTGAAAGCAAAGTGCTTACTTTTTTCATTATGCTAAATAATCCTTGTTAACAAGAATGAATAACTTTCTTTAATCTCATTTTATTGGTTTTTTTCATGTTAAATGTTCAAATTAATGGCATTGACTGTGATATTTCCATATATTCATATCAATCAACATTTCTCAATTTTTGCCATATATGGTACCCTTTCCACTCCCTAGTAATTCTACTTTTATTCTCTACTTGTTTTTTTTTCTTTGTGCGTATATTTCAGTGTCCATAAGTGATAGCAAACATGTACATTCCAAACTAGAGATTAATGTGGTAAAATGTACACAGTTTATTTGTTCTTTACATTGGACCAACAATAAAACCTAAGATTATTTGACTTGAGAAATATTGATAGAATAGTATTTAAAAGACAATTGTTTAAAATTTAACAAATATTGAACTAGTTTTTGTTTCCACTTCAAAAGTCTTCCCTCCCTAAAAGTTTAAGTGCTTTTAATTCACAAGTGATAAACTCTTTCTTTCATCGTAACTGATCTCTGTATATTGAGTTTAAAAAAAGATATATAAGACTTTATACTAGCTGGTTTTAGTGAATTATCACTTCCCAATAAAGAATTTTGTTTTGTTTTATTTTGGTTATTTTGCTGAATGTAAACCTAATTTTTCCTGATGAAGACTGATTAAAATACTAGACTTTTATGAATTCACATTTGAAAATATTTATCTTGACCTATTAGGAAAAGAACCACTGGTATGGAATTCTTTTGAATTCCTTGAACATTTAAAATAAAACCAACAAAAATAATTTAAATTCTTTTCTGTTATCAGAATTCAAAATACAGGTAGGCTAGTAATTATGATTACAATGGCAAATGAAATTATATTACTCCACCTCCTGCTGTT
The DNA here is from genome assembly GCF_000247695.1 of Heterocephalus glaber. The sequence goes on along the minus strand of NW_004624730.1, from coordinate 40,677,516 downwards.
CAGGAAGGATCATAACTCAAAACTACAGTGCAGTGTGATTTCTCTTGGGTACCTTTAAGCTGTATCTCTTTTACTAATCTTTATTTCTGTGTTATTTTTCTCCTCTTGGAAATGCTACTACTTCTTAGATTTGCAGGCATCCTAATTTCCATCCCCTGCTTTCTGCTCGATCACAGAGTCTACAGGGACTCTTTTCTATCTACTTTTCTTCTTCAACTGAAATAGAACATTCTAAATTACTGACCTCTTCACTCTTAAATGAAGTTCACTCATTTGAAATGCTGGCAGTAATAAACTCCAACTTATTATCCCACAAACTGCTGAGCCTAAATAATCACTGAACTTATTTAAAGTCTTTGGAAAACATTGTATCAGAATTTTCCTCCTGTAGGATACCCAGCTTCTGGAAACTGAAACAAAGTCTATTTAAAATACACACACACACACACACACACACACACACACACACACACACACAAGTTAGAAAGTATCACAAAAGAGAAATCAAATGCTTATAGTTTTATGTACTTCAGGTCTCCAATATTTTGCAATTTTTGTGACATTTATAAAAGCTTATTCAGATGGAAAAATTATGCTGATGACTGGTTTGTTTGTTCTTCATAACTTGTCACAAGAGCATTATAAAACTGCAACACTCTTCCTGAAGAACAGCATGTTTCCATAGTGACTTTATTCTTGTTTTCACGATCCTTCAATACTATTTGTCAAAGTTATTTTTCTCCTATCCTTGACCTTAGAATTACACGAGGAATCAATCCCAGCATCACACATTCTAAATCCAGTCACCTCTGAAAAATCCCCACCTATGACTGCATCAGGCTTTGAGGGGACATCCAGATACAAGCCATAACACTGCTCCACAGAATAGCAAGTGACTATCAAAATATATCAACAATAAAATAAAATTTAAAACAGCACTTGAATATTCCTAAATTTGGCCAGTGAATGGCCCTGTAAACTATTTCCTGTGCCTTTTCAACATAACTTAAAAGTTTTTTTAAGTGGTTCCTTACTTCATACTGCAAAAACAATCACTGGGTTCTTCTTGTACTTTACCATATACATACAATTCTTTAGTGCATCTTGTCAGGCTAGAGTAGATTTTCTGTTCTGTTGGAATTTAAGTCTAGTTAGAAATCCAAAAGCAAGAAAAAGTAATAGATGTCAGAGCTGAAAATTAGAATCTACCTGAAAGATTAATACTTCAGAAGCAATTATTATAGGCAAAATTTAGCTATTCACAAGTAGTTACTAGGGGCTAAGTGAGTTCTACAGGGTGTTCTAAGTCTTCATAAATATTCACTCAAATGTCCCCTTTGTAATTCAGGGTCTCAGTCAGTCTTGATTAACATTATAATTTTAATAAAATACCTAATAAGATTATGAATTAAACTTATACAAATTGAAATTCAGATGACTGCAGGACCAAATTTGTTTGAGTATTGGAAAATGTAGCTCTGTGCCTTAAAGAATTTTGAATTTCTCAGAGTAATCAGAAAAATTCTCCAATTTTCTACCCGTGATATAAGCTGGCAGTCAGAAACCCAATATTTGTTATTTTCTTCTTGCAAATTATTCAGGGTCTTAAATGCTATAAAACTCTGGCCCATAGTTCTTGTATTCTTGAAGTATTTTTTCCCCCATTTACTAGTTTTAGGATCTAATATATCTCCCATATCCTAGGTACTTCATTCTAGGCAATCTCATGTGGTCATTCAAGAAAGCATTTTTCCAGTGAATACCGTAGAATGCCAGTCTTTTTTTCAATTAGCAATAAATTTATTACTGCCTTCAAACCTAATCAGTGCAGAGAACAAATTACAAATTCAAGAAATTGTGCTTCTAGTTTCTAGAGCCACTTGTCATATGAGATATTCTGTTGGTCAGTTTGGTTAGGAAAATTAATATGGCAAATTTTTGTGTAGAGATTCAAAAGCATACAATCACCACATCAGCAAAGGTAAAAGAAGGCTGCAGTTGGTTTGCAAGGACTCTCGCTGAAGGCATAATAAAATTCAAAAAATCTGGAAGTTTCTACATATTAGCATAGACAGAAGTACCAGATATACAGCACAAATCAATGTGTAGATTTTCCAGAGATGTACCCAGAAGCTTGCATAGAATCCACACATGTATTTGAAGTCACTTTCAAGAAATAATGATTCCTCTCTAGCACCTTCTGAATCTCACACTAATCTTTCTTTGACGGACATTAATATGTAACAACACACTGAAAGATCTTTGCAGTAGGTACTCTTAATACATCACCTGAGTGGCAGAGAAGAGCTTTAAAGTGTCCACATTGTCCACCAAATTTTTCAATCTCCTATAAGTTAGAAATAAGCTTCTATCTTCTTAAAATTTAACTTTAGCTGATATATAAAACCATAAAATTATGCATATTAATGGGAATCATGTAGAATTTCAAATATCTATGTAATTTAATTTTAAAAATAGGTTAAACAGATGTGCCTCCTTAAATAGTTATCATTTGTTTATAAGGAATTCTTTCACATTTTTTCTTCTAATTTTGAAATATAAAGTTTATTTTATCTATTATACACAGAAACTTCTTGCTTCAACCTAATTGTAAGTTACTATTCACTAATCAAACTTTCCCTAACCTTCACTTTTTTTTTTTTTTTGGTACCAGGTACCAAACTCAGGACCTTGCACCTCCAAGGCAGACGTGGTGCCACTGAGCTAAATCCCAGGCCCCAGCCTTCACTTTTTTTAATCTCCCAAGCTTTCCTAATTTCTATGAGAACAACATTTTGGACTCTACATATGAGTGAGATCATACAGTGTTTGTCTTTCTACCTCTAATATATTTTACTTCACTTATTGACCTCCAGGTCCATCCAAGTTGTCTCTAATGGCAGAGATTTCATTCTTTTTAAGGATGGATAATATTCCATCGTTTTATGCCTTGTATCTAGATGTCTCTTCAAAGCTGTGTGTGTTCATAAGTGGAGTTTTTTAGAGGTAGTTGATTCTAGGGTATGTGATGCTGGGATTAAATTGGGTGATGCTATTTTTAAATTGTGCAATGTTGGAATCAAGAGTGGATGATTACTAAATTAGTCTACTGATGAGTTAAGCATAGCTGTGGGTGTGGATAATAGGAAGGCCCACCCTGGGTGTGAGTGACACCACCCAAAAGGTGGGTAGCTTGGAAGGAATGAAAAGGAGAGGTTTCTGCCTCACTACCTGCTGTTGCTTCTGCTGCTGCTTGGTGCTTTGCTGTTGCATGCCTACCACCATGAATTGTTTCTTCTCTGGGACGTCCCCCTGCCATGCCACCCTGCCTTGAAACCAGGTGACTATAGACTGAAACCTCTACAAATTGTGGCCAAAATAAATTTTTCCTCCTTAAACTTTGGGTGTCTGGTATTTTTGTCTCAGCAATGAGACATGTAACTAAGACTCATGACATACATGTACAACATTTCTTTTGTCTATCCATTAGTGGATGGTCAATTTAGGTTTGTTCCAATTAGTAAGTTGTTAAACATGCTTAAACTACTATATTGTGTTTCTTAATTATAATATCTTAGCATTTACCCCAACTAATAAAAAATTACTTTAATCTTAAAACTGATTATTAAACAAGATCCTTAGAATGTAGCAGATATAAATACTAAGACCTCTGTGAAAGGTATTACAAATATATTTAATGAAGGATTATTTGAATTATAATAAGTAAAACTTACAAATAATTTCCATCAGTAGGATAATGGTTAGTAATACCGTAGAATCCTCCTTTGATGTAATTGACCATTTCCTATGCAAAGAATCTGGTCTCCCCAAAATTCTTATTTTAGAGTCCTAAGCACCAGTGCAGCTATATTTGAAAATAGGGCCTTTAAGAATGTAGGTAAGTTGGGCCTGGGATTTAGTGCAGTGTTGCTGTCACCTGCCTCACAAGCTCAAGGTCCTGAGTTCAATCCCCAGTACCAAAAAAAAAAAAAAAAAAATGCAGTTAAGGTTACACGAGGTCCTAAACACAGGGCCCTAATCTGATATAACTGTTGTCCTAAAAATAAAAGAAGAGATACCAGAGAATGATTCCCCACACCCCATAACCACATTCACATGCACAGAGGCAAGTTCATGTGCCGATCTTAGCAAGAAGACTGCTTCCTTCATAACAAGGAGACAAATCTCACTAGAAACAAACCCTGCTGACACCTTGACTTCCATCTTCTGGAACCATGAAGAGAGATACAGATTATTTAAGCCATTTAATCTGTAGTGTGTTCTTATGGCAGGCTGAGCTAATACACAATTAATAATCATGTTTTATGTTAATATGTAATAATATAATTTAAAAGGAGAGAATCAAAGTAATGTATTTATATGCATATGTGTATATTTGAATATATGAGTACTTTTGTACATAGAAAGACGCACACACTTGTGTTTTATACATTGACAAAAGACTTTCAAAGGAACTGCATTGGGATAAAGAATATTTTGTAGATGTTCATGAAAATCATTCCACTCTTGGGCAGAAAAGCCTTGCTCTCCAAAAGAGCTGAAAAGTGATAAGTCACAATATCTTAGCTTCAGTCTGGCCAACAGCGTCCAGAAACTTCAAGGTTTTTTTTTTTGTTTTTTTTTTCTGGTTATCTCTAGAGACTTCTTTTAACTCTGCTAACATGAAGGTAAGTTTGTCTAAAATCTTGGTGGGTGAGGGGAGGACGGAATGATGAGAGTGCAGAGATGACACTGAAAGCAATCATTGAAGAGTCAGAAATGGACACAATCTAAATTTGGACTCTGAAAAGTGTGACGATGATAGAGATCATTTTGCTTAGACTGTTCCCAGTAGTAAACTAAGATTTCTAATCATAATATATTTTGTTTTTCCTGATTATTTAGACAGAAACATGGACCTGGGCCGATCTTTACATTCACTGTGCCAACTGTCCAGTTTATGTTGGCATTCATAGGTGTATTTCTGGAGTTTTACTTTGGAGATATTTTAAAAATTAATTTAGTTTTCAAGTTTAAACTATTGTGTCATTCACTTTTAAAGAAAAAATTTTTTATGAGATTAATGGGAATTATCACAGTCAGTTTTGAGCTTTGGAAACGTACCTAAGCCCTAAAAATGAGTGTCTCTTTACCAACCAACAATGCACTATTTCTCCTGTGCCCTAAAGCAGGTGATGTGATCTTTTCACACAAATACAGTACTAGTCTTATTTTCAGTTGGCTCACACTTCTCTGATGATCCAATGTCTTTCCCTGCAGGAATTTATGCAACAGAAATCATAATCTCCTAGATACCAATGCTAGTCCAACCAAGTAAAATCTAGCCTCTGTCACTCTAGAGGGGTCATGACTTTAAATGCGGGAGTGAACAAGTGTAAGCAAGTTCCCCAGGCATCCTTTCTGGCTGGTGTACAAGCTCTTGGGATTATCTGTTCTGGGTTGGTTCACATTTGGAAATCAAATTTTGGCTTTTCATCATTTGTTTTGCTGTTATCTTTTTTGTTTATATGTTTGCTTAACATAGAAGGAGCTTCTATTTTTCCAGAGTCCAAAAGAAAAGATTTAGAAAATACAGAACTATTAAAATGCTTATTCTACAAACATGATTTAGCTTAATGACTACATAAGCATAGACCAGGTTGGCTTTATTACAGTTTAAATAATATACTTGCACAAGTGTCTCTTACTG
>NW_004624730.1:40636096-40650690 GCF_000247695.1 Heterocephalus glaber | reverse complement strand
AAAAAAAAATATAACTCTAAAGGAAAAAATAAGTCTTGTGGGGAAAAGGGAAAGGGAACTTCACTGGAACCTCTGCAGTGAGTCCTAGTCTCCTATAAGCCCTGACAGCACATGGTGAATTAATTAATTAAAACAGAAAAAATGAGACAGCAATGATACTGACTTTTGGATTTGATCAGTGCTGCTCTGGGTACCAAAGACAAAAGACCAAGCTTGCCACACCTTTATTCAGTACCTTGGAGTTAACAGATGACTCAGAGGGCAGTGTTGATAATCCTAGGACAATGAAGAATTTATGCAGACCAAGATCCTAGTTCAATAAGGAACGTATGTTAACTAGGAATTGTGCCTCCTCAGGATATCTTCAGTTGATGTATATCCTAGCTGTGACTGGAGGCAAAAATGGAGTTATGTCTCAACATGCCATTACCAGTTTGTAGGGAGAAAAACTAGGTCTAATCATAATTTAATTGTGAAGTGATTTTTCCCCCAAATTATGTAGAATTGCTTCTGACAGTCTTTTTGAAAATAATATGGAATATTTTTCAAAACTTGGTGTAAGTGAAGATTTCTTTAAATATAGAAATCATTATATGTAAATAAATAGTTGGAGAATTTATAATATATTAAAATATTGATGATAAACGTCAGGCTACAGATTGGGGAAATTATTGATTGTGTATAACTGAGAAAGGACTCTTGGCTAGCATACCTGAAGAAGACCCACATATTAATAGAACTAAGTTAACCTACTAAAACTGGACAAAAAATATTGGATTGGAACTTTAACACTTGAATTTGCTGCTAAAGTTGAACACGGAATTTGCATGGTAAACCTAGGAATATATCTGAAGCATCCTATGTTTGATCAAAGACCATTTCTGAAGAATATGAAGAAGGATTTATTATTAAGAGTAGACCTTCCTCAATGTGGGAGCTGGTTAAACACTGCATATATGGTTTTTGTATCTGATGTTGGGCTATAGGGCTGACAGTCTGTGTTACACCCAGTGAGAGAGAACCAACCAGAGACCGATATTAAATCCACACAGGAGTTTATTACCAGGCTGGGACCAAGCTGAGCATCGGACTTGAGCCTGATGTATTGTAGCCTGGATCTCACTCTGAAGATTATGTAAGGCTTGAAGAGACGGAAGTAAAGAGACACAAGAACTCTCTGTTATCTGTTCAAGGTTTAACTTAGGGAGGAGTGGTGGTGGCCTCCCACACAAGATTTCAAAAAGGGTAAACTTGTCAACATATGGGGTACATCTAACTCTTAACAAGGAAGCAGATCAAGCTACCTACTGCCAATTTCTAGAACATATTTAGTCAGGGTTTTTTTTAGGGTTCTATTTATCCTTTCCACTTGATCTGAACTTTGTGGGTGATAGGCAGAGTGTAACTTCCAACCAATACGTAGTGCCTTTGCCAACAATTTGGATATCTGTGCTGTGAAGGCAGGCCCATTGTCAGACCCCAGGTAATGAGGGATGCCAAATTGGGGAACTATCTCCTGGAGCAAAACCTTAGTTACTATGTTAGCTGATTCTCCATGAGTGGGGAAAGCTTCTACCCAACCTAAGTAGGTGTCAAGCAATACCAGTAAATATTTGAACCTACTGTGGGATTTTATTTTGGTAAAATCAAGTTCCCAATGTTCCCCTGGCTCTCTTCCCCATAGTTGATTACTTTTGCTCCTTGGTCTTGCCTTGGAGTTTACCTGTGCACTCACCTGACACCTGGAACTGATGTCCTGGACCATAGAGGTCAGTCCTGGGATTGAAAACTTAGAGCTTATTAGTCTTTTTAACTTTGATTTTCCAGGTGAGTTAAGTGATGTAACTGATGGACAAGTTGTTGCCCCAGGGCTTGGGGGAGACAAATTTGTTCGTTTGTCCCTTTCCACCAGCCTGAGTCCAATTTCGTACCCCCTTGCTTTTGATTTTCCTCTTCCTCTTCTGGGGTATATATGGGCCTTTCTGGCAGGTAGCCAAAGGGTCAGATGAGCAGAATGTCTATTGACCCCACTGGTTCTCTGGCCACTTGTCAGGCCGTGTCATCAGCCTCTCAGTTTCCATGGGCCTTGAAGCTGTCTCTTTTTTGGTAGCTTTTGCAATGAATAATGGCCAACACCCTGGGTTCTCAAATTGTCTCCAATAAGGCCAAAATTTTTTTTATTTTTGATAATTTTCCCTTCTGATGTCAATAGCCCTCTCTGTCTGTAGATGTTGCCATGCACATGGGCAGTGGCGAATGCATACCGGCTGTCAGTGTAGATGTTTACCACCTTGTCTTGACCTAACAGGGCTTGAGTTAAGGCTATTAGTTCAGCTCTCTGTGTTGAAGCCCCCCAGCTTAATGCCTGTGTCCAGTGCACTTGTCCTCCTGGACTGACTACAGCCACCCCCGCATACCTGACTCCATCTTTCAAGAAGCTGTTTCCATCGGTGAAGAAGGTCTCATCTGGGCTTTGCAGGGGAATGTCAGTTAAGTCTAGGCAGTTGGTGGTGGAAATTGTCAGAGTGTCCAGACAGTCATGGAGGGGCATGCATGGGCCAGAGTCCAGGAGTAAGGTGGCTGGATTAAGGGCCATTTCTCGGGTGAATTTGATGCATGGTGCATCCAGCAACAGGGCCTGGTACTAAATCAGGCAGGCATTGGAGAGCCATCATTCTGGGGCTCCTCTCAGCAATGTCTCCACCATATGTGGTGCAGTGATGACCAGGTCCTGACCCAAGCTGAGCTTATCTGCCTCTTTGACCAGGAGGACAGTGGCTGCAACTGCCCTCAAGCAGGTAGACTATCCACTTGCCACAGGATCAAGTCTTTTAGACAGGTAGGCCACAGGTCTGTTCCAAGGCCCTAATGCCTGAGCTAGCACTCCTTCGGCTATGCCCCCTCGTTCAGCCACAAACAACCAAAAGGGCTTGGTAACATCAGGTAGGGCCAGGGCTGGTGCTGACACCAAGGCTTTCTTTAAAGCCAAAAAGGCAGTTTTTTCTTTTTTTGTGCATAGGAACTGTCTCTTGTGTCTGGAGTGTAGCAATAGTGACTTTTTCCAGTGTTTTGGCTAGGACTTCCTTGGGGGCATCATGGTTATCATAAACTTTCTGGGCTATGTTTAGGAGTTTAGTCCTATTCTTTTCCTCAAATCCCTCCAATTTTTGTACTTTCTTTCTAATGTCTGGGGCCCACTGGGAAACAAAGGCCAAATTTAAAGCTGCTGCATTTTAGGGAGCCTCTGGTCAATAGGAGTGAAAACTCTATAGGCTTCCAAGAGTCTCTCTAAAAATGCAGCCAGAGACTCCATTTTTCCCTGGCAAACCTCACTTACCTTACTCAAATTAGTGGGCTTTTTGTTAGCTGCCCAGAGTCCCCCTAATAAGTGCTGGCAGTAGGTCCCCAGCCTCCTCCTACCATCATCATCATTGGGGTCCCATTCGGGGTGCCACAACAGAACCTCCACTTCAGCCCTGGCCAAATGCCCCGGGGTTCTGGGAGTGACACCAGGATTTGGCCCCAGGGCCTCTTTGACTGCCTGTTGATAAATGTGGTCCCTCTCCTTGGTGGTGAACAGGATTTATAAAAGCTGCTGGCAATCATCCCAGGTTGGCTGATGGGTATGAAAAACAGACTCAAGAAGAGATTAATGCCTGAGGTTTTTCAGAGAAGGGGGAATTTTGATGTTTCCAATTGTAAAGATCACGAGTTATAAAAGGGACATAAATCAATCCTCCCCCAGGCTCTGTCTGTTTTAAAGGAAAAAGGGAGGAGAAAGATGGGGCTGATGGACCATAGTCCTGTCCCAATCGAGTGCCAAAGGTCAATCAGGACTTGTGGGGCCCCAACTCCTGTGACCACATTTCAAACCTAGTGAGCAATGTGCATAGAATAAGTTCCCACTGGGCCCCAGTTGACTCCAAAACTGGGCCATTTTAATTGACACAGGGTTTGTAATTTGCCTATAGAAAACTTCATGCCATATTCATCTTCCCTGCCTGTGGAATAAATTTTTTGAAGCTATTCAAAACATAATCAAGTGGAGTTCCTTCTGTGGACTGTGAGAAACCCATAATTTTAGCCTGAGAAAATGCAAAAGGCACACAGAGCAAGCAGACAAACAACAATAGACAGACAAAGACAAACTTTGGCCAAGTAAAACCTCTGGGGCAGAATGGATTCGGACCCCACCCAGGGAGCCACTCTTCTGAGGACTCCGACCCAGTTAGTCTGCTTGCCATTGAGAAGAGACTCTAGGTAGGGGAACCTGTGCCACATCTGGCTTCCTCCTACCTACCCACAGTGCATTAAGAATAACTGCATTCTTACCTCTAGAGGCTTTCCTGATAAACTGCTGTGGGTCAGTTAATCAGCCATAGAGCCTGACTGGGACCAGCCTACCCGGAGCCCCGGAATACTGTCAGGGTGGTCTAGCCCCATAATACCATCAGGGTGGCCTCTCCCTCCACAGACTGGTGTCCAGAGGGGCCAAACACCACCAATGTCCAATCCTGGTCCCTCCTAAAAAGAAGCAATGGCTCCAAGACAATAAAATTTAGAGCAGCTGGCTATCTCACTGGGGCCTCCAAGAATGTTACACCCAGTGAGAAAGAACCAACCAGAGACTGATATTAAATCCACACAGGAGTTTATTACCAGCCAGAACCTGAGCCGAGCATCAGACTCAAGCCCCGACTGGGGGGAGACAAACATGTTTTATATACCTTTGAGGCCAACAGTTTCTAGGCCCCCCTATGGGATAGAATTAGTAAAGCAAGCAAAAGATACAGAAGTGGACTGTCCTGCTATTAGAACTTTTGTAAAACAATAGTTGATTGATTGTTATTTCTAGAGACTTTCTAAGTGGAGGAGGTTTTAAGCTTCCTCCTTCTGAATTCATCTAAAGGGCAAGCAGGTGGGTCAAGCAGCAATATGGAGTCTGTTTTGCTGACTAGGGTCCTTCAGTCTGGAAGACGAACATGAAATAAGAGTTAGCAAGGAAAAATGTAAGTGCACAAAAACCCAAAAACCAAACTAGAAGGTATGAACCCAAACTGACCTCAAAGAACAAATTGCAGCAGAAATACGCAAATTTCTTTCTTTCTCCTTTCTTTCTTTCTTTCTTTCTTTCTTTCTTTCTTTCTTTCTTTCTTTCTTTCTTTCTTTCTATTTTTTTGGTACTGGGGATCATCAAACTCAGGACCTTACGCTTGCAAGGCTGGCACAGTGCCACTGAGCTAAATTGCCAGCCCAGAAATTGGCAAATTTGAACCCTATTCTGCTGAAAATGAGTTGCAGCAATTCCTGACACACTACAAGGAACTAAATACTAATTTTGTGTGAAACTAACTACTAATTTTCTCAAATTTTTATGAGTACTTTTTGGTTGATTCTTCCAGATTTGAACACGGAGCATATTTTAATAATTCCTCCATCACCCCCCTTTCCTTGGCCTCTCTCTTAGTTTTACTTTTTGGGTGAGGACTTTCAATCTGTACAATGCATTTGGATCATATTTATCCTGGCTATTGCCCAGACTTACACTCTTCCACTTCCTCTTATGCCTTTTCTTTTGTTAAATAATAGTCAACTTTCTATTATTCATTTATATTAGTAAATTTTTTTGAAAAATAATAATTACATTCATCTAGGGAGATTAACACATATACATATCACATCTTACATTGTTTTACTTCCCTGGATTTACTTTACATCCCCACAAAGTCTACCTCCATTTTTCCTCATCATTTATCTTTTATTTTGCTCTTGATGTTATTTATTTATTTATTTATTTATTTATTTATTTATTTGGTTTCTCATTTAAGACAAACTGTTGGAAGCAATTCTACATAATTTTGGGGAAAAATCATTTTACAATTAAATTATGATTAGGCCTAGTTTTTCTCCCTACAGGCCAGCTATGGCATGTCCAGACACAACTCCATTTTTGCCTCTAGTCATAGCTAAGACCTCAATGGTCCTGTGATGCCATGACATTCCAAGATTGTATTACATCAGCTGAAGATGTCTTGGTTCCTTGAGAACTGAGTAGTAAGAGAAAGGTTTCACCTGTGGAGGGACAAATTCCTAATCAACATAAATTCCTCCTTGATCTAGAATTTTCATCAGCATAAGTTCCTCATTGCCCTAGGATTATCATCACCCTCTGAGCTATCTGTTACTCCCTATGTACTGAATAAAATTGTGGCAAGTTCAGGGTGCCTTCATCTTTTCTGCCTAGAGCAGCGTTGATCAGACACAAAGGTCAAGTTTTTCTCTAAGTCTCATTTCCTGTCTTTATTCATTAATTCACCTTGTGCTTTTATGGCTCACAGGAAGACCAGGACTCACTGTAGGGTGTCTGGTAATGTCCCCTGTCCCTGTTCCTTACAAGAAACCATGTGATATTTGATCTGTGTCTGATTTGTTTCACTTAGCACTCCACATATTAGTGAATATTAGTGAGAACATTCAATATTTGTCTTTCTGAGACAGACTTCTTTTACTCTACCTGAAGATCTCTAGATCCATTTTTCTGCAAATGACAAAATGCAATTCTTTATAAATGATTGAATAATACTCCATTGTCTATATATAGCACGTTTTCTTTACCTATTCATCTTTTGGTGTGTACCTAGACTGGTTCCACATCTTAGCTATTGTATACTGTACTGCAATGATGGTGGATATCCAGCTATCCCTATAGTATGCTGATTTTATTTCCTTTGGATGTATACCAAGGAGTGGATCAAATGATAGCTCTGTATTTATAAATTTCTTTTGTTTTTAACCATAAACAAAAGTTATATAGGAAAAGAAGTCCTGGAAAATTCTTTTAGTGTAATTAAGAACACAGTGCAAAACCACCATAAACATATCTTTTTGCATGCATAGAATTACATGTGTAGAATATTCATACCAGCAGTTTCTGCATTAGTCTCAAAGTGCAATCATTCCAAATGCTGATCAACAATAGACTGGACAAACATTACATATATAGAGAGAAAGAGTCCATCAAACACTGTTTACACTTCAGGAAAAGAAAAATAGTACAACATTCCTTTCAACAGATGGTGTTACCCTGGTATGGGGACCCTAGAAGATGTCATATATCTCAGAAAACCCACTACACTGCCAAGCCTTAACATAAGAAATTGAACATGCATATATAGGAAATGACTAAGGTTACTCTAGTAGCACTTCACTGTACTAATCAATGTCTGGAAGATTATGGATACCACTTTGAGCACCTCTTGTAATTGAAGAAGCTAAAGGTGACTTGTAATAATCTCATGATGTCTCAATAACTTTAGTATTAAAATATTTATACAAGTTTTTCTTTTGCTGAAGTGTGTATACATTTATTGCTGGAGTTTGTATATATACCATGAAGCACAACTTGGCAAGAAAAATAAACTAGTTACATGGAAAAAGATAGATTCATATCTCCAACATCATGTTGAACAAAAGAAGACAGAAAACTATTCATTTATTGGATTTGTATAAATTTTCCAAAGATATACAACTAATAAATCTAGTAAAAAAGAATTGAGATTATTTTTGTGGTTGGAAGAAGATTTCAATGACAGCCTTTTGTCCAATAAATCTGGAACATGAGTAGTGTTCAATATATTCAACTTGGAACTGTTTATTTGCCAGTTCCCTGTGAAAATTTATTCTTGCTGCACATAGAACTTATATACTCTTAAAATCTCATGTTATACACAAAAAATTTGGTATAACAAGAGAAGTTAAAAACTTAAAGATGGTAATGATAAAATTATTCCAAGCACAGCTCATAGATTTAAGATGATCTAAAAATAGAAAAGTTATTTTAAGAAAAATAAAATAGAAAAAGAAAATCCATCATACTTTTTTTTGGTATCAGGGATCGAACTCAGGTCCTTGCACTTGCGCAGCAGGTGGCGAAACCACTGAACTAAATCCCCAGCCCATCCATCATACTTTTTATAAATATTCTGTAATGATAAATTAGAATGACAGAGAGCTGAAGAATCACTGATTTCCCAGTGTTACCACTGATTTCCAACAATTTTCCAGAATTGTCAATTAACTAATTCTTTAGATTTATAACAAACTAAGTCTTTTGTCCAATGAAATAAGTCCAATTTAGAATTAACATCATGAAATTGTAAAAGCAATCAGGATAGATAGAAGTTGTTAGCAGAAATAAAATATAAAATAAGTTAACTACAAATTAATGAACTTCCATTTGATATTGAATCCATGAAATATATAATAATATATTTAATATTATGTGTAGAGAAAATATTGACCAACCCTTAATGAAATGGTTGAATTTTTGTTGTTTTTTCTGGAAAGTCTTGGGAATGAGCTGAAAGCTTACTGGTGAAGAAAATAAACAAACAAAAGCAAAAAAATACTTATTTGTAAAAAAAAATATGACATTGAAAAATTTAGAGTAATGAAAGAGTAGTAAAACTCACTTTCAGAAGGACTTATACTAATGTATTATAAGATGAATTAGAACATCAGAATTCAAGTAAGAGCCAAGTAGGAGTGGATAAGAGAACCAATAATAAGTGTTTTCAGCATTTCTTTCCTTCACTCCACAAATTATTTCTCTGTCTGAACTCAGAGTGATTCTTCTAAAATGTACATTTCACATTTGGGAACTTTGAACTGATGTCCCCTCTGATTTCAGTATACAGTCCCAGTTCCTGCCATCCTGATGTATGGTTCATGCATTTCTTTCCAATATATGCATCCCTGCCCCCCAAAAGTAAGATATTCTAACAACACAATTTCTCCTGGGTGCCACATTAAAATTGATATTGTCAATTAAAATACTATTAGTAAAATGTCACCTTTGTAGAAAATTCCAGGAAACTATCAAATTTGATTTTTGTAATGGGAAAAGTGTATTCCTCTGAAAAGCTTTACTTTTATTAAAAACAGTTTCATGTTTTCATTGTCATATTTTAAGTTGCCATAGATGGCACTTGGTATACTTACAATATGTAGGCAAGTTCCAGAAAGGCTTCTAAAAAGTTTTGTAAAGTTTAAAGATTTTAGCATTTTGCACAACTTTATCATTCATTAAAACCATATCATTCATTATGTCTGTAACTTGATTTCAAGCAAATATAAAGGGAAGATCTGTAAATTTAGGTGGGCACTTGAAATGATTTGTTTATAAAAAATGCAATTCTAGCCATGCATACATTTTAAATATGTTGTAATAATTTATAATTTAAGACCATATCCAAGTACTATTAAATTATTAAAATCTAAGTGAAATAAGAGTACATATAATGAGCAATTACCATATTAAGAATTTTTCTTACCTAGACTGTTATATTCATTTTCTGAGGCTGCTGTGATGAAGTGCCACAAGATAATTCATTGTCACAATTCTGAAGACTAGAAGTCCAAGATCAAGATATTGACCAAATTGGTTCCTTTGAGAGTTACAAAAGAATGATCTGTTCACATTCTCTTTCCTCTGCAAATGAGGCCTAATTCAATATGACTGATATACTTACAAAGAGAGAAAATATGAACACCAGTCATATAGGATTATGCTTCTTTTTAAGAAACTCATTTTGACATGATTATCTCTGTGAAGACCCTTTCAGCAAATCAGATCACATGCTGAAATAACATACGAATTTGGGGGAGAACACAATTATATCTATAACAACCTGAAAGCAGGGATTGTGTCTCATTCAGCTCCTCTCATGTATTATCCTTTTTTTTGCTTGCAAGGCAGGAGGTGGAACCTCTGAGCTAAATCCCTGGCACTCTCATGTATTATCTATTAGGAACTTAGGTATAGATACCTGCATCAATGATAATGTAAATATTTTGTAAAAGTTATAGGATGAAAGTAGATCAGTTAGAACAAACTTGCCTGACACAGTCCTTGGGTATTCACTTTGTTCTGACATAGCCACTATGAGTTGGCACAGTGAGTTCCTCCTCCAGATTGTATGTAGGACTAATAAATGGCAGTTAATATCATCTGTCCTTTGTGGTTTGGCCATCCCTCTACTCCCTGGGCAAAAGTCTTTCCCTAATCAATGGGGAAGATTGAAAGCTTTTAAAACAATTAGCATCATATACAGATTGGACCAAGCATGACCAATTTTGGTTAGCTTTAAACTAATGGTTTCTTGGGTACCTAACTGCTTCTAGGCTGACTTGGTTCTATGATATGCTGAAAGTTTCCTGGGACAGATCTGCTAGTCACTGGAGGACTTTCTCTTTGTCTTATGAGATACTGTATTATCTTTTCTAAATGTTACCATCTCTTTTTCCCTAAAATATTCTTATCCCAAGATGATAATTGTTAAGCAATCATATACCAGCTTGATGTGCTATTAGGTTCACCATGAAAGTATTCTGCAAGGCACAAATATTTTAAATTTTGCTGAACTCAACTTTAACTAAATTTTTTTGTGTTGCCTGGACTATTTATGTTCCATTTAGGAAACCAATGTCCATTTCAAGGTCATGAATATTTCTTTTCCTAATAATTTTCTATTTTCAACTCTAAATTTAGGTCTTTGACCCATTTTTAGTTATTTTTTGTATAAGCTATAATACAAATGTCCAACTTCATTCTTCTGCATGTGGATCTCTAGTTTTCTCAGCATCATTTGTTGAAGAGATGATTCTTTCCCCAATAAACAGATTTGGCACCATTTTGGAATTAATAAACTATAGATATGAGTATTTCCATTTTCTGGATTCTCTCCCATTGGTTTGTCTTTATGGTAGTACCTCACTGTTTTAAATATCATAGCTTAGTAGTAGGTTTTATAATCACTACATATGAGTGCCTACATTAAACTTTAATGTCTGGTAAAATGTACTAATTGACAAAACTTTTGGGCCTAATTTGTATTCTTCTCAAATTACAACTATATCTTATTAACTCACCAAGTTTAATTTTATTGTCCCTTATAGTCTTGATCAGTTAGTAAATATAAAAAACAAACATATACATATATTATATATATGCATATAATATACAGACTATATTCATCAGTGGATTAATCTACTAATATGTTCATAGCTGATCATGTTGTTAAAGTGTGGGGCACAGTCAGAGAAGTCAAGTCACTGAGGGGAGATGGAGAAGGGTGTACTCTCTTTCCAAATTCATCCCTTCTCTATCTGCTCACTGGCCACCATAAGGTGAGCAGGTTTCTTCTTCTAGGAAGGAAAACTCTGAAATATGAATCAAAATAAACCTTTCTTGTTAAGTTGTGGGTGTAGGGTATTTTATGCCAGTGATGGGAAAGTGACTAATACATAAAATGAATAAAACTCATGTCTGGTCACAACCTGCCCTTGGTGCTGGATATGGAACTACAAGATTTAATGTTTGCCCGATGGTTTTTTGACAGGCTTTGGACCAATTCTGTTCTAGCCTCTTACTCTTCCATTTTAGAATGGGAACATTTACTGTCTTCCATTGTAACTAGTTTTCAATTATTACAGGGGATCAAAGCTAAGAGTTTGCCTTAAGTGTCAGAGGAGAGAATTTGGACATGGACTTGACAGCACTCTTAAAACTGCTAAGACTGGCCTGAGGGGGGGCGCCTTTTGCCGCCTCCCAGCAGGGGGATGTAAGGAGCCACCAGCGGCCATGGAGATGGGCCTGGCGCCCCTGGTGGCCCTGCCACGCCATTATGGTGCCCCTGCAGCCCCATTGCTGCTGCCCCGGAGCTCCCGGCCGGGCTCACGATACTGGTGGCTCCAGGACCGGACCGCCGGTGACCACGGCCACCTCAACCCCCGTCACCTTGGCAGCCCCTGGGGTGGCTCGGGCGGCCTTGGGTTTGGGGCCAGTCCAGACCTCGGCCCCAGGGCCCGGCCATCACGGGCCATACTGACATGACATTTCTGGAGACCTTGTCCGAAGCCCCGACGATGCAGGTCACCCCTGGCCCAGAGCCTCTCGCTCCGGCTGCAGTGGCCTCACAGGCAGAGTCCGTGAAGACCAAGGGGGCGTGAACCTCCCCAGCACCGGGGACCCAGCATGGCTGGGACCCCCACCAGGACCCCTTCCAGAATGGCACCTGGGGCCCTGGCTGCCAAACCCCCGTTCGCCCCCAAGCTGGGGGCCTCAGCGGCCTCGGGAGTCACTGCCCAGGCTGTAGCAGGACAGGTGACAGGAGGACATGGAGCTGCCACAGCCTCTTCGCCATGTGGCACAAACACCTGAGGACCCTGCGGTCCCTGGCACAGGAGCTTCAGGGATGAGTGAGGCTCCCGTAGCTGTAGTGATGGTGACCCCAGCCCTGGAGCCTGCTGAGAACTCCCAAGACCTGGGCTCCACATCCAGCCTGGGATCTGGCATCTCTGGGCCTTGTGGGCAGGCCCCGGACACCCTGAGCTACTTGGACTCCATGAGTCTCATGTCTGGAACCTTGGAGTCATTGGTGGATGATGTGAGCTCCATGGGCTCAGACTCAGAGATAAATGGGCTGGCCCTGCGCAAGACAGACAAGTACGACTTCCTGGGGGGCAGCCAGTACTTGGGCAGCCTAGAGAGCTCCATTCCGGTGGATGTGGCTCTGCAGCAGGAGCTCAAGTGGCTGGAGATGTTCAATAATTGGGATAAGTGGTTGTCACAATGTTTTCAGAAAGTGAAGCTGCGCTGTCGGAAGGGCATCCCCTCATCCCTCAGAGCCAAGGCCTGGCAGTACCTGTCTAATAGCAAGGAGCTTCTGGAGGAAAATCCTGGCAGGTTTGAGGAGCTGGAACAGGCTTCTGGGGACCCCAAGTGGCTGGATGTGATCGAGAAGGACCTGCACCACCAGTTCCCTTTCCACGAGATGTTTGCTGCTCGAGAAGGGCATGGGCAGCAGGACCTGTACCAAATACTGAAGGCCTACACCATCTACCGGCCTGATGAGGGCTACTGCCAAGGCCAGGCCCCTGTGGCTGCAGTGCTGCTCATGCACATGCCTGCCGAGCAAGCCTTTTGGTGCCTGGTCCAGATCTGTGACAAATACCTCCCGGGTTACTACAGCGCAGGGCTAGAGGCCATTCGGCTGGATGGAGAGATCTTCTTCTCACTGCTGCACTGGGCATCCCCACTGGCACATCGGCACCTGCAGCAACAGCGTATTGACCCTGTCCTCTACATGATGGAGCTGTTCATGTGCATCTTCGCCTGCACCCTGCCCTGGGCCTTGGTGCTGTGTGTCTGGGACATGTTTTTCTGTGAAGGTGTTAAGATCATCTTCCGGGTGGCCCTGGTCTTGTTGTGACACACACTGCGGTGAGTGGAGAAGCTTTGTTCCTGCCAAGGCATGTATGAGACCATGGAGCAGCTGCACAACCTGCCCCAGCAGTGCATGCAGGAGGACTTCCTGGTGCATGAGGTGACCAACCTGCCAGTGACAGAAGCCCTGATTGAGCGGGAGAATGCAGCCCAGTTGAAGAAATGGCGGGAAACCTGGGGTAAACTGCAGTATCGGCCCTCAAGGAGACTGCATGGCTCCTGGGCCATCCATGAGGAGCAACAGTGGCAGCAGCCACCCCTGGGCCCCTCCTCCAGCCTCCTCAGCCTCCCTGGCCTTAAAAGCCAAAGCTCCCGGGCAGCTGGAGGGGACCCAGTGCCACTCCCTCCTGCCCAAAGAACCAGCACCAGTCCTGCTCCAGGGCCTGTGGTCACTGCCGAGGGACTCCACCCTTCCCTGCCCTCACCTACTGGCAACAGCACCCCTCTGGGTCTCAGCAAGGAGACAGGGCAGCAGGAGAAGGAGTGGCAGAAACAGGAGAAAGAGTGGCAGAAGCAGGAAAAAGAAGGAAGAGGCAGGAGAAGGAGTGGCAGAAGCAGGAGAAAGAGCAGCAGAAGCAGGAGAAGAGCCAAAGCCGGAAGCTTTCCTTGCATTGAAAGGCAGATGGCCCCCCAGCACCCCATGATGGTGGGGACAGGTCCTCGACAGCTGAGGCCCGGCAGGACCCTTATTTCCGACCTCTGCCTGGGGGTGGACTGCAAGGCCTCCTCTCTTCCCTCAGCCCAGAGCAGGCTGGCCCAGGTGTTCCCCTGGCAGGCTGTCCCTCTCTGAGGAAAGTGGCTTGATCTCCCATCTCCTTGCCAGCTGCTGCTCCCTACATGGCCAAGATAGCCACAGGGCCTTGGGGCAGCAGTGCCTGAGTCTGGAGCCTCTTGCCTCCGTGAGGCCCAGCTGGGGTCCTCTCCCAGGGCTGTGCTGATTGGCCCTCTTGTCATCAGGTAACTCTTGGCAATGGCAGTGTGCAGATTCTTACATTCCAGTGGGTCCCCTTACCCACAGATGGAGCTGGGTTCCTTTCCCTTCTGTGGCCCTTTCTGGTCCCCTCCTTTCTGAAGGCAAAGGCTTTTCTCTCACCACTTCTGGACATCTCTGTTGTAATTACACTGGGGACCAGGCTGGCCCGGGGGGGGGGTGTCTTGCTGTCTTTGGTTCTCTTCCCAGTATTCCTGCCCTCCAATTTATTTAAGAGGACATGCACTGAAATGGGAAATGTGCCCCACTTCCCCCCATCCATCTCACTGTGTTCTCAGGCCTCCTCTGCTTTGTCTCACCAGCTCCCCTACTGTTCAT
>NW_004624730.1:40575571-40625492 GCF_000247695.1 Heterocephalus glaber | reverse complement strand
AAAAATAAAATGGAGTATTACTCAGCCATAAAAAATGAGAAATTAGAGACATTTATAGCTAAATGTATGCACATTGAGGTGATACTCAAGTGAAATAAATAGGACACACGTGTAAATACTGAATAGTTTCTCTAGTATGAGAAACTGAAAGTGTAAATAAATGCTAAAAGGTATAATAGAAGATGTGAAATAGGAAGAAAAGGGGCAAAGGGGAAGAGGTAGGGTAAAGGAAAGAAGGGAATGGAATTAATATGAGAAAATGAAAAAAGGAAACAAAGTCTCTGTAAATAGGGAGGGATGGAGGGGTTGAAGGGAGGGTAGGTCAAGGGGGAAAAATAAAAATAAATTTAAAAAGAGTAGGTCACTGTAGCAATGACTTGTTCCAGGCTCCTTTCTTATCTCTCTTGTTCCAGGCTTTTTTCTTATTTCTGCTTCCTGGATGCCCTCAGTTGAGCAGCTTTCCTCTGTAAGGATCTTCTGCCACGTCATTTCTATGTTGGAGCTCCCAAAACATGAATTGAATCCTCTAGTACATGAGCTAAAGTAAAGTTCTCCTCCTTTAAAGTGTACATGCCATGTATTTTTTCCCATGAATTAGCAAGTGACCAATACAGTTCCTTACTCAAAAAATTATTCTTAATAAAAAGGACTAGGAATATTTCCTTCTTACTCATGAACACAGTGAGTTTCAGTTCCCTGCTGGCCCACAGTATTACTCACATAAGCCAATCATATCTTCTTTTGGGAGCTTGGGCAGCTCACTCACTTGATACTATAAAACTCATGTCCTCAAATCTCTGGTACTTAACTGTTCTCCAAAACACAGCTCCTATATGCCTAAATCACACATTGTCCTCCTATTCTAGACTGTGAGTGGATGTGACTCATAAACTGCTGATGAGCTCATCTCTTCAGGGCAAGGTGTCTTGTGTTTGTCAATTCCCCTAACTTTAGGCTGTTGATTTTTCTGTTATCAGTGAGAAGAGATGGTGATGAAAACAGAAGGAAAGGACAAGAGAAAAAGGAAAAGAAGGATAAAAGGAAGGAAGAAATTTGTCAGGATCATAGGCATGGCATCCAGAATTTATAAGCAAATGTAACTTTTGTCCTTCAGTGAATTAATAACAGGTATTTCCTATATTTATTTGTTCTAAGGATATTGTTCTATCTTATGTTTTCAGTTATTCAGAAAATAAGCATTATTTCCCAAATGTTTATTCTTTGATTATTCATTCATTTTCAAGATATATTCATATATATTTTCTATAATATGTTTCTATATTGGCAGGAGTAGAGAAACTGTCTTAGTTACTTTTCTCTTATTGCTGAAACAATATAACCGATACCAAGATTAAAGGGAGGAAAAGTTTATTTAGCTCACAGTTTGTAGAGGTTTCAGGCCATAATTGGCTGGCTCCAAGACAGAATGACACATGACAGAGGGGCAACAGTTCGTGGTGGGTAGAAGTTAGCAAAAGCAACAAATTTGCAGTATCTTTCTGCCCCTTTCTATATTCTATCTAGACTACTGGGATTAGAGTGGTTCCAAACCAATCAGTGGAATGATTTAGTAATCACACACCCTTAAACACAGCATCACATATTTTAGATTCAGATACCTTTGAAAAAGCCCTACATAAGACTCCATGAGGCTTTGGGGGGACAACTAAACACAAGGCTAAATGGTGTCTAAACTGGTGTCTAAAATATAGTAATCCATTACAAGAAGATAATTTCTTCAAAACCGCTTGTAATAAAATATAATATAAACCAAGGCTTTCTCCTGAACAGTAACACCATACTTGTGGTGCATATCTTCAACATTTTGCTGGAAGATCAACATAGTCTTATTATTATTGCTACAAAGTATCCCATTCTGCAACATTTCAAATGCTTAGATATTTAAATTCTACTTTTTAAACTAATAAATTATTTTTAGAATGACTACACAAACACATCTACATACATATATTTATATATTTTGCATTCTCTGTAAGCAGTTAGAAAAGAAATACTGTACACTTCAAAATGTTTCATATTCATTTCCATTTATGATTTTGCCTGGAAAAAATGAAACAGATTTTTTTAATAGGGTTTAGAAAGATTTAAAAGGGAATAGATGCAAATGAATTATAATTGAGACAAAACCCTTCTCAGTTCTTCATTATCTTACACTCTTCCTACAAAAGATCATAAGGTAAAAGAGACATACTTTTTTGGCTGTTTTAAACAGTCTGTTTTATCAACTCAAAAACCTTCAGAAATAAAATCATGCTGAGTTGCACATGCAATTTTTGCCCAAATATTCATTTGCTGGAAGCTTGTGCTACACTGTGTTTGCACTGAGTGGCTGAATGTTGTTCTTGATGGATTTTTTGTAGGAGATGATAAGATCATTGGTGGTTGGGAGAGCATTACTTTCTGAAGAGATTATTGTATTTCCTGTGAGATAAACTCATTATACAATGAATGAACTTGGTCCTCTCTTTCTCCCATGCTTGCACAATGGCCCTGACTGTATACAGCTTGTTCACTTTTTTTTTCTTCTGTCAAGTTGTGATGCATTCAGGAGAGTTTTACCAGAACAACAGTGCCATGCTGTTGTGCCTCTCCAGCCACCAGAATTGTGAGCCAAATAAATCTCCTCATAAGTTACCTAGCCACAGATATTTTTTTTAGAGACACAAAATGGAATAAAACACATTTGATTTGTAAGTCTCCACATGTCTGTAGATGACAAAGATACTTACATATATTCACAAATTTAAAAGTAAGTAAATAAATTGTTTGAAAATACTAAATAAGCCTTTTTTTCTTGCTTATTTGCTTTTTATTGTTGTTTTAAACCAACAGCACTAAACTAGTAAAGCATGGAAATTTTATTGTAGTAAAAAAAGTATGTAAGACATCTCCATTCACTTTTGTCCATTTATAGAAATTTTGATGTATGAGTGGAGAGTTTTAAACATGATAGTAATTAAAAGTTT
The DNA here is from genome assembly GCF_000247695.1 of Heterocephalus glaber. The sequence continues at coordinate 40,622,505 of NW_004624730.1, read as the reverse complement.
GAAAGCATTAAGCAATAACAATATTGCAATGAAAATTCAGAAGAAAATTCTTGAGCATTAAATGATAATTTCTATTTATATAATGCATATCCCTCATGTATGCCATGTTTCAAAACTAGGGTGTCATAATTTGCAGTAAATAACAATAAACAATTTCCAGGAAAGAACTTGTTCAAGTTAATTTCTTCTTTATTGTACAGTATAAGAGTTCTATGACATTGTAAAAAGTGTCTTAGGTAGACCAGAGAAAAGTATAAGAATGGGCCAATGAACATACACAAAATTTATGAGATGTAGTTATTGATTTTAAATATAAGAAACATTTGTAGTTTACTTTCTTTAATCAAATCAAATGTGAGTACACTATGGTCAATGATCCATTTATTTTTATACATAAGTATTTATTGAACCACAGCTATGTTCATTCATTGACACATTGTTTGAGGCTGCCTTGTGTTACAAAGCAGAATTTAAGTAGTTATAACAAAGACCATATGGGCCACCAAGTAAAAAATATAACTATCCAACCCTTTATGGGAGAAGTTTCTTTACTCCTAATCCACACCATTAAGCTAATCATCTTTGATAAGTAGGATCTGAATTTTTCCTATATTTTCACTTATATACTTGGAATAACATTTATGAATTATCTCTTTTCTCTGTATGCTACTGAGACTACAGTCAAAGGAAAGCATGTGAGTTTGTGACAGGAATAAAGACCTGTCATTTTACTAAACTGTAGTATAAATAATGGTGTTCCAAACATATACTAATGATCTTAGATATATATTCATGGTTTTTTGCCAAGATAAGAGTAAAGGAAGATAAATTCGATCCTGCTTATTGTGATTACATGGTATAGAAAAATGTTGCTTCCCTTCAAATGCATAGATCAATTCCATTCATTATGAAATAATAAACAACAAAAAATAAAATGTTCATATTGATTTTTAAAAATATTTTCAAATAAGTTTGAAACAGAAGTTGCAAAGACACTTGAATCTTGCACTTTTGTTATTGCAGTGTGGATAAAGGCACTGAGTGGGCAAAGTCAGAGGACTTGGTTAGATTTCACAGGGCTTTCTTGGCTAGAGTTCAAATCTGAACCTGAATGTGTTATGAATAAAGTTGAAGGACCTTACTTTCAGATGTATGATATGAGTGCAACCCTCAGTTAAACTAGGTGAAAATAATAATTGAAAATAATTTGAATGGATGTCCTTTTCTACTTAAGCTTTACTAATAAGGGACAATTTTTAATTGTCGAGTTGTATGCATCCAAATACATAGTTTCATTTGTTTTATTCCTGAAGGATGTTAGGCACTACATCTATGATAATCAATTTCTATTACATTACTAAAATTAATTTTATATCCTGCATAATAATCAGGTGCATTGTTATAAAAAGAGAATATATTTTAAATAGAGTTTAATTATTTCATTAACTAATAAATATTCAAATACATTTATAAAGATAATTTTCGAATTGTATGATATATGTTTCAGAATTTTTGTAAAAAGAATATAAGACTAGTGGAATTAATTGCACATGATACAGATAGCAAAAATAGAGTAGTATAAATTCAGACATGACAAGAAGAAGCTTTAGTTCTACATCCTCAAAACAAGAGAAGGGGACAAAATAAAATGAAATAAATAGGAGTGTACAGAAGGCACAGCCGAAGAACCATGAAAGCACTGTGCTGCTCTTGCTATCACGGTGATAAGGAACAGTTTCTACCTACTGGTATCGCTATCTGGAATAAAACAAGAGAACAACACGACCTCAGGAGCTGGCAGCTTCATGGTGGCATACCTAGGTCACTTGAGTGTCCTATCATTTGTCCCTTCCCCTCACCTTTGTGCTGATAAAGAACATTTAGTGGCCAGTGCATGGAGAATAGGGATACATTATATTTAACCCTCCTCATTTACCATATGGATTTATTTCTACTTTGAAAACATTCTGACTACTTGTTGAAAACATACCACATGCACATATTTTAAAAAGCAATTCTAAAGGAAAACTTCAAATGATAATTCAAGCAAAAAAAATAGAATGGGTGAAAATTGTATAATTTACCTAACGTGATTCTTCTGAAATATAAACACATAGAGATGCACAAGCCCTGGTGTGTTTGCTACAAAATCAATCTCACTAGCAGATACAAATGAGTGTATTTTCACACCTCATATACCTCTGAATTCAAATCATAAGACTATCTGCTTAAATTAATGAAAGGCAAACTACAAAGCAAAAGAGGAGCACCTAGAGAATTATATTGGAACAACAAAGCTATTAGAAACACTCAGGACAGAAGCACTGAAGTGTTTTAAGTAAGAAGTGCTGTTTACTTTTCTAGTCCATGTTCTGGAGGCAAAATGAAACCTTTAAGTACATAAGCATATATTAATACCAGGAAGGGTTTTAAAGAGCATTAAAAAAAAATCTACTCTAATATTTAATCAACATCTTCTTCAGATTTCTCTCCTATGACTTCAAAAAGCAGGTGTTAATTTCACCAGGAAAACTATTTGTAAAGAAAGTAAATAGCCCGGGGCCAACAAGCTATTCAGTGAAATGAGATCATCTGACCCTATCTTAGTTAATTATATTGTTTGATATTCCAACTCATAAAATCTTTCTCACTGATGTTTTAAATATCTTGATTATATTTCTGTTTACCAAAGCTTACATCCTGGTTCACTTCTTCTTTCCAGACTAGATATCAAGACAATCAACACTTTATTTTCCCCTAGACTCCTATTCAGGAATGTGCACAGTGCTCCAAAAAACATGCTTCATTTACCAAGAGAAAGAACCCTGCAGTGTGTCTCAAGCCTGAAGGCTTTGATATACAGCACTTCATTTGGAGACCCAGTTAACGGAAATGATTCCAGGGCACACTGGTTTCTTATAGGTATTCACTGCTGAAGAAAGCATCTTAGGATTCAATCATACATCCAGTGTAAAACCACAACTATTGCAAATAGTAAAATTGGAACTGAAGGGGTGATTAAACGTATGTCTTTAAAATTACTTGTATGCATATATGTGCAAGTGTATGCACACATCTATTTGCAAAAACTCTAAATTAGCAAAAGATAATTCCTATGACTTTTTTTAAAGATTCATAAACTAATTAATGATTACTTCACCAACAAGCTATATATCATATCAGAGTTTAACATTAAAACTGGAAAATCTAAGAAAGAGAAGGAAGGATATAATTCTCACTCTAATAACTTCCCCAAAATAAATATTGTTGAGATGAGAGCCCAGAGTTGACACTGGTTGTGTATTTAATCTCTCTCATTATTACACAGTGACACAAATTATAGAAATTACTGCAGCTTTTACTAGAGAAATATTCTGGTACATAATTTTCTTGGGCAAAATTGTCAGCATCATACATAATATAGTTTCACTGTACTTTATCTTGTATCAAAAATATTACCCATGCACATCTTCAGTATAGTTATGCATGCAGGGAAAGGATGGAAGGGTTTTTTTCACATAGAGTGCAAGATCTAAATTCTTGTGTTATTAGACATCTATGAATTTTTGCTTCTGATGTAAAACTGAGTTTCTAACGCTCTATGCTCTCAGAAATAAGTTACAAATATAAACACTACCTGAGTTAACCAGGTTACAAAAAATGCAGGCAAATTTATGATTGGAAATAAAATTTGAAACAAGACTATTTTTGTCATCACAGTAGTGGCACACACAGCTTAAATACTTCTAGAAAACAATTGATCTTTATGGACAAAGATATTAAGAGAAGAGTCCAAGAAAAATCTTGCAACTGAAAATGAAGAAAGGAAAAAAAAGACAGAAAAATGGGAGAATATGTATGAAAACCTTGCTAAAAAACCAAAACTACCAATGTTTACTCAATAATAAACAGGATTTTTAGGTCTTCTTCGTTCAACTTTGGTAATTCATATGTATCTAGGAATCTGTCCATTTCCTCTGTGTTGTCCAAATTTTTGGCATATAGGTTCTGGAAGTAGGTATTGATGATCCTCTGGATTTCTGCTGGGTCTGTTGTAATTTCACCCTTTTCATTCCTAATTGCATGGATTTGGGCCTTTTCTTTCCTTTTTCTGACAAGGTTGGCTAAAGGTTTGTCAATTTTGTTGATTCTTTAGAAGAACCAACTCTTAGCTTCGTTGATTTTTTGTATTGTTCTCTTAGTCTCCATTGCATTGATTTATCCTCTGGTCTTTATAATTTCCTCCCTTGTATGAGTTTTGGGGTTGTCCTGCTCTTCTTTTTCTGGAAGCTTGAGGTTCAGCATCAGGTTGTTTAATTGGGCTCCTTCTGTTTTCCTAATATGCGTATTCACTGCTGTGAATTCCCCTCATAAGACAGCTTTCATTGTGTCCCATAGATTCTGATATGTTGTATTGTCATTGTCATTTAATTGAAGGAACTGATTTCTTCTTTAATTTCCTCTGTGACCCATTGGTTATTCAGAAGTGTGTTGTTCAATTTCCATGTGTTTATGAAATTTTTTGAGTTTCTTTTGCTATGGATCTCCAATTTCATCACACTATGGTCTGATAATATACAGGGGATAACTTCAATTCCTTTGCACTTACTTAAACATGCTCTGTGCTGGGGATCTTCCCCAAAGAATTAAAAGAATCATACCACAGTGATATATGTGCACCCATGTTCATAACAGCACAGTTTGTAATAGCTAAAATTTGGAAACAGCCCAAATGCCCATCAACTGGAGACTGGATAAAGAGAATGTGGATTTTTTATAAAATGAAGTACTACTCAGCCATAAAAAATTCAAAATTAGAGAAATTTGTAGCTAAGTGGATGCACATTGAGGCAATACTCTTAAGTGAAATAAATAGGACAAACATGAATAAATGCCAAATAGTTTTTCTGGTGTGAGAAACTGAAAGTGTAAATAAGGACTAAATGTATAATAGGTAATGTGAAATAGGAAGAAAAGGGGCAAAGGGGAAGGAAGTGGGAGGGCTAAAGGAAAGGACTGAACCGAATGGGATTAATATGAGAAAATGTAAAAATATGAACAAAATCTTTGTAAATAGGGAGGAATGGAGGGGTTGAAGGGAGGGCTGGGCAAGGGTGAAAAATAAGAACCAAGAGAGACTATGTAAAGGTGCAAATTTCCAATGATGAATGTCATTATATTGTATACCTAAAATGTACCAATGATTAGAATGAATAATCAAAAATGTAAAATAGTAAGAAAAGGTCCAAAGGGGTAGGGGTAGTGGGAGGGGTAGGGGAAAGGAAAGAAGGAAAAGTAAAAATGAAGAGAAATGGAAAAAATGGAAATAAAGTCTTTGTAACTAGGGAAAGGTGGAGGGTGTGAAGGGAGGGCTAGGAATGGGGAAAAAATAAGAACCAAGATGCATTATGTAAAGGTACAATTCCCAGTGAGAAATGTAATTGTGTCGTATACCTACAATGTACCAATAAAAGAATTTAATGAAAAAATAAATAAATAAATAAAAATAAAATAAACAGGCAATGTGAAAAATGATGTATTTGTTATATAGAAATTGAATTTTTAAACATCTTTTGATAAAAAGAAAACAAAGCCAAATTTTTTTGTCCTAAATGGTTTAAATGACATATGTTATCAAATACATAAAAACTACTACTAACTCTGTAAAAACTCTTTAAGGAAATAGAGGTCATAGGAGCAATTTCAATTCAAAAGTATAGAGTTATCTTAATATTAAAAAAACAATTTCACATACCAATATTTCTCATAAATATAAACAAAAACATAATTATGAAAAAACGTAATTATGAAATCATTAATTTATGAAAAAGATAATGTGCTATACTAGAATGTAAAGTCAGTTTAACATTTAAGAACTAGGTTTTGCATTTCATTGTATTAACAAACTAAAAGTTAAAATCTTATTTTTGTATATATAATATACAAAAAAATGAGTAACAAATGCTCATTTGACAAAAATTAGAAGATTGCTGTAAATATTCTCAATAGTTTATGTTTGGCAGGGGATTTAGCTCATTGATTCCACTGCTTGCTTCACAAGCACAAAGTCCCAAGTTCGATCCCGGGTACCAAAAATACAAAACAACAACAAAAAAATAGTTTAGGTACAGAGAACTGCAATCTGAAAAAGAGGTCCTAACTAACATTAAACTACTAACATACTTACTAACATAGTACTAACTTAGTAACATACTAACATACTTACTGATCAAATATTGATTTATTTCACTTTATATTTAAAAAAAAAAGATGCCTAGTGTAGTGGCGCATGCCTGTAATACTAGGCTGAAGCAAAAGAATCTCCATGAGCTTGAGGCTAGCCTGGGCTCCACAGCAAGTTCAAGGGTCGCCTAGACTCATAACAAGACCCTGTCTCAAAAATAAATAAATAATTACATACATAATAAAAAGTTAAGAATGTGTACTCTGAATGTTTCATTCAACATTATACTAGAGATTCTAAATTTTGTAATAATGTTAAGAAGGAAAGGCACAAATGTTCAGATTTTTTTAAAAATTATTTTTGTAGGTTATGTATTCATTTACATTGAAAATCTTTAGGAATTTTGAAACTATAATTGAACTAATTAAGGAAGCTATTCAAATTTTAAAATATAAGGTAAGTATACAGAAATTCATCATATTTCTATAAGGTAGCAGACAAAAATAGTGCAAAGTTAATTTAGATAAGTATTTCTACTTATTATTATATCAGGCACCATCAAATTTTTACAAATAAATATAGCAAAAACATTACAAGACCTCTACAATGAAAACTACAGAACACAGACAAAAGAAATTTAAAATATTGAAAAATTAAGTAATTGGATACAATCCCAATTCTTCTAAACCATATTTATACTATATAATATGGGTTGACAAATTTCAGTTCGCAAACTAAATCTGTCCCACAGTCTGTTTAATAAATAATCATTCTTTTTTTTTTGATACTGAGGATTGAACACACAGAGCTACATCCCCCAGCTCTGTCTAGCTCTTATTTTCAGACAGGAACTAAGTGAGTCCCTATGTTGCCCAGCCTGGCCTCACACTCATGATTCTCCTACCTTAGCCTCCCACAGTGCTGGGATTATAGGTGTGTACTACAAAGGATGGCATGTAGATAAATGTTATCAAATGCAACCCTGTCATTCACTTACAAGTTGTCTATGGCCACTTATCATACAATAACTTCAGTCTTGACTATGTGATAAATACATGACCTGCAGACCTAAAATATTTCTTATTTGACTCTTTGCAGCAAAGGTTTGCTGACCTCTTGTTCTCTGCATTTTAACCTTGTATCCTGTGACCTTGCCAAATTCATTTATTAATTCTAATAATTGTTCTGTAGATTCTCTGGTGAGTGTTGTCTCTACTGTGGGAGAAAAGAGACTAGACTATGCACAGTTGCTTGATTCAGCAGCTGCTAGCAGAGTACATTAGGGAACTGATCCCAGGTGTCTTATACAAAGAGGAACAGAAGATGAAGTTCCACAGTGAAAAGTATATCAATATGGTATCCTCCAATGATGAGAGATTAAGCTTCTGATAAAGTCTCCGGAGAGAGTAGTAATATATCTCTAGGGCAGATATTATGCTCTAGCATTAATATACACACCAGTTCCCTTTGCTCCCAAGTCCCACAGCTAGGATGCCATCAGGGATAGAAAGATGCTGCACAGGCAACGGTTTTCACTGCATTTAAGGAGCACTATGTTTGTGGAACATGCCTCATATAACAAATGATTAGTGAAGCTGTTTGTTGTGCCACGGACAAAAATTATACCATCTGGAAGGACACTTGCAGCAAACCTGTCACTGACAAAGATCTAGTTTGGCAGGAAACTAATCTAAAAGTTAGTAAGTCTGGCAGGATGTCCGAGTACCACTTGCATAAGTCCAGTGAGAAAGAACTGTCCAATTTGCACTCAAAGCTCACCCAAAGCACAACACTCTGCCCTGTGTTTTTATGCTCTGCATGCCACTGGGCTTCCTGAGCTCAAGAGTTGCAAAATGTGCCATTCTCAGGAATGAGGACTCAAGGCCTTTTTCTTTCTTTTCTTCCTTTTTCTTCCTTATGCAGGATGTCACACTCTGAATAGCTTAGTTTCTTGACCCACTAAATTAAGACAGCAAGAAAATTATCAATTATTTAATGCTTCCTATATGCTACGTAAAACATATTTTTTCATTTTAGTACTAAGAGCAACCTTGTAACATGGATATTTAAAAATTACTATTGTATATATCCCAATAATATGTAGCTGAATCATTTCCTAATACAATACACTGTTTTGGAGAAACAGCCAGGACTTAAAACTAACATTAAGAAAATCAACCAGTTAAAGATTCAAAAAGGAAGAGGTGGAAGAAAAGTGAAATCAAAGATCACTATAACAGCACTGAGCAAAAGAAATTTTGTTGACTTTTTATTTAATTTAAAGTAAAATGCATAACTTTATAATTAGTACAAATGTTCTAAGAAGTAAAATTTGGGACTCAAGCATAAATGTGTTACAAATAGTCTTTAAAAATAAAAATATTTTTCACTGATTAACAAACAAATTTATATTGACACTTATTCATCATTAAGTAAAGGTCTGCATTTGAAATACTCAGTCTTCAATTTTTTTAAAGGAATCCTTGCTAGAGACTTGGAGTAATATTCAGCAAAGTGATTAGTCAAATCATTATTAGGATGAAAATGATTTTTCCCTGTAAGATATGGGAAAGAGATTTTATCAATACTTAGAATTACAACTGTAGCATTTCAAGAGAGAATTATTAAACAATTCTGTCAAAAGCATTTCTCTATCAGGAGACATAGTAATGATCTACTCTCTCATACACCAATATTCTGTCTCTCAGAAGATCTCTCAGAAGATTGAAATAAAAGCTTCTCATACATTCAAGCAGTGGAAATTACATATGCAGAGGTAACTCTGGACTTAGACACAGCAGCATTCAAATTCCAGATCTTCTGTCTAGAAGGTGTGTGACATTTGAAAAGTTGCTTAATTGTTCTAGATGTCAGCTTCTTCAGTGTAACAATGTGTACAATAACATTAACATACTTAGTTACTACAATAAAGTTATTATTATTATTAACTATAAGTATTAGAAACTATAGTATTATTAGAAACTATAGTATTATTAGAAACTGTAGTTTTTAAAAATTAGGATTGATTTTATTTATTTTTATGTATTTATGTATTTATTTATTTATTTATTTTGATACCAGGGATCAAACTCAGGACCTTGCGCTCGTGAGGCAGGTGCTGCTAAACCCCAGCCCCAGATTAGGAGTGATTTTAATATTTTCTTCTAATATAGATCAGGAAGCTCAGAAACTCACTAGAAGTCAACCAACCTTGCTTCCTCCTGAGTGATAGACTGAAAAATTAACCCCCCAAATAAAGAAGATATTAAATATGAGATTCCAGGACACCTGGTAGTAGATAATACTACCACCTTTCATCTTTTCTGTCCACATGGCATCAAAAAGAAATCAGGCTGTCCTAAAGGGAAAAAAATATATATTTAGAAGTCTCCTTTAAAAAAGACAACTCAGCATAAATGAATCTTTTATAACTCAAATAATGATTTTCCCTATTCTGTACTCTGAATATTATCTGGAGAATAGAACCACATCTTACCTTCTTTGGTCATATTAAAAAGAAGAAGAAAATTAAATTTGGAATTCTTTTAAGAATATGATTTTCTCTTTTTCTAAATTTTTATCTAAAGGTTTGATAATGAAAATATTTTATAATTGCAATTTAAAATGTTCATCTTCAACAGTAAGATGGCATTTGAAATAATGTCTCTCTTGAACTATTCTCAGATGGAGAATGTTATTTTGGATTACTGTGAAACTCCTTAGATCTGTAGGATAAACCAGAATTGTAATGAACAATTCTCTGTTTGGTAGTTAGTAGAGTTAGTCTTGTCAAAGGGTTTTTCCTGCATATAAAATGTAAATGTTAATTTCTACCCTCTCTGCTCTAGAGTACTGCTATACAACTGCATGTGTGACCATTGAAATACTATAACCAACTAATGTATGAAAAGCACACATTGACAGACTCTTTAGCAATTTAGTTAGGGTTCTTTATCCCTCCTCATGTTTTACACTAAAGGAGTAATGCTGAAGTAATAATACATACTGAAGAAGTATACCTAGTGTTTGTGAATATAATTTTCTCCCTCAGGCTACCTTGAAGTATTAAAATCCAACCAACCAAACAACCAACCAACAAGCATGTGACTTCCCATTAAACTGCAGACAGAGCATATCGTTCTGTTTCCTTTACCACCAAAGATCCATGAGATCAAAGAAAGAGATAAGTATAACAAAAAATATATGAAGAAAGTGATTAACAAAATAGAGATATTGGTAGATTTCCAGTAATCAAAACAACAAATAGATGATACAGGCTCAAGGAGACTTGAAGCAGAAGCAAGAGATAATCTTTCTGCAGAGAACTGACTACATATTAGCAATCAGAGAGGATGAAAGGCAGTTTCTGGAGGTGAGACAGGATGCTGTACTAGTTCTTCTATAAAGAATGGCTGCAGATGAACTTTGCTGCCTGATGTTCCTGTCCACATATGCATGGAAATAACTTCCGAGGAAAAGTGTTTAATTTGTTTGATCTTTCCATGTGCAAAACATGCCTGATAAAATCAGGGATTTCTTGCAGGTTTTGATACCCAGTTTTACTCTATATTCTTGCAGAGGGTCACTTCTAGTTATGAGTCATTGGTTATTCTTTCTGGAATTACTTGTTAATGTAGTCTCCTAGAAAATAAGGATAGTGAACTGAATCAAGAAGGCAAAACACCTTGGCATGATGTAGTATTCATCCTAGAGTAGAAGGAGGAGGGAAGACAGAAAACATGAATAAACATGGCATATACTATTTGTACAGATAAGTGCTATGGAAAAAGTGAAGCAGGGAAAAGGATATGAAGTGTGTGTGTGTGTGTGTGTGTGTGTGTGTGTATACATATATATATATATAATGGAGTGAAGATCAAAACCAATAGATGCTTCTCAGCTGCAAGTGCAACTCATCTTGTTCATCTTTAAGCTGAGATGGAAAGCCTATTTTAAACCAGATCTACTTATATAACAGAAAATGCTCAGAAAAGCTACCCATTTTGTTATTCAAAGAAAACATGAATCAAAAGCTACTTGAAACAAACAAAAAAACATGACAATATAGAACAAAAAACTAAACAAATAAGAACTGATCATTTAGAAAAGATGGCAGAATATTTAATATTCTTAATAACTTTAAAGCAATATAGACATACATAGATTCTGTCCAATCTTGAGTATACCGGATGAAAGAATTGAGAGAAACAGAGGCACAATTATGATTTGAATAGGTGATATGAAAGAGAAAACACTGTACTCTCAAGAGACTATGAATTGAGTTTGTCTAATAATATAGAAAGCTGGAGGAAAAAATACTTCTGAGCATTGAATTTTATACACAGTCAATTTAATCAACTAAGGAAAATTTTAAACAAGCTAAGTTTTGAGAGTTTATTTGACTTACACAGTTTCTGAAAGACAAGTTATTTTTTATAAAATTATCAACTCCAGCAAAACAACACAAAAGGATGTTAGAGAAAATTCCTAAATTCCAATATTTGTTGATTGTAGTGCAAGAGTGCGGGTAGAGAGGTTCCATTCATTATCTGTGCTTGACCCAAGATGGAGAAGAAAGTCAGAGATTTGAACCTGCAATTATGCAATCTCACTGCCTATATATGTCCCACCTGTTCCCTGGGTTCGGTTTTTCCCAGTGTCACATGATGTTATGATTTATGTCTAAAGTAGCCTTCCAAATTCTCCTGTGTGTGGAAGTGCTTGGTCATGAGGTCACAGCACTCATCAATGGACTCATCCTGGGGATGTGACGCAAAGCAGTGAATTTTTGTCCCTAGCTCCTTCCTTCTCTCTCAACTCCCTGAATGTGCTGGGTTTAGCATTTTCCCTCCATTATGCCCCTCACTCATCCAATTTCTGTCTTGGAGCCAGCTGACCTTAGACTGAAATAGTAAGAAAAAGTAAACCCCTCTTCCTTTCAATTTTAAGTGTTGGGTATTTTGTCCTGATGACTGGAAACTGACCAAGACAGATATTGGTATCAGAAGAGTGGGGTTATTGCTGTGACTATATCTGATGGTGTAGTTCGGTAAACTTTGGAACTTGTTTACAGGAAGAATTTATACTTACTGGCTAGAGAAGACTGAGACTGATGTCAGCCAAGCTTAATGGGAGATTTTGGACAGAACTCAGAAGACCAGGATGCTGATATGTATGCAAAAAGTAACAACTAATCTCAGGACTAGCTCATTTCAGTTGGGAACAAGGACTCCACTGTGGCATTGTTCATGTGTGTTAAACCCTGGCAAAAAATATGTATGTTTGCACTGTGTCCTGAGACTGTGAGGGAGACTATGATTAAGGCTGATGGACTATTTATTCTAAGGGAGGAAACAGCAAAGCAGCCAAACATGGAGGCTGCGGGATTGATACTCCTGAGAGCTTTCAGTCAGATTTACAGTTAAAAGCAAACCCAAAACACAGGAGTGAATAATTTGAAAACAGTTTGTAGCCAGCAAGGAAGAGGCTGTAAAAATGGGGTTCAGGAGAGCTTGGTTGCTGAAAATATTAGCATTAAAAAGAAGGCAAGTATTTTGCATCATTATAATACGACAAATGACTAGAAGGCATATCAGAAATCAACAAGATCCTACTCTTCTTACACTCAAGGAAACAAAATTGTTAAGTTTTTATTTGAGAAGAAAGCTCCTCCCCTTCCCTTTGAGAAGGGCCACCCAGGGAACTGATTCCTGGCAATTCATTTCACAGGGTCAGCCATCCATTCACTCAGAGTCCTCTTCAGCCATGACCCAAAGTTATCACTGGACCTTGGCATCATTCATGTGGTGTGGTTTTATAGGCATGGAGAATACAAGAGTTGTGGGGTCAGTGAGATGTCCCTCAGAATTCTGGTGAAGGCCAGGAAGAGTGCCTGTGAGAGGGCAGTGCGTGGATCTGTGAGAGTGAACCCAGAAGTTCAGGGGCAACCCCAGGAAATTAGAGATGCTTTGAACATGGAATATCTGGTAAAGAAAGTCACTGACAGTGGAAGTGTTACCCTAATAGAGAAGCCATGAAGAGAGCAATTGGTCATGCAAAAGGGTCAGGGGTGCACAAGCTCTTTGGAATTCACATCTTGCCACACTTTGCCCCAGGTTGCAGAGTAGAACTATAGGAATTAATGTTTGTCTCACTGAGTTTTGATCTAATTCCTTTTATTCACATATTTCTCTATTTTGGAATGGAAATAAGTTTGTGCTATTGCATGTTAAAAGTATTTAACTTTCTTTTTTTTATTTTTATAGGGACTTACAGCTAAGAGTTTGCCTTGAGACTCAGAGACTATGGAATTAGACTTTTCAGCAATAGACATGGACTAAATACATTTTGCATAAGATGGACTGGAGTCTCATGGGGGCCAAGTATGGAATGTTATGATTAAATGTAAAATTTTTGTCCCAGTGGTAGGAAAATAACTACAACTCTTGAGATATAAGCAGTACCCTTGCTTGTTAACAGTTCCCTATGGTGGCACAGAGATAAAACCTATGAACTCAGGTAATATTCTCATGAACAGAAAATTGATGTTGAAGGCCCTCAAATGCTAATATAAAGATGTTTTTAAAAATATTTATGGAGTCAGAGTGAGACTGAGAGAAGGATAGTGCTATTTAGCTCAAATTGCTTTGTTTTCACTCATGTGCCTCTCATTCCGCATTGGTAGATGTGACTTTAGCAAAGAGGTTCATTTACTTTCTTGTTCTGTGGTTTTTGCTGCAATAATAGTACATCAAAGACTGATGATAATAATTTATGATGAACAGAAATTTTTTGGTAGATGGTTGTGGAGGTATGTCCAAGAGTCAAAGGCTGGTATGTAAGAGTCTTCTTATTTTTCCATCCCAAAGTGGAAGGTCAAAGAGAGGGTGAAGGAAAGAGAAAAGGGAATAAATTAGCTCTTTTATAATGAATACCCTTCTATAGTAATAGGATTAACTCATTCATGGAGCCACCCCACACTCATCCCCGCCCCTGTGGCCCAATCACCTCTCATGAGACCACACATCCACAAGTTGTTCCATTGAGTTTTAAATTATCAGCACACATCTTTGAGGAGACATATTCAAAGCAATGACCAAAAGAACTTGAGTGGTTAGAAAACATCTCTACAAAAACAGAATTTACAAAATCTTAATCACTGTAGCCAGTGGATTAATAGTTATTCAAAGTCAAGGTACTGTGTGTGTCAGTTAAAGACTTATTTCTAATGTTTGTACATTAAACTATGTGGAAGCTGAAATAACATGCACACTTGAATAAAAATTTAGAATAAAAGCTAAGTAGTTTTAAATTAAATTTCCTTAATTTTTAAAATAATGCAATCATATCTCTTTAAAAAAGTTTTCCTTTTATACTTTAAATTTTAAATGAACTTTTGACTATAGTAAGAAAAATCTATTTAGTTTCAAGACAAAATCAAGTTCAACATGCATAAAATGAATAACATACATTCAATTTGTTATGGCAAAATTAATTTCCCATGGTATGAAATTTTAAAAAGCATAAAACTAGGAATATAAAACACTAGTATTTTGATCACTCATTTTCTACAATTTTTTGATTTCCTTCAATATATACAGCCCCAATTTTTCTCTTTTGGATACTACTTATTTAGAAATATTACTTGAAGTATTTTTAGAAAAAAAAATGTTTACTGAAATTATCATTCCATTTATAGATGAATAATTTTGAAGCTCGGTGGCAATAATACATTTCAAAATATGCTAATATTGAATAATATTTTAATCATTATATAAAGAGAAGCTAGTTCCAGCCTTGGTATTTAAAAACAAATAAGAAACAAAAAATATTCCTAAGAGTAATTCTGCTAATTAGCTATTACTTGATTTTATTTGGGTTGGAATCAATTGAAAAAGAATGCTCAATGCTCAAAGTGCTGTATTGGATAAAGGAATTATGACCCGATCGTCGACGGGGACAGGGCACAGGGCGCGGGTCCTGCCGCGCAAAGGAGAAGACGCAGTGGCGCTCCTCAAGTCCAGCGGAAAATTTCAAAAATGTTTCAAATTCCTGTAGAAAATCTTGTCAACATCAGAAAGGTGCGGAGCAGGGTGATGTTTCAAATTCCTGTAGAAAATCTTGTCAACATCAGAAAGGTGCGGAACAGGGTGAAATGCATTCTTATGAATGTTGGACTTGACAACTATGCATTTGCCTCACAGCCCAAGGTGGTGGGAAAGCACTTCAAAATGTTTTACGCCCCTTTTGGGAAAGTCCAGAACTACACAGTGACTATTTTAGGTGAGACTAAATCTTCTAGAAGCGATGTGGTAAGTTTCATATATTTGAAATGTAACTTTTCAAATACTTTGTACTATCGCGTGAAGAAGCATGTGCTGGTGGCCCATTTCCACTACTTAATTAACTCCTACTTTCGGCTGCGAACTGAGGAAACAGAGAAGCAACTGAAAGGCACTGATGTGCTTCCTGTGGACAAGGTGCCCACATCTGACAGATATTACTGTAAAAAATGCAACGCCAATGCCAGCAGCCAGGACGCTCTAATGTATCGTATCTTGACAGCAGATATACACAGGGACTTGGAGAATAAGTTTAGGTCTGTGATTTCAGAACACATTAAGAGAATTGGACTTTTGCAGCAAATGCATATTGCTCTAAACCAGTGGCCCGATTGGCCATACCTCTAAACACCAATGCTTCGGGCATCGCAACCTCTCCTCCTTGCTTTTATCTTGTTTTGCCACAGAACAATCAGAGCTCAGCTATGGAACAGCCAGTGACCCCTGGCACATCTGGGACCCTTAATCATTCTTCATCTGCTGTTGCCCAGTCCCATGTGGCTCTAGTCTCCAGTCCTTTGCCTGCATGCCAGAGCAGCCACACCCTGCACCCCTCAGCTACTCCGCCTTTCTTTCTCGACTCCCACTTAATCAGCCTGTGAATCCCCCTGTCCTGCGTCTGAGTCAGCCAGGTGGGCCTATAAACATGTCTGTTGGAACAAGTGTTCTCCCTATGAATCAAGCTGACTGGCCTGGAGTGTTGCCCCTCACCCAGCCTGGGGAACCCATAAGCCAACCTGTTACGCCTGGTATTCTGCCTGACAGTCCCTCTGTCACTCCTGGAGTTCTACAGGCTGTCTCACCAAGTATGATTTCTGTGGGTCGGGGCAGCCCCATCAGGGGTCCTCCCTGCAAGCCAGATAACCCCAGCTGGAGTTATTCCTAGACAGACAGCAACTTCTGGGGTCCTCCCAAATGGCCAGGTAGGTAGCCCAGTCAGGGGTTCTCCCTGTTGGTCAGATGGTCCCCTCTCGACTTCTCCCTCCTGGCCAGACAGTGCTCTTAAGGGTACTCTCTGCAAACCAGGTCCCATCTGGCCTGCTCTCTCCTAACCAGACAATCCCCTCAGGAGTTGTCCCTGTGAACCAGGGTGTGAGTTTTGGTGTTCTGCAGCCCAGCCAGACTATTGCATCAGGAGTCCTTCCTGTGGGCCCACCAGTGAGGCCTGGTGTGCTACATCTCAGTCATTCTGTCAGCACCAGCATCCTGCCTGTGAGTCAGCCAGTAAGAACAGGAATGTCGCAGAACACCACCTTCCTCATGTCAGGCTCTATTCTTAGGCAGCTCATCCCAACTGGGAAATAGGTGAATGGGATCCCCACCTAAACTCTGACTCCTGTGTCTGTGACCTTCCTTGTACCCCTTGGTGGTGGCACTGCAATCACCACCCCACCTCAGGGACCAGTCCAGCTCCTGCCATGGGGTGCAGGTGGGCAGATGGCTAGTTCTCTGCCCAGCCTGCCCTTCCCACAGGTGCTAGTGAGTGCTGCCCAGAGTGTGTTTGTTCAGGCCACCTCACCTGTGGTGGACACCAATCAGGTGCTCAAACAGGCCAAGCAGTGGAAAACCTGCTGTATTTGAAATGAGCTCTTCCCATCTAATGTCTACTAGGTTCATAAGGAAGTGCCTTACAAGAATAGTGAGTCCTAGCTCTACCAGGTTTACAATGAACTCTTCCCCTCCAATGTCTATCAGGTTCACATGGAAGTGGCTCACAAGCACAGCAAGTCCAAGTCCAGTGAGAAACTTGAACCTGAAAAGCTGGCAGCCTGTGTACCCTTTCTGAAGTAGATGAGGGAGAAAACTGTCTGCTGCCTCTCCTGCAAGTGCTTGGTCTTGGAGAAGGAGCTGATGCACCACTTGCTCATGCATGCCTTGGGGTGCTTGTTCTGTCCATGTACTTTCCATGACATTCAGGGTCTCTTAGAGCACAGCAGAGCTAAGCACCTTGGGAAAAAGAGGCTGCCTATGGATTATAGTAACAGGGGTTTTCAGTTGGACCTTGATGCTAATGGCAACCTCCTGTTCCCCCATCTTGATTTTGTCACTATATCGCCAAGGGAGAAGCTTGGGGAACATGAGGTTTACCTGGCCATCCTTGCTGGGATCCACTCCAAGTCATTGGTACCTGTATATATTAAGGTAAGGCCTAAGCCAGAGCATGTGTCCAACAATCCTAGCAGACAGAAGCTGACTTGCCCTTTCTGTTTTGGCACCTTTGTGACAGCTGATGCCTCTGAGCTACACCTGAAGGAGAGGCACCATGTCATGCTGACAGTCCACACAATACTCAGGTCTCCAGCCTTCAAGTGCATCCATTATTATGGGGTCTATACTGGAAACATGACCCTGGCAGCTATTGCTGTTCATTTGCTGCATTGTAGGAGTGCTCCCAAGGACAGCAGCTCAGACATGCAAGTCCAGCCAGGTTTTATTGAGAGCAGTGATTTGGTATTAGTCAATGGGGAAGTGATTTTTGATTCCACCATTTTCTATAAAGAAAAAGATGCCAAATAGACATGTGGGGACAGAAGACCAAAGGGGTGGGGAGGCAGGTAAATGTAGGTGGTATAAATTCTGAGGCAGCCCCAGGTCTGGAGAAAGGGACAAGTGCTGTGCCTTTGAAGAGACAAAGGAATGAAAGTAGGAGAGAGGGACTGGTGGCTAATGATGATGCACTCCAGGTTTTAGTCTTAGATCCTAAAAAGTATGAAGGCCATTCATATGAGGATAAAAAGCAGTTTCTTAGAGATTGTATCCATAAGAGAACATATCCTAGTAGAAAAGAAATAAAACTACTATCTTCACTCTTATGGGTGTGGAAAATTGATGTGGCTTCATTTTTTGGAAAAAGAAGATATATTTGCATGAAAGCAATAAAAAACTACAAGCCCTCTGTACTTCTAGGCTTTGATATGTCTGAATGAAAATGTTAAACATTGATTGAACTTTGAGTATGAACTAGAAAACTTGCAAATCTGTAGTGCTAGGCCATAGTTTTCAACTAGGTTTTGAAGATGTTCTCCCTCACTGTGTTAGGTTCTCAGTGTCAGTGTCTTTATGCTACTCTACAAGAATTTCAGATGCTCAGGAAGACTTCTGTTAAGGAAATGCATAGTTCATCAGATTTATTGTTTCTTGCACTTTGATTTGCAATTGTTATTCCCCCTCTGTCATGTGAATTATATTTTTGGTATTAAACAACCTCAAACCCAGATTGATGTACCCTGCAAAACTATCTTTCAAAATTGATGGAGAAATAAGATACTTTCATGACAAAGAGTGCCTTAGTAACTTCACAAATACCAAACCAGCACTTCAAAATATTTTAAAGAATATCCTAGGAAAAGACAATGAGGATCATAACCCCAGGAAACACAGCAGAATGAATCGATCAGGCACAACAAGAAATTAAATGCAAAGGGGGAGAATCTAACAAAAAGAAAAAGTCATGACAAGGATAAGTCAATACATATCAATTATAACCATGAATGCAAATGGTCTCAATTCACCAATCAAAAGAAATAGACTGACAGAATGGGTCAAGAAGCAAGATCCAACAATATGCTGCATACAAGAAACATGCTTAATTCAAAAAGAAATCCATAGACTGAAAGTTAAAAGGTGGAAAACAATACTCCATGCCACAGGAACCAAAAAAGAAGCAGGAGTAGCTATCCTCTTTGCAATCAAGTGGACTGCAAACCAACACTGACTCAGAGAGACAAGGAAGGACACTACATCCTTGTAAAGGAAACAACTGAAGAGGAAGAGATGACAATCATTGATATATATGCACCAAACACTAGTGCACCCAACTATATAAAACAAACACAGACATGAAAAATCATATAAGCACTAATACAATAGTAGTGGGGGATCTTAATACCCCACTCTCAAAAATAGATCAACTAGACAAAAAGTAAGCAACAAAATACGAGAACTCAATCAAACTCTTGGATAAATGAACTTAACAGATGTTTACAGAGTTTTCCACCAACAAAATCAGTGTACACATTCTTTTTGGGTGCATATGGGTCATTCTCTAAAATAGAGATACTTGCTCTACATACTTGCTCATAGAATATGTTTAAGTAAGTGAAAAGTGAAAAGTAATTGAAGTTATCTCCTGTATATTGTCAGACTGTAGTGCGATGAAATTGGAGATCAATAGCAAAATAAATGACAAGAATTTCATAAAAACGTGGAAACTGCAAAACACACTTCTGCATAATCAATGAGTCACAGAGGAAATTAAACAAGAAATCAGACAGTCCCTACAACTAAATGCCAATGCCAATACAACATATTGGAATCTATGAGACACAATGAAAGCAGTCTTAAGAGGGAAATTCATAGCAGTGAATGCTCACATGAGGAAAACAGAGCAAGCTCAATTATACAACTTGATGTTGAAACTCAAGCTTCTAGAAAAAGAAGAGCAGGACAAACCCAAAGCCCATAGATGGGAGTAAATTATAAACATCAGGGCAAAAATCAATCCAATGGAGACTAAGTGAACAATATAAAAAATCAATGAAGTGAAGAGTTCATTCTTCGAACGAATAAACAAGCTTGACAAACCCTTAGCTAAACTTATCAAAAAAAGGAAAGAAAAGGCCCAAATCCATGCAATTAGGAAAGAAAAGGGTGAAATTACACTGGACCCAGCAAAACTCCAGAGATCAACAATACCTACTTTGAGAATGTATATGCCAATAAAATGGAAAATACAGAAGAAATGACCAGATGCCTAGATATTTGTGGATTACCAAAGTTAAATGAAGATGACTTAAAAATTCTAAATGACCCAGTATCAATCAATGAAACAGAAAACATAATTAAAAGCTTACCAACTAAGAAAAGCCCAGATCTTGATGTCTTCACTGCTCAATTCTACAAGATATTCAGAGAGGAACTACTGCCACTACTGTTTAAACTCTTCAATGAAATTGAAAGGGAAGCAATATTCCCAAATTCATTCTTGGAAGCAAGCAAGCATCACCTTGATGCCCAAAGCAGAGAAAGACACAACCAAAAAAGAGAACTATAGGCCAATCTCACTAATGAACATAGATGCAAAAATCCTTAATAAAGTACTGGCAAATAGAATACAGATCATCAAGAAGATCAAACACCCTGAACAAGTGGGATTCATCCCAGGGATACAGGGATGGTTCAACATATGCAAATCAATCAATGTAATACACTATATCAATAGAGCCAAGGACAAAAACCATATGATTATCTCCATAGATGCAGAAAAAGCATTTGACAAAATCCAACATGCATTTTTGATAAAAACCCTACCAAAAATTGGAATAGATGGTCTCTACCTCAAACTGATAAAAGCCATCTATGAAAAACCAGCAGCCGATATCATACTAAATGGTCAAAAACTGAAATCCTTCACAGTCAAATCAGGAACACGACAAGGATGTCCACTATCACCACTCCTGTTCGATATAGCTTTGGAAACATTACCCATGGAAATTAGACAAGAGAAAAAAATAAAAGGAAGAAAAATAGGAAATGAAGAAGTCAAATTGTCATTATTTGCAGATGACATGATACTCTATATAGAAGACCACAAGAACTCCACCAAAAGTCTTCTAGACTTAATAACCAAATTCAGTAGAGTAGCTGGATACAAGTTCAACACACAAAAATCAATAGCTTTCCTCTACATGAACAACAGACTCACTGAGAGAGAAATGGGGCAAACAATTCCTTTTAACAATAGCATCCAAAAAAATGAAATACCTAGGAATCAACCTAAAAAAAGAAGTCAAAGACCCCTTTTCTGAAAAGTATAGCACTCTGCAAAGAGAGATTGAAGATGATATCAGAAAATGGAAAGATATGCCCTGCTTGTGGGTAGGAAGGATCAACATAGTGAAAATGGCCATGCTTTCAAAACTGCTGTATAGATTCAATGCAATCTCTGTTGAAATTCCAGCAGCATACTTCATGGACCTTGAGAAAACAATCCAAAAATTCATTTGGAACAAGAAGAGACCCAGAATAGCAAAAGTAATTCTAGGCAACAGAGACATGGCAGGGGGTATCACAACCCCCAACTTGAAACAATACTGCAAATCTACTGTGAAAACAGCATGGTACTGGCAAAGAAACAGACCTGAAGATCAGTGGAACAGATTAGAAGATGGAGAAACAACTCCAGACCCACTCAGCCACCTCATCTTCGACAAAGGATCTAACCACCCTCGCTGGAGGAAAGATAGACTGTTTAATAAAAGGTGCTGGAAAAACTGGGTTTCAATTTACCAAAGATTAAAACTAGACCCAGATCTTTCAGCATGCACTAAATTAAAATTGAAATGGATTAAAGATCTAAATATTAAAACAGAAACATTGAACCAGTTGGAAGAGAGGTTAGGAAGAACTCTTGAAGACATTGGTATAGGAAAATATTTTATGAACAAAACTTCTGTTGCTCCTCACCTAGCACAAACAATCAACAAGTGAGATTTCTTCTTATTAAAGAGCTTCTGCACAGCAAGAGAAACCACAAACAGTGTGAAGAAACAATCCACAATGTGGGAAAAAATTTTTACCACCTGTTCCTCAGACAAAGGTCTACTATCTAGAATATATAAAGAACTTTTAAAAAAATCAGACCTCCCAAATTTAAAGATCCAATCCAAAAATAGGTATCTGAAATGAACAGGCATTTCTCAGACAAAGAAGCAGTATTAGCAAATAAACATACTGAAAAATGTTCAACATCACTGGTCATTCGAGAGATGCAAATGGAAACAACACTGAGATTTCACCTCACTCCAGAAAGAATGGCAGCCATTATGCAAATAACCAATAACAAATGCTGGTGGGGCTGTGGGGAAAGAGGAACCCTATTCCATTACTGGTGGGAGTGTAGACTGGTGCAAGCACTGTGGAAATCAGTATGGAGATACCTCAAAGAACTAGGACTGAAAAGTCCCATTTGACCCACTTATTTCCTGCTGGGGATCTTCCCCAAAGAATTAAAAGAATCATACCACAGTGATATATGTGCACCCATGTTCATAGCAGCACATTTTATGATAGATAAAACTTGGAATCAACCCAATTGTCCATCAACTGGAGACTGTATAAAGAAAATGTGGGTGTTTTTTTTATAGCGTGGAGTACTACCCAGCCATAAAAATGAGAAATTGAAGGCATTTATAGCTAAATGGATGCACATTGAGGTGATACTTTTAAGTGAAATAAATAGAACACACACGTGTAAATACCAAATAGTTTCTCTGGTGTGAGAAACTGAAAGTGTAAATAAGGACTAAAGGGTATAATAGACAATGTGAAATAGGAAGAAATAGGGCAAAGATGGAGGGGAAATGGGAAGGGTAGGAGAAAAGAAAGAAGGGAATGGAATTAATATGAGAAAAAAATGGAAACAAATTCTTTGCGGATAGGGAGGGGTGGAGGGGTTGAAGCGAGGGGAGGGGAATGGGGAAAAAATAAGAACCAAGATGGATTATGTAAAGGTACAAATTTCAAATGATGAATTCCATTGTATTGTATACCTTAAATGTATGGATATAATTAATAAAAAAAGAATTATGACCTCAGCCTTAAGCATCTATTGCCTCCAATAGCATAGAATTAGGTTTTTATTTTTGTTTGGCTTGTTAAAATGTGGATATTTTTCTCCTCAATCTACTTCCTCATCTCTAATTCTTTTGAGTGATGGAATAAATACTTCTGTTTCTGCATGCTCCATCTGAAGATCTTAGGATGAACCAAAGCATCTAGTCAGTTGAAAGACCACATTTCATGGCTTACTATCCTATTATACTTAATGATGCATTCTTTTGAGAAACTGGTTTCTGAATCTTCTATGAATCAAATGCCTTATACAGCCTTGGTCTCAATATTTTTTCAAGCATTTTATACAACTGACGAGAAAACTATCTAGTTTCCTCTATTACAAAACCTTGGTCTTTCTTTTATAGTTTTTCTAGTAAATGGATTAGGGCATTGTTATTAGATAATTTTCTTGTATCCAATGATTTTTGTACTATCTGACAGTCTTCTTTAAATCCAATCGATTCACTTCATTATTTCCAAATATTGCATTTTGTGAGGTTATAGTCTGTTGAAACTTTAGCAAAGAAACACACCATGACACTAAGAAGTAATGTGGGATTATACATGACATCCACTAACTTGTGTTTATCTGTTTTTATTTCCCATAAATATAATTCCTGCTTAACTACCTGGATCCTAAGGAAAAAGCCACTTTTTAAAGAGCAGAAATCATTTATGACACCTGAACTAACTAACTTTCTTTCTTTCTTATTTTCTTTTTTTTGGTACAGGGAATAGAACTCGGGACCTTGCACTTGTGAGACAAGCAGGGGAATCCCTGAGCTAAATCCCGGGCCCAACACCTGAACTTTCAACAATACAAACTTTAGTTTTATCCTAAAGAAATTAACTGAACAAAGTCTATTTAAATTTCAAAATATACCAACTCTTGATTATGTATATACATATGTTCAAAATTTAGGGACTATAAAATAACTATTTTTCTTTAAGTAACTTTTGCAAATTTCAATGAGTATTTGCCATGCAGTCTTATAAATTTTGGTACTCATTTTGGAAAAAAAAATAGTATGTGAACATATTTTTTGTGATTTTACTCAGTGGAATTTTCCTTTCAGTAGAAAAATAAATTGGCTAGTTTTTAAAAACTCCATCAAAGTAGCCATGAAAAAAAGACACACAGGCCTGAGATGATGCTTTCTTCTTAAAACTTACTAAAATGCTAAATTTTAATTGCATTTTCCTATTTAATAATATGGAGGTAGTCAAGAACCACAATTGGTATTTAAAACAGATGGAATTTTACGGGGTATTGATTATGCAGATATTGGCAGCTGAAAGATAAGTGGAAGGCTCAGGATTAATAACAGCAAAAGACAGTCAAATCAATGAAGCTGGATAAATAAGATAAAATAAGAGTGTTGTGTTTAGGGATTTTGAATGATACCTCAATCAATTTCCCCAGTGGCAACCTTTTCCCTTTGGAACAATTTTCAGCAAAGATATGTCTCATACACCATCTGAGGTTAAAGCAGTTTAACCAGGCATCATTCTTAAAATACAGACAACAAAAGCAGCTTGGTGGCATGGCCAGTTACAATAAGGAGTATTATGATGAATGATTAAACACAAGCATTTCTATTGGGAGACCATTCAGATTTTTGAGGACCCTTCATCTCCTCTTATACTCTAGTCTAGGTCAATGAACAGATGCATCTTTCACGAAGAGAACTTAAGCTATCATTTGCATCAAGTCTTATGAAAGTTGGATTTTTATTGTAGTGATTTTGTCTCCAGGAAATATCTGGGCCAGTACTGGAAATCCCCAAGCGAGTATGCATCATACTATGAAGTAATACATCATATCCACCTTGACAGATGTTTAAATGTGCCTTATGGCTACCATTACTAAGGTAGCCACCATATGTTTCTTATAGTTCAACTTGGACGTTTACATGTTTGTGTTAGGCTATGTTCAGCTAAGTTTTGCATCCTAGGAGCCATCCTGAGCCTAGTGCTCAGATTCATGATAGTTTAGGCACTGGACAATTACTTCTCAAATTACTGAGATGAACATAGCTGCCATAGCTTGCTGGCTAATGGTAGGATGGCACAAAGAATTTTGAGTCCAGGAGCCATAAGCTTCCTTTTTTGCTCTTGCCATCTTCCAGTAATGTACCAATATGACCATTGCCAGATTCTAAAAGTTAACCAGTTAAATGAACATAAAGAGGTATGGTTTGCAGATTCCCTGGCCTCATATCACAGAACAGAGTGCAGAAAGTTGGAGAAAGGCTGAATGCTAATATATAAATAACCAACATTTTGTAGCACTAGGACCCCAACAGGCTGGGATAATGTAGTTTCAGCCTCCTTAAAAATGAAAGAGGTAACCTAGACAATCTGTGATTAGCATATGGGCCAGATATACTTAGAAACCAGCTAAGTTTCTCTTCATACAAAATGTTCCAAAAAGGACAGGCAAAAATAAGACTTTTCACAAACCCTCCCAAGGATTTCATTATAGAACCCTAACAACAAGCTGATACCCAATCTGAAACAGCCACCTAGGAAGGATGCAATGGGCCCTGAGACTCCATTATCTCATAAAAACATGACCACTGCCCCCTACCAAGCAGTCACCAAGCTCTGGGTCTCCCACTCATAGTACCTTTGTACCACTTTCTTCTCCAAATAAACTTACTTTTTCTTTGCACCACTTTGGACTTCTCTTCCTCTTTCTAAAGCAGAGAGAAAGACGAGCCTGGAAAAGTTGTGGGTGGAAGACCATGCCTCATGGCCCTACATTTGGAGGTTCATCTGGGATTAAAGACAAAGTGTAAAACCCAGCCTAAGCAGGGGTGAATGCAGGAGGACACCCCATCCTCTTGTCTCACCTTCCACATGTTCCCCCAACCAAGATTAGAGGCCAACACCTCAGGGCTATGATACTGTTTTGGGGAGCTAGAGGACCCTGTTGTGGGAGTCAGCACCTCATAAGGTTTCATGATAGGCCACAGGAACCTGGTGAAGATCAATATCTCATACACCTTTTTGAGATGATCTGTGGAAACCTGGTGGCAAGTCCACTTTGCAACTCCCAGTCCATACTGAGTCAGATGTTTATTCTCACCCACCTCATGCCAAGAGGGTCAGTTACTCTCTTTGTAATTCCTGCTCTGACCTAGTCAGAGATTACACTGACCTGCCTCATGCCAAGAAAATAACTCCCCCAGTTTGTCTAGACCTTAAGATCCCCAGTGTAGAGGAGACTATATACACCATTACTCAAAGGACTCTCTGTCTGAAGGCCCAAGAATGCAATGTTTTCCAGGCCATCTCTAAATTGTATTTTTCAGGGGAAGATTTTCACCTACTCATGGAACTAGGCTTCTCCATACAAGACCACCACTTCTGTCATTGTCCTGTAAAGGAAAATGGAACTATTCAAGTTCAACCCTGGCTAAATCCAGATCACCTCTTCACATTCGCCTTCTGTCTATTCTGTCACTTTCCTACATTTTCCAGTGAGCTGCAAAATGACCTCAAAAAGGAATGAGGACTCATGAGGACTTCTCAGCCTCTCCTTGAGACAGATAGATCTTTTTGGACTTATTTTTCTTTCCACTTCAGACATGGACAAACACCTTGGCCTCTCTGAGACTTGGCCTAATTGGCCATCCTTGACCCTTTAAAGTAGAGGGCCTTTTGAGAACTTTATGTTTTTTGAGGAGGGGCAAAAGCAGTGACAATGGGGATATGTAAAGGCAGTACCAAGCTCCAGGATACCAACCAGACATAAAGTCAGGCTGTGGCTCTATTCCATACAGGGGTATAGCACAGATCAACCCCATGGTAGTGGGATGAACTGAGGGCATGGGATACCTAGTCTGTGATAGGCCCTCCTGGAAGTATGTGGGGCATCCTATCCTCACTGAGGGGAGAGATAACCTATCCAGGGACACTCATCAGAGTGACTTTTTCATTTCCTTTTTTTCTCTTTTCCTCCAAGGGGAACTGGCTCCTTTACCATCCCACCTCGTTCATCCCTAAACTGTCTACTCAAACACTGGAAAGAATTAGATCCCCAAACTTTAAAGAAAGAGGCTCTAATTTTTTTTATTACACTGATGCTTGGCCTCAGTACTCCATAAATGGCTGGGGGAAAAAAAGTGGCCTATGGGGATTCCCTTAACTTTAACACCATACTTCTATTAGACCTATTATGGAAGAGGGAAGGAAAATGGAGTGAGATGCCCTATGTCAACTCTTCTTTACCCTCTAGTGCCTTCCCAAGTGGGTTTCTCAGTGTTCTCTTGAACTCTCTCTGTTGGTGGCATTGAAATCTTCCCCCCTCCCAGGGATCAAATGAGAAAGAAAAATATACACCCTCAGAAAATAAGAAAGGTTAGGCCCCTAAGACTCCAAAAGTTAGGGATGGATCATGCCCCCCTTTATTCTAAATCTGGCCCTATGACTACACAAGAAAAGTTACTGTCCTTCCACTCTAATTTGAGGAGGAAATAAAAACAAGCCCCTTTACTTACTCAAAATTGGGAAAAATCCAATGAAATCTGAAAAGTTTCACAAATGACCCAGTAGGATACACAAGAGCTTTTAAAAGGGAAACTTCTCTATTCAGGTTGACCTGGGATGAGGTAATGTTGCTCTTTAGTGAAATGCTTAGTCAGAGAGAGAGAGAGAGAGAGAGAGAGAGAGAGAGAGAGAGAGAGAGAGAGAGAAATGATTTTTAAAGGCAGCCATTAGATCTGGAAATGCTCACCATAAAATTCACAGAGGACCCAACATGGGGGAAAGTGAAGCCAAAGTGTATGCTCCTATTGGGGACAAGGCTTGACTCTTGTCCAAACCTCAATGAGTATATGGAATACTTTCCAGAAAACAGGCCCATTTGCACTTGCTCTACTACATCAAAAAAGGACTAAAAGGAGCAAGGGTTAATTAAGCCTGTCAACTATGCAAAATTAGGAGAGACTTAGGGGAAGTGGGAGGGGAAGGGGAAAGGAAAGGAAAAATTATGAGAAAAGGAAAAACTGGAAACAAAGTTGTTGTAAATAGGGAGGGGTGGAGGGGGGACGGGAGCACAGGGAATGAGGAAAAAATAATCATGTGTAGGTACAAGTATCCAATGATAAATGTAAACATATTGTATACTTAAAATATACCAATAAAAGAATTTAAGTAAAAAAAAAAAGAAAAGGACCCCCCCCCTCAGTGTTTTTGCAGTGAGTATAGGATGCCATGACCAAATGTAACTTAATAAACCCAGAAAATGTCATCAAGGAGGACCTTATTAAGAATGTTTCTGAGTCAGTCCCTGATAGCCACCATAACCTTTTTTTCCCCTGGAACTGGGGATTGAACTCAGGATCTTGTGCTTGTGAGGCAGACATGGTGCCACTGAGCTAAATCCCTGGCCCAATCCACCATAACATTTTAAAACTAGTAGTGGACCCAGAGAAAGATCACCTGGAATTAGACGACTATCTCAAAGAGGCCACTAAGGTCTTCTACAACAGTGACAAGCAAACAACAGAAAAATAGGGAAAGACACAGAGTTAGTGGCTTCCCTACAAACTAAATCATAAAGGACCCCTGTGTTCTCATTGTCAAAAACATAGACATTTTAAGAATGTTCCCAGTGGAAGGGGGCTTGACATCAGCCTCCAAGCCCATGTCCTATCTGTCAAGGAAATCACTGGAAGAAACAATGCCCCCTCTAAGGTCAGGGACATTCCCAGTGAGGGTCTCCAGGGCTCACCATTCAGGCCCCCGTTAGTACTGTCCCACCTATGGTGTCCAACACTGATTTGATAGTAGGGCAGAAGCCTATCAATTTTCTCATAGATACAGATGCCAGCTTTTTGGTCCTTGCCTTCTCCCTTGGCCACACTGTTATGCGCACCACTACAACTCAGGGTGTCTCAGGACATCCGTTAGAAAGGTTCTTCTCCCATCCTGTGGCTTGTACTTAGGGTGATCTGCACTTTGATAATTCATTCCTGGTAATACCTGAGACCTCAACTCCACTACTGTGGTACCTGGCTTCACAAACTTAATTTTTTCCATGATTCTGGTCACAAATTGAATTGGACGAGAACCAATTCAAATTCAATGATTAGGTTCAATGTTGACTTTATGGGGAACTTTGATTCAGTTCTCCTCCAATTCAACTGTGGGAAGGATTAAGTTCAGGAACTGATGTAACACTGTATTAGGAAGAGATTTGTTGTCAAAAGCCCAAGTCCAAATCCTGTTCCATCCAGGACGTGTTCCTGTAGGGATGTTCTCCCTTCAAGAGTTACAAATGGACCCAGCTGTGTGGACAAATTGACACACAGTGGGGCAGGACCTAAAGACCATATTTTTCCCCATCCTCCTTAAGGACTCCATACACTTTCTTCATCAAAAGCAATATCCCCTTCATCTAGAGGTTAAAGAAGGACTAAGACCCATCATTCAGAGGTTGCTGCAACAAAGACCCCTTAGGGAAACTGTCAGCCCTTATAGGAGTCCCATTATTAGAATAAAAAATACCATCAAACAAGTGGAGTCTGTACAGTTCTCAATGGCTCATGCTACACCTACATAAATACCTCCCAACAAGTTGAGACCTGAACTAATATGATCTTAGAAAAGGACAAATGGCTCCATAACCAAAGGACCATGGTCTATTTGGCTTTCTGGGTCTTTGTCCAAATCAAGAGTTGCCTTACCTCTGTCACTATGTGGTTCCTCCCTATCCTGGGACCACGGGTTGCCATTCTTCTACTGTGCACGTTTGGTCCCTGTCTTCTTAACAGTCTCACATTTTGTCTCAGACTGCATCAATGCTATCAAAATGAAGATGGTCTTTCAGATGGAATTGCCCATGGAGCTTCCTCCAGACTTCTGCCAAGCATCATTGTATCTACCTCCCAGAGATCATACCCTGTCCATATATTGCCCCCTTCTCAGTGTGAATTAACCAAAGCACTCATCACTCCCACTACAACAGGGGGATGGTCCTCTCAAATGGGGAATGTAGAGATATTATCCCAACAGCAGAGATAATGTAGGGACAGTCCCCTTAAAAATGAAAGTTAACCTACACTGTCTGTGGTTAGCATATAGGCCAGATATACTCAGAGACTAGCTAAGTTGCTCTTTATGAAAACTGTTCCAAAAAAGGGCAGACAAAAGTAAGACTTTTTGCAACCCCTGCCAAGACATTTATTATATATCCCTGACAACAAGCTGATACCCAGTCAGAAAGAGGCACCTGAGAGGGATGAGATTGGCCCCAAGACATTATTACTCAATAAAAAGAGGACTGCTGCCCCATATTCAGCATTCACCCAGCTCTGGGGTCCCCACTTCGCATAGTGGATTTATACCTCTTTCTCCTGCAAATAAACTTACTTTCACTCTGCACCATTTCAGACTTCTCTTTTTCTTTCTATGGCAGAGAAACACCAGTCTGGGAAACAAGAGTGGGCTGAAGACTACCCCTCAAAGCCCTAAAATATCATCAGTAGACAAAGATGATGTGTAAATAACTAATATATACTCTTTAAAAATGTAATCTGGTCCTCCCTATATTGGGCACAAAATTCAAATCTCATAACTTTGTGTACAGAATTTTTAATTATGTAGTTTTTAATTATTTCTTCATTCTTATGGTTTGATTCAAAATGTTCCCCAACTGTCTCATGTGTTTGGAAGGTGATTGGATTCTGGAGATACTATAGCTAACTGGTAGTATTGAAGTAAGGCCTGGTGAGAATGGGTAGTACCCTGGGGGTGTGACTTGGAAATGTGTATTCTTGTCCCTGGCTCCTCTCTTCTCTCTCTGCTCCCTGTCTGCCATGGAGTGATCAGAATTCCTCAGCTCTGCTTTTCCACCATGTTGTTTTTGCTGTGGTGCTATCAGATCATGAACTGAAACTTGGAACCAAAAATAGACCTCCCTTCCTTTAAGTTGTGGTTATCAGGTATTTTGGGAAAGTGACTAAGAGTTTATTATAGGACTATGCTTTGTCTCTTACAACAGTCTTATTTGGGTGAAATTTGTTCATACTCAAATGTACCTGGCTAATAGTATATTAGAGATCGTTAAAGAAAAAAACAATAAAAAGATTTTAAAATAACTCATTCTGATAATTCAAAAATTTTTAAAGTTTATATTCACTACAGAATAATTTTTCATTTAAAAAATTCAGAACATAAAATATATATTTTCTGTTATTCTTCATAAAATTAATTAAGCAGCTTTTTAGTCTAATTTCATGCAGAAGTGCATTTAAATATTTTCAAAATGATTTTGTATTTCAAAGAATGTTGTAATTTACATTACAGTAATTTTTGAAGTACTTCAATAAGCAAATTTTAAAAATGTTTAAAATGTAAAATAATTATTTCTACTAATTTTAAGGATCAAAATTGTATATTTTGGCTGGGGAGTTGTTAAGATTATAAAGCACCTCTCATCCTACTATCTTCAAAAATCAATGTGGTGTTGCATTATTTATATCATGTATACCACTTTAACAGATTAGCAGTTTAAGTAAAAATAAAACAGATTTTTATAAATATTCTAAACAATTTGATTACACTCTGGAAAAGACATTAAACATTGAGGATTATGAGATTTTGCTGCCATCTTCTGATGAAACTACTTTATGAAGTAAATAAAATGTTTAGAAAATATGCAAAGAAAATCTTTATAAAATAGTTTGCTTGTGTTTGGGGATGGGATGTGGGAGGAACATATGGAAAGGAGTAAGGTGTAATACACCTATAATTTTTACTGCTACGTTTTTTTCAAACATCTTACTACCATGATATACTTTTTTTTTTTTTTTTTTGAGATAGGGTCTTGCTATGTAGTTCAGGCTGGCCTTGAGCTCACAGCTCACTATGGAACTGAGGCTGGCTTTGAACTCAGAGTAAACCTGCCTCAGCCTCCCATATGCTAGGAGTACAGTACTATATTACCACACCCACTTTCTGATACTTTTTGCTGAAATGTGAGTAATTGGAGCTATTTAGGTATGCTTTTTAAATTCATGAATTTACAAATTACAACACAGTGATTTGTAGTTTTATTTATTGAATGCAGTTTAATCTTGAGGGCCATTAAATATATTTAACATGAATGTAATAGACTTCCTACTTACTGGCCTTATTCTTAACCATGATACTTTTTAAATTCCATCTTTTTCTTATTCTTTTAAAAAAATCTATAAACTATGAAGGACTGAATTATTATTCAGAGTTATTATCTTCCCACTTTTCAGATAATTAAATTGTAATAAATTTCTTGGTAGTTGGTTCTGTCATGAGCTTATAATGTAATTTATTTTCCTCACACTTGGGTCCTTCAGAATTAGTTCAAATTTTTGTAAAGCCCAGTTCTAGAACATCATGCCTGTGAATTTTTTGATAGTCTAAGATGATGAAAACAACTGGATTTCTCTCTTTCTCTTCCCTAAAATTTTCTTATTTTTGCAGATCTAAGTTGAGCTATAAGAAAAGACAAATGATAGGAAAAAAGAGAAAGAAAAAAAGATATTGTCATCCAGAGTGGACAATGTATCTGACGGTATACCTTGACTTAGTACAGTTATGTCCCGCTTTTTGTATGTTCTTTGACCTATTAGTATGGTTTTCAATCTACATATGTGATAATTAAATTTATAAGATCTTATGAGCTAAATAAATGAATCAAATGCTGGAAAAATAAGAAGGGAGTGAAAGGAGGGGGTGAAAAGAAGGGAATTGAAATGTGTGTTGTACATGTACCAATCCCTTACAGTGAATGTAATTATTATGTACTGCAAACATGTATAAAAAAAAAAGTTCACTTTCTTTATAACGTCATTTAGTCAGAGAACATTAGATAGAAAGATACTAAGCTTCAAAGCTCTTACATGCTCCACTTGTGACCAATTTAATGTCTAGATAGTAACCAAACTACAGTGGAACTAAATGTGCAGCTCATCATATGCTGAAAATTTATTTCTCAGGTAATTTATTTTTTTTGTCCAATTTACCATTAGTCTCTTCCCCAATTGAGACCTATAATCTCTTCAACTATCTCCTTTGTTACTGAATATTCATTTAAAAATATCTAATATGTTGACTTAAATTAATTATGAAACATAGGTAAAGCTCATTGATATTTTCTAAAGTACTTTATTTAATTTTTTTTGCCATTTGAAGATTTGCCACTAATTGTGGGCAGTAACTGCCAATTCCAATTATGTATTTTAAATATTTGAATGTGAAACGATTGCCAAAGGCTCACGTGATGAAGGCTTGTGCCTGGTGTTCAGAGGTGATTGGATCGTGAGGGCTCTAACTTCATCAAGGATTAATCTATTGTGGAAATCAGAATTCCCTGACATTGTTAAAAGGTAATGGGAACTGGAAGTGGAGTGGATCGTGGGGTGCAAACTTGAGGTCTATACCTGGTCCCTGACCCCTTCTTCTCTGGCTCTTTCCTTTTCTTTCTGCTTTCTGGCCACCGTTATATGAAAAGCTTTACTCTGTCATGTTCTGCTGCTATGATGTTTTTGCTCAACAGGGCCCATAAACAATGGACCATAGACTGAAACCTTTGAAACTGTGAGTCAAAATAACCCTTTCTTCTTTTAAGTTGTCTCAGACATTTTTCCAGTGTTGTTGAAATCTAATTAACATATGCATATAGCATAGCTCTTCTCTACCCTCAAGAAATTAAAAGTAAACCAGTGGTGGGTAATGCATACTGTATCTTTGTGTAAAGGGCTAAAATTGTTTCCTGTGGACACATTACAAATTTAAAGTATGTTTCCTCAGTTAGTACACCTTGGTCTAACTGGTTAGACTCTAACTAGAAATGTGGGCATAGAGAGTAGAGTTGGAGTTCTTGGTATGTTGCTAAAATATAGAACTATATGTGGTGATTCAGATAAATATAGGATTCTGAGATTTCTCTTAGGCTCCTCAGTATAAATAGATACGCCACTGAATTTGTATGGTGTATCTGCCTGTGAATTCTCAACCCATCAGTAAAAGAGTCAATATGAGAAATCATCATAGTTCCTTTCTGGACTCACTCTGCCTTCTCTCTCTTGGCAATATCAGAATTGTTTCTATTCCCCTATATCAATGCCCCAAATATGCTTTCACTTATATTTTCTTACTAGTCTGCTCAGTATTTCAGATTGAAATGGATCTCTAACTTCTTGCAAGCTGCACTTGTATGTTTCATATTTGCTTCAACACTGCTGTATACAAGAATCAATTCATAGTCTTCCTTGCGGATCTTCCTTCACAATAAGTACAATTTTGATAAATTGCCCCATTATCTATGTAGCAAATTCTACTTAACCTTAGCTGTAAAGAATGCACATTTATTGAAAAACTCTGCCTCCACCATCTCTGTTGTTTCTCAATATAACTATGACTTCAGTCTCATTGATCTCTCTTAATGCCTTAGGCCATCTCCTTTCTACTCTCCTCAGTTCTTTGAGAGAGTCTCTTAAATACAAAGAGACACATCTCTTTGTAAAAACAAATCTCTTTCTTATTACAAAGAGATATATCTGGACATACTACTTCACTGCTCAGAATCCTTCTAAATTTTCCTGTTGCTGAGAGGATATATGATGACCACTCACACACACACACGAGTGCATTCACCCACTTGTGCTTCTGTTTTGCACTCATATTCCTCCCTTAACTCTTTCTGGATTCTCACCTGAGAATCTACCAGTTCAACCCTTGACCAGAACACCCAGTCTTTGTACATTATTAGTGCCTACTTATTCTTCAATTCCAGCTGAAAACTTACTCTTCTGAGTTCCACATTACATAGTTGCCCACACAACTCCTCATCCTCTAACAATTTAAATACTCCCTTCATGTATTGACAATTGCATGTTTGTTTTTACTTTCATTGCTTAAAAGATTTGTTTATTGGGCCTACCTGGACAGATTATAAACAAAATGAGGACAAGGACATTTGCTACCATATTCATGACAACATTTCAAATACCTGATAGTGTGTCTGACACATCATAGACAATAAATATAAGTTGATTGTGGCACTAATTTACATATATATGTAACATGCTAGTATGTTTATAGATATAGTAACTGAACATAATATAAACAAAGTACAGATTGAGTTCCACAAAACTGAAGGAAACCTGATAGGATCATATTTTATCAATCTTTGTGATGATTTAATTTAAAGATGTATTATTTTCATGTGATTATTTAAAGCCCATTTTGAATTCCCTATATTTTTGGTACTTTTAATTGGTAAAAGATACAGAACCCAAGGGATCCTGCATTTAATCTATGATGAAAACCGCTAAAATGTTATCTCAGAAAATTATTGTTTGGTTAAAATACATTCTGTTCCTTACATTTCATAATAGGGTAATGTCATTTCCTAGCTAATATAGTACATGTTTCACAGATTTGTGCTGACTTCTGAACTTCCTTTATTTGCTAAACTATTTGTCATGTTTTAAAAAATTTTAAAGATTGTGTACTACCAATTATGTTGAACATAAGCAATTTCTTCACAACTGTCATATTAAAATTTAAGTAAGTTTTAGATCATCTTATAAAAATATCACATTATCTCTAATACTGATAAAAAGAGCTTATGTCCTGTAACATATATTTTTCTAGTAACACTTTTCGTCTTTTACCCTTTGTATGTTTAATTGATCATTGAGTTCATATTTTGAAAACTCTCACTTTTTTCCCATAGATATTTTATTTACAAACCAAACTTACATATGGAATGCCTGGAAAATCAAATATTGTATGTCCTTTAGTTGTTAATAAAAATAGTGACAAAATAAATAGATTGCATGATTTTATGAGCATGACTAAAGGTTTACTTAAACTAATTAAAATGTGAAGCTACTTAGATCACTTTATAACCAGAAATTACACACAGACTATGAGATAAGATATCTGTTAAGTCAAGAAAGCTCTTGAGAGTGCAAATTAGCAAACCATCCACAATTCAGTAGTGAGCTTTACAAAATGAGACAAAAAAAATTAGATGGTAGAAATGGCAGGATATTCATAATATCCTGTGATTACAGTTGAAATGTGTTTCTTTGGGAAATCTATTACCAGTAGATTACATTTTTAATGTTTATTTATTGTAATATTAACTTGTTCAAACATTTGAAAGTAAGGCTGAACCTTCAATAGATAATAAAACATTTATTCAAATCAGTCATATCTTAATAAGAAGTAACACCATTGAATATATCAATGTTTACAAAATGGTACCACTGCAGAAAATTCAGTTTACAAAAAGTCTTAAATACATAGAAATATACAAATAATTATATTTTATGTGTATTTTTTATTTGTATAGGTTGATTTTTTTACTATGTGACTGTAAGAAATTACACAAGCCAAAGCTTCTGAGATCATAACCCTGTTACCAGAAATTTTTTATTATTATTGTTTATTAGATTCCCTTATTCTGCATTGTCAGCAGACTATTCAATCATATAACAATTCCTTACTAATGTTATTTTTAAACTTCTTACTAGATCCAGGATACAACCAGTGAATTATTTCTTTCTTCTTCCAAGTGTCTCCAGACAATTGTGTGACAAATTGTAGATAACAAAAAAATGTGTGCTGAAGGTCTTAGTACTCTATTCCATATGTAGTTTATGGAATGATAGAATTAGCATCACCAAAGAACTAATAAGAAATGTAGAATCTTGAACATCATTCCATAGATAGTAATCAGAATCTGAATTTCAACAATGTCCCAAATCTTTTAAATTATCCAAAATTAAAAAAGTAATTTCTTTTGAAAGACACTGTAAAATTTCAAGTTAGAAAACTGAAATTTAACTTTGTCATTATCTGTCTCTATAACCTAAATAATTCCTAAAGATCATTGAATTGTACTTGTTTTATCTAATGTGCAAAAAGTTACATAACATTTACT
Organism: Heterocephalus glaber; assembly: GCF_000247695.1. The sequence goes on along the minus strand of NW_004624730.1, from coordinate 40,585,421 downwards.
ACAGTGTTGTATGTATACTCAATGTAAAGAAAATGTTATTTATCATGTGTGTTGTGTGTTGCATTTGTTTTGCCTCTTTTTACAAATTTTAATGTGAGAATTTCCTCTCTGTATAAATTTGCTACTTATGTAGTCAAATATAGTATTTTTTTCTTCATGGCTATTGTTTAGAAAAGATTTTCCTACTCAAGTAAATGCACTCATTATTTTTATCAATATGTAGTTTACTTATGATAATTCAAGTATACATAGTGAATAATTCACCAAGCACAGGTTTCTATCCCCATGAATCAATCCAACAACCACTATGAGGCCATCTCTCATTGTTTCCCTTTCCAGTCATCATTCTGTTCTTCTCCAATATCGACCACTAGTTGAGTTCTAAAATAAAAATACATTAGTTTTGCCTATCTTAAAAATTAATAAAAATAAAATATAACATTACATTATTTTTTATCATGCAACAATTTAAGAGATTAGGCTTGCTCTTCTAGTAGTGGTTCATGTATGCACATTACCCTATGTTATTTCATTTTATGGAAAGACCATTCTAGTATAGTTTTGTTTTTGTTTCCAACTTAGAGCTATTACAGTGCTGTCATGAATATTTTTGTACATAAAATTTGACATAAATATTTACCTATTTGAGTGGCAATTAGGAAAACAATTGTATCATAATTAATACGTATATTCAAGTGTACTCCAAAGTGGTCATATACTACCTTACAGCTCTAATGAGAATTTCAGTTGTTCTGTAGCTTCTCAACCACTTGGTATTAACTGTCTTTTTCATTTTAATTCTTCCAGTGTAGGGCTGTAGCATAGTATTGTGGTTTTTATTTGCATTTCATAGGTGACTATTAATTTGTTCATCATTAAATGTGACAATGATCTATTTGAATGTCTTCTGTGTCTATTCAAATTCCTGTCCACATATAAACAGTAATTACTGTTTGTTATATGTAGTATAAAAAGCATATATTCTCATATCACACTACTCTAATTATATACCATATTTTCTTTCTTATCTATGGGTACCTAGACTCTTTCTAGAGATTAGCTATTGTGAATTGCTTTTCTATAAATATACTCTTTGGGGACTATACCTAGGACACATACAGCTTGATCAAACAGAATTTCTATTTTTAAGGGTTTTGTTTTGTTTTTGCAAAATATCCATACTGCTTTCTATAGCAGTCATAACCAGTTCACATTACAACCAGCAATGTACAAGTTTGTGGCTGGCAAAGCACCTCAAGCTGAAACTCATTGGAGGAAGCAGAATAAATATACATTCTTCCAAAATTGAGAAAAATGATAAAAGAATTCAGTGAGCTAAGGAAATGGACTGGAAATGGGCAGAGTGTTGTCCCTCCCTCCAAACTTGCCTGCTGAGCACTTGAGGCTGAGTGAACTCTGAATCCTTACACTCTCTCACTCGCAAAGTGTGGGAGTGGGGCAAAAGTGTGTATCTAACTGTGTACTGATGTAGATTAGCGTTTTGTTTCTATGGTGATTTATATTGACCTTTGTTGGGTATTTAAAATATATACTTTGGGAGACTTTTTACTCTATGTGTATGAGTAATATTGTCTTTTTTATTTGGAAAAATCATGGTTTTTTATATTAAAGTAAATTTCCCAAATGACATACTGGTACTAATCCATTGCTTAACTAGTTTCTTAGTAAGTTTGTCTTTTGTTTGAATCATACTTCATACATTTTTCTTTACTAAGATTCATCAACAAAATATTATGGGCCTGGATGTGTGTGTGAGATAAAGATCCTCAGAGAACTTTTGAGATTTAATTCCTTTTCTTAGTACAATGTTATCCGCATATCTTATTGATTCTTATGTCAGTTTTCATATGCTATATTTCTAGGAATTTATTAATTTCAAACTATCAAATTTATTGGTATAACTTTTTCTACAATAAACATATAGTTTATATAATGTATTTTTTCTATCTTGTATGTTTTTTCATTGTGTTATGTTAAGTAATCTAGCCATATACTTCTTTATCAATTTAAACAATCTGTTCCAATTATCAAATTTTCATTTAATTGACCCTTTTAATTTTATATTTGTTTTTTTTTCATTAGTCCTTGCCTCAGTTTTTTTCTTTCCACTTCTCTTGCATCATATGCTTTGTTACTCTTTTTTCATTCTTTGACTACATGCACAGTAACTGACTATTTTTACTCTTGCTTCATCATTTACCTTTATCCAATTTCTATTTGTTTATCTGAGAGAAAGACTTCAGCTTCCTTTTTGAAATATCAAATGTTGTGGTTAAAGATTTTTTTTACTCATTAATTATATTGGTACATTTTAGGTATACAATATGATGACATTCATCATTGGGAATTTGTACCTTTACATGATGTATCTTGGTTCTTATTTTTTCCCCATTATCCCACCCTCCTGTCAACCCTTCCACCCCCCTCTATTTACAAAAACTTTGTTTCCGTTTTATCCTTTTCTCATATTTATTCCTTTCCCTTCTTTCCTTTTCCCTACACCTCCCATTTTCCCTTCCTGTTTGGACCTTTTCCTCCTATTTCACATTATCTATTATACATTTTGATCCTTATTTACACATTTAGTTTCTCACATCAGAGAAACTATTTGGTATTTACACATGTGTGTCCTATTTAATTCACTTATTTGTTTGTTTTTGCTTGTTCTTCACTACTTCTCATCTGCATGACTTTGAAAAATATTAAAGTTTTTACTTGGTGTTCCTTGTACTTCTTTATCTGGAAAATGCTGTCTCTGATCTTTAGTGATTCTACTCCACATGATCAATGAAAAAGAATATAGAAACTAGAAACAGATAAGCAGAATATAATCAGCTGATCTTTCACAAAGAAGCAAAAACATATAGTTGGGAAAGCAGAGTCTGTTTAAAAAATGCTGCTAGAACAAGTAGGCATCATCATACAAAGTACAAATTGATGCATAGACATTAGATTATTCATAAAATTTAACTCTAATTTATTACAGACCTAAATATAGGATGTAAAACTAAAAAAAAAATTTAAAAATTATATACTATAAAATAAATCCCAGATGGCTCTGGGTTTATGAATGTGATATGGTCTGAGGTTTTAGATATAATATCAAAGGCATAATTTACAAAAGAAATAATGTATGAACTGTACATCATTGAAATTAGAAACTTCTGCTTTACAATGGACAGTGCCAAGTGAAAGAAAGGACAAGCCTCAGAATCAGATAAAAGATTTGCAAAAGATACATCTGGTAAAGACCTCTGTACCTTAAAATATGATAGGAACAGTTTTTAAAAAACCTAACCAATTAAAAATGAGCAAAGATCACTTCTCAGCCCTTTGGCTAAGATCAACTATAAACTGAGCAAAGACTTCAACAGAATCTTTACCAAAAGAGATATCCCAATGGCAAGTAAACATATGAAACCATGTCCAAAAAAGTATGTTTAAGTTTTTGGAAACTACAAAAACAAACCTGTTAGAATGGTCAAAATCAAAAATACTGACAATAGCAAGTGTAAATGAGGATGTGGAGAAATAGAAATGCTCATTCCTTACTGGTGGGAAGGAAAAGTGGCTTAGCCAGGTAGGAATGCAGTTTGATGGCAGGCATGGTGAAGCCTGCCTGTAATCTCAGCACTCAGGAGGCTGGGGCAGGAGGATAGCCTCAAATCCGAAGTCAGGCTAGCCTATAGAGTTCAAGTTCAACCTGAACTACGTAGTGAGACCCTATATTAAAAAACTGCAAAAAATAATAACAAAACAAGAAAAGGAATACAGTTGGACAGTTTTTCATATAACTAAACATATTATTTTCATATAATCCAATAATCAAGCTCTTTGGTATTCAGCCAAGAAGGTGAAAGTGTCCAGAGATAGATATAGAAACTTTATTCAAAATTCTCAAAGCTTAGAAGGAGGTAAGATAAATAAACTGTGATATATACAGATAATGGACTTACTTAGTGATAGAAAGAATGAGGTTATTAAGCCATGAAAAAATAGAGGAAATTTAAATCCAAAATACTAAATGGAAGGCTGAGTGTGCAGGTTATTCTTCTAATGCCAGCACTTTTGGAGGCTGAGGCAGGGGAATCACAAGTTTGAACCCAGTCTGAACAATTTAGAGACTTAGTGCAACTCTGCCTCAAAATAAAAATTAAAAAGGGAGAGAGGTATGGGGGACATAGTTTATTGTTATGGCCCTGGAATGAATCCTCAGTGCTACAAAAAGAAAAATCAAAACAAAACAAAAATGACCTGAGAAAGCTAATCAGAAAGGTCCAAAGTCTTAGTTAATTTATTGCGTCAATTCGAATGGGACACAACATGGATAGATTAAATTTTTCTCTGGATATGACCTGAGAGATTAAATTTTGAATCTGCAGGTTTAGTAAATTGTCCCCATGAATGTGACTGGACCTCATTCTATCCATTGAGGGGTTGAAAAGAATAAAATATGGAAGAGAGAGAAATACCGCTCTTCCCCAAATATCCTTGTGAGTTGTCTCATCAAACTGTATCTTCCTCTTGGATTGGAATGTATATTACAATTGCTCCCAGTTCTCAGGGCTTGAAACTGGGGCTGCATCACATCACTGGATTTATTGAGTTTCCACTTTGCAGAAGGCAAGTTGTGGGCTTCTTGTCCACCATAATAATGTGATACAATTCTGTATTACTCATTCTGGTTCTCTGGGGAAACCTACTATAACTACACATTGTGCTATTCCAACAGCATAACATTCTAGGAAAGGCAAAACTATGGAGAAAGTAAAAATGTCTGTGGCTGTCAGATGTTTCAGCAGAGGGAGTCATAAATAGGCAGAGTATGCAAGGTACTTTTGAGCAATGAAACTATTTATCAGGATAGTATGATAAAGTATAAATATAATTACATATTTGTCAAAACCCATAGAATGCATAACATTAAGTGTAAACTCATAAAATTTGAACTTTGGGTTATAATTGTGAGTCAATGTATGCTCACTGATTGTAACTGTAATGCAGAATGTCTATAGACAGGTACATTGTGCCTTTGTAAAGAAAGAGGATATACAGGAACTCTACTTGCTCAATTTCCCTGTAAATCTAAAACTAACATTTACTAATTAAAAAAATAAATAAGTGGTACCACAAAAGCTTCATGTGATTTCACTTTGAGTTTAAAATTTTAAAAAGAATAAGAACACAAACAAAAATTTAAAAATAAACAAGCATCAAAACAACAAAAGAAAAATATTCTTCATTTGCTGTCTGGCACAGTACTCAAATGCTGATGCTTCATAAAAATAAACTAGAGGTTTTATTACTTTACCATAGAGTTAAAACTATATTTGTAGTCTATGGCAATTTACACCAAAACTTACATCTAAGGAGATATTTCAATGAGGATGAAATACAAAATAAACTAACAAACTCAATAGTATTTCTCTACATAACTAGCTACCAATTATAAAGATAGTGCTAACAATAACTAAAATTATAAATCATCTAAACATTAACACAAAGATAGATGTATAAAATATCTATGCAGAAAATATTAACACTGTAATGAAAATTTATAGAAAATATTCAGAATAATAGCCTCACTGTAATCACTGGGATGAAATTACCATTATATAGATATTAATTATACCTACTTGCAAACACATCAAAATTCCATTTTGTTTTTTTTAAGTGTCCTTACTGCACATGCTATGTAAAGAAACAATGAAGCATGCATAAGTAAGTGAAATTTTAAACAAAAAACCCCAAAAGAATAAGAGGGAGAAGAAGAAAATTCCTTAATGCACACAACAAAAATTAATACTTTTGTGACACTGTCACACGCAAACAAAAAAATAGACCAATGAAGCTGAAAAATGCCAGCTGAGAAATAGATCTATATTTTCTGAAATGAATATGTGATCCCAAAAATGATTAGAGAAAGAAGAGACTGCTTAGTAAGTTCATTTAGGAAAAAAATCAACATAATTAATATCTGCTCCCTAATTTTACAAATCCAAGTGAATCATAAATGACTTAATTGCAAACTAAATCTAAATTTAATTACATATTTTAAAATGTGATTTTCATTCCATGCATGCTATCAGATCATAGTGGAATGAAATTTGTAATCAATAACAAAAGAAACAACAAGAAATTCATAAATGCATGGAAATTAAATAACACTTTCCTGGACAACCAATGGGTCATAGATGAAATTAAAGAAGAAATCAGACAATTTTTACAATTAACCAATAATGACAATACAACATACTGAAACTTATGGGATGCAATGAAAGCAGTCTTCAGAGGGAAATTTATAGTGATGAATTCCCATATTAGGAAAACAGAGCAGGCTCAGATAAACAATCTAATGTTGAACCTCAAGCTTCTAGAAAAAGAAGAGCAAGTCAAGCCCAAAGCTTGTATGAGGGAGAAAATTATAAATATCAGAACAGGAATTAATGCATGAAGACTAAGAAAACAATAGAAAGAATCAATGAGTTGAATAGTTGGTTCTTTGAAAGATTAAATAAAATTGATAAACCCTTAGCCAACTTTATCAAAAATAGGAAAGAAAAGACTAAAGTCCATGCAATTAGGAATAAAAAGGGTGAAATCACAGCAGATCCTGCAGAGATCAAGATCATGGATACCTACTTCGAGACCCTGTATTCTAATAAGATGGAAAATACAGAAGAAATGGACAGATTCCTAGATACCTATGAATTACCAAAATTGAATCAAGGAGATATAAAAATTTTAAATAACTGACTATCTGCCAATGAAATTGAATATGTAACTTAAAAACTACCAACAAAGAAAAGCCCTTCCCCTGATGGATTCACTGCTGAATTCTACAAAAAATTAGATAAGACCTAATCCTGCTACTCCTCACCTCAAACTCTTTAATGAAATTGAAGGGGAAGTAACACTCCCAAATTCATTCCTGGAAGCAAGCATTACCCTGATTCCAAAACCAGAGAACGATCTAACCAAAAAAGGTGAATTACAGGCCAATCTCCCTAATGAACATAGATGGAAAAATCCTCAAAAAGATACTGGCAAACAGAATGCAGCAAATTATCAAAAAGGTTATACTCCATGACCAAGTTGGATTCATCCCAGGGATGCAGGGAGGGATGGTTCAATATATGCAAATCAATAAATGTAATAAACTATATTAACAGAGCCAAGAACAAAAACTATACGATCCTCTCAATAGATACAGAAAATGTGTTTGACAAGGTCCAACACCAATTCATGATAAAAACAGTGCAGAAAATTGGTATAGATGATCTTTATCTCAATCTGATAAAAGTCATCTACAATAAACCAGCAGCCCAGCCAACATCATATTAAATGGACAAAAACTGTAAGCTTTCACTTTAAAATCAGAAACAAGACAAGCATGTCCACGGTCACCACTCTTGTTCAATATAGTTCTGCAAACATTAGCCAAAGAATAAGACAAGAGAAAGAAATAAAAGGAATAAGGATAGTAAAGGAAGAAGTTAAATTATCATTATTTGCAGATGACATGATACTCTACATAGAAGATGCAAAAACTCCACCAAAAGGCTTTTAGATTTGATAACCAAAATCAGTGGCATAGCTGGATACAAAGTCAACACTCAAAACTCAGTAGCTTTCTTGTACACAAATAACAGACTCATGGAGAGAGAAATTAGAGAAGCAGTTTCTTTCACAATAGCATCCAAAAGCATGAAATACCTAGAAATCAATCTAACAAAGGAAGTAAAAGACCTCTACATTGAAAACTACAGTACTCTGAAAAAGGAGATGGAAGAGAATATCAGAAAATAGAAAGATATCCCTTGTTGTTGGATAGAAAGAACCAATATAATGAAAATGGCCATACTTCCAAAATTATTATGCGGATTAAATGCAATACCAATCAAAATCCCAAAGAATATCTCACAGACTTAGAAAACATGATTCTAAAATTCATTTGGAACCAGAAGAGACCTTGAATAGCAAAGATAATTCTGGGCAAAAAAATGCAAAGCAGGGGGTATCACAATCCAGGACTTTAAATTATACTACAAAGCTACAGTAGTAAAAACAGCAAGGTACTGCAAAAAGAACAAACCTGAAGATCAGTGGAACAGAGTAGAGGGTGCAGAAACAACTCCAGACATACCCAACCACCTTATCTTTGACAAGGAACTAAGTATCTTCACTAGAAGAAAGACTCTTTAATAAATGGTACTGGAAAAACTGGCTTTCCACATGCTGAAAACCCACACACTAACCTAAAATTGAAATGGATCAAAGATATAAATATTAAAACAGAAACACTAAATCTGCTGGAAGAGAGAATAAGTAGAATGCTTGAGGACATAGGAGTAGGCAAAGACTTCATGAACAAATCCCAAACCACATGGTAAATCCTATACAGAATCAACAACTCGGATCTTACTAAATCTTATTAAAAAGAGTACAAATAAGAGCACAGTAAGAGAAATCACCAACAAAGTGAAGAGACTACCAACTGAGTGGGAAAACTTTTTTACCAGCTATTCAGATAAAGGACTATTATCTAGAATGTATGAAGAACTCAGAAAACCAGAACCCCTCCAAATTTAAAGACCCAATGCAAAAATGGCCATCTAAAATATTTTTTAAAAAACCTTTCAGATTAAATATTAGAAATGGAAAATAAATATATGAAAAAATGTTCAACATCACTGGTCATTTGAGCGATGCAAGTTAAAACAACATTGAGATTCTATCTCACTCCAGAAAGAATGGGTGCTATCAAGGAATCAACCAATAACAAATGTTGGCAGGGCTGTGAGGAAAACGGAACCCTTCTCCATTGCTAGCAGAAGTGTAGATTGCTGTACCAACTGTGGAAATCAGAGTGGAGATTTCTCAAAAAACTAAAACTATACGTTCCATTTGACCCAGCTGTACTTCTTCTTGGTATCTTTCTGAAATAATTAAAAGCATTATCCCACATTGATATATATAGAGAGAGATATCTATATCTATATCTATATCCATGTTTATATCGGCAAAGTTTGTAATAGCTAAATCTTGGAAACAGCCCAAATGCCATTCAACTGACCAGTGGATGAAGGTGTGTGTGTGTGGTTTTTTTTCATATACAATGAAGTATTACTGTGCCATAAAGAAGGATGAGCTTCTGACATTTATAGCTAAATGGATGAACCTTGAGACCATGCTCTTAAGTGAAATAAATCAGACACACATGTTTAAATACCTCATTATTTCTCTGATGTGAGAAACTGAATGTGGAAATAAGAACTGAGATGTATAATGAATGTTGCAAAATGGAAAGAAAATGTTCAAATGGGGATGGGAACAAGAGAGGGGGGAGGGAGAAAGGAAGAAAGGGACAAGAAAAAAGTGAAAATAGAAGGAAAAATGGAAACAAAGCTTTTGTACATAGGGAGGGTAGAGTGGGATAAAATAAAATAAAGTTTATTAATAAAAATGTGATTTTTCTATTAAATGGACATTTTAAAATGTGACATATTCTTAGAGAAATAATTGACAACTGTCTCAAATTTAAACATCTTTTTCAATAAATGACATTATGGACAAAGTTAACAGACCTACCACTCATTGTCAGAAAATATTTGCAATTTATAAAACTTAACTATTTGTAGAAAACATAAGGGATTTGATTCCTGCATATGAATAACAAAAAATGAGAATTTCCACTGGAAATATGAGGTAACATATTATGCATAAATGCTAGGTACAAAAGAGAGGATTCAAAAGTCTAATATAACTAGGAAGAATATAATATAAATAGGAAGATAATGTATTATAAATAGGAAGACATATAATATAT
>NW_004624730.1:40488755-40530936 GCF_000247695.1 Heterocephalus glaber | reverse complement strand
ATAAATCTATGAAATTGTCCTTAGGGAAAAACGATCAAATGTTATCTTTATTTAACAGAAACATAATTTCTTGAAATAAAACAAGTTTAAAAACTGGAAGTAAATATAAAACATTGCTTTTCCAGAATTATTTCATAAACATGAATACTAAAATAAATCATAGTTAAGCTATTGGAATTAAGAGGTAAGGGTAATTCATGCACCTAAGCAATAAAAACATGCACCTTATGACAGAAGGCATACAATAAGACTTGGTTTTACAACAGTGTTCAATACCAGATGATGATGGACCAATTTTCATAATGATGTAAAAATTCTAACTTTTCAGCTAGCATATGCTTCTAGCTACTATGTTATTATAAATCTACTGTGTTTTCATAAAGCCTAATTGTTGTTAATAATAGAGTGATTAAATATTTATTGGAATATGTGACAGATATAAAGTATGACAAATCTGCCATCATATAGGAAATTTCAATGTAACATTTTCAAAATGGATTTAAATACAGAGCCAAATTCAGCAAGAATATAGTGTAGAAAAAAGTGAAAATTGAAGTGACATATTTAAAGCTCTGCATTTCACAACCAGATACAAATTTTTTGGAAAGTACATAGACTATTTATGCTCTAATTTTGCACATAGATCACTTCAATGATAACATTTTAAAATATTATCTTTGGCAGAGATTAGTAAAATGAGATAATAATTCCCAAAATTTCATGAATCAGCATCACATCTGATACTAAAATCTTTTGAGGATATTTCAGAAAGAAAACATTAAAAGCTAATATCTCATAAAAATAATGAGATAGTCCATATAAAACAGCAAAACTGTTTTGTTCAAAACAATGACATATAGATAGAATAAAAAATACAATCATTGTGTCAATTTTCCAAAAAGACAAGGCTTACCTCAGAATCAAAAAACATAATACTATAATTAACCACATTAATTTAGAAAAGAAAAATATTTATATACAGAAAAAAATCTTATCATATTTATAACAGAAGTGAGTTTCATAAATATGTTAAGTGCCATGTGTAAAAATTCTCTACACATACATTTAACAAAAAAACACTGAAAGAGTTTTCTTTTGGTTTCAATATGAATGGGGCTGTAAGGAGGTGGGCTTAGTTGGAGGTGGTCATTGAGGACATGACCTTAGCTTGGAAGACTGTATTCTTGTCCCCAGCTCCTGCTTTCTTTTGGTGCTTCCTCTCTGTCCTGGGATCAACAGCTGTCCTCTGCCACACCCTTCTGTCTCGATACTTCTTCCTTAGAGCCAGTGAACTTTGGAGTGAGACCAGTGGAAACTCCAATTATTGGTATTGAATATTAGACTCCAAGCAACAGGAAAGTGAAATACCCTGACCTCCCAGGATGAAACTGTAGTTTCATAAAGGGAACGTGAGGGAGGGTTACATTTAAATTTAGTTTCAAACTGTTTTACATTATGTCTTTATAAATCATGTTACTTTAATACTTATGAATACTATCTGGATCTTTATTATAATAAGAATAATGAACATCTTTTGAAATCACTGTTATTTTCATAGTAATGATACAAAAAGTATTGATAACCAGAAAAATGAAAAGAAATTTGCTGGATAATTTCCTACACTGCTGCATTGGTAAAGGATGGTAATTTTACTTAGAGGTTAAAATTAGCATTGAGAAATGTTTCATAATTGTCCTTTAATTAGATACTAGATTGCAGATGGTTAACCATGTAAAATTTATCAATAAAATGTCTCATAATTTCAGTGAATATTCATCTCTCAAAAATAAACTTAACACTTTAATAAGAATAGAATCAGAAAAAAATTCAAAATGAACAAAATAATAAGAAGTATGCATGGAATAATTATCTTAAGAAATACATTGTATTCCAGGGAAAAGTTAAAATTGCATGTAATAATTTTTTTTAAATCTCATATACAACTATAAACATAATTTTCCATTTCTTGTTCTAGCATAGAAAATACATTCTAAGATCATTAATTCCCACTTGACTATCTGCAACTGCATACTTTCCAACTGTCTAAGAAAGAAAATGTTTGAACAAATTTATCTTTTTTAGGCCATTGAACAAAATATACTGATTTGTAAGCTTGTAATGAATATTTAGATACATCTTGCATTTATTAAAATTCTGAGTGTATTTTTAAATGACTAGTATGATTTCATCAGCATATGCAATTGAAAATTATTCACTTTATCTTACTAAGCAACTTTACAACCTAGCCATATTAGTTTTTACTTTTTAAATACTTTAAAATTGATAATATCAGTTTTAAATATATTTTCAACATTCTTAGTATGTTTTAATATGTGTACAAATTTAACATACTATAGTAAAGTTTATAATAGAGTAATTTAAGATATATTCATTACTTTCTGTCATGAATGTGTGAAATATAAAAAATTTCCTTTTCTTGTATCTATTAGAAAAAATAATGACAAAAATTATGAAATAATTTTTTTTTTTTTTTTTTTTTTGTACCAGGGATCGAACTTGGGTCCTTGCACTTGCAGAACAGGCGGCAGAACCACTGAGCTAAATCCCCGGCCCCTGTAATAATCTTACTATGAAAGAAAGATGATAGCATCTCTCAACCAGCAATAATCATTGGAATGCATTTTCAATTTATGGGAAAATATTGAAATTAAACAAGTGCAGGGAAAGAAATTTATGGTTTTAAATTCTATGATAGTTTTCTTTCTTTATAAAAATATCTCCATTTCATTCTTTTAAAATAAATTTTATTGAGGTTTACACAATATATTATATATTGTGAAATCTTTCAAATAATTGGACAATTTCCTTTTTTAGGAAACACAAAAAGCATCAAGGTATTTAGGAATATACTGATCCAAACATATATTAAATAGTTGTAATTAATGATTTTTATGTCTAATTTTATTCTACACCATTAACAGAACAGTAGAACGTGGATGATTTTAAAATACTCACACTGAACCACTAAGGAATTTTTTCCTAACCAATAATTGTTATTTTTTTGTTTTTATGAGGAAAATTTGATTAATATTTTATGTTACTTAAGCTAGAGTTTGCAAAAAATGACTAATATCTGCAGTTATTGTTGAAGCAGAAAATGTTACATAGGTCACATGTATCTTGTAACCTATCTTGGGGGAAATAATATCAGATGGAATTTTTTTAATAGTCTACCTACAAACTTACTAGATAATCATAGAATGTAATAATAAAGGTATCTTTTATTAATTATCAATGTAGAATATCAGTCACAGCATTTTTGAGGAAATTTATTACTGAATTAACAGCTCATGTTTTTATAAAATTTCAAGTGAAATATCTAATAACTGTTGTAGAATGTACCTGCATTATGTCAAGCATTATTATTTTTTTAGTTTTCTACCTTTATATAATGATACCCACTATCAGCTGGATAATTTCCATTTTAATTCAATTATGTAAAGAGTGGTATAATTACTGGAAAACAAAAGAAGTTCAAGCTTATTTTCAATTAAGGCAAGTTTGTTGAAATTTTTAAGGTTAACTTTTAATTTTTAACTTCAATATATCCTTCTTGATTTTCTATGTGCTTAATTATCAATTACTGAGAGAAGGGTCTTGGAGTCTCCACTGTAATAGATTTGTGTATTTTTCTTTGAATTATCCTTTTGATTCATCTCTTTTTTTATGGCATGATGCTGGCTGCATAGACATTAATAATTCTTATGTCTTCCTGGAGGATTAACTACTTTCCCATTATCTAATGCCCCTTTTATTTCTGACAGTTTTCATTTTTCTGAAGTTAAATTTGTCCAAGTTACTACAGCTAGTCCAAATTCTTCTTTGATTATTGTTGGCATAGTATATCAATTCCTTTATCTCCAAAGTCTTTTTTCAGATTTACAGTGGATTTATACATGCATTCTGCCAGTCTTCCTGTAAATAATAAAAGTAGTCAGTTAATATTTAAAATGACTAGTGATATAGTTAATATCTAATATATTTGTGACTATCTTCTGTTTATTTTATTTAACACATTTTATCTTTCTAGATTCTCTGATTTAACTGAGCATATTATAAGATTATGTTCTCTTTTCTTAGAATAGTATTTATACATTACTTATGAAATTTAATAGTTAACATAGAGTTTGCAATACTTGTTTTTAAATAATCAAGTCCATGTCAAATAACATTTATTTATTCCTTCATGTGTAATGTGGATATTTATAACAGAGTACCTCTAATTTTTTTCCTCATTTCATGACATTTCTGTCACCAAATACATGTATCTATGTCCTGTAATCATATAATGCATTATTACTAACAGTATCTCAAAAATTTTGCTTTTAAATTAATAGTAAAGATAATATAATTTTTATTTTTTCTTCATTTTTTCCTTCTCTAGCACTCTTTTTTAAAAATCTATATCCAATTTCAGATATATTTTATTTCCCTTCTTTTTGAAGAACTTCCTTTCATATTTCTTACAAAGCAGCCTTACAAATGATAAGTTCTTTCAGCTTTTCTTCATTTGAAAGTTTTAAGCTCTTCACTTTTAAAATGTTATCTTTTCATTTTGATCGATAGTTATTTTACATATTTATCATGTGGAATGAAATTTTTATCTGTGTGTACACTGTAGAATAATCAAGTCAGGCTAATTCATATATTCATTGCCCAAATATTCATTATTTCTTTCTGGTGAGAATATTTAAAATCCTTTCTTTAGCTGTTTCAATATATATAGTATATAATATATTTTCTCCAATTCTGAAGGATAATTTTGTTGAATTTTAGAAGTCTAGGCTGGTGTTGGACGTGTCTTTTCTTGCTTTCATTTACATGTTCTACTACAATCTTTGCTTACATGGTTTATTGAAAGTCTAAGACAATTTTTCTTTTTCTAAAGATAAGAAACTTTCAGTTTCTTTCTGCACCTTGCAAGTTTTTCATTTATTTTCTTCAATTTGTATATAATGACTAGGTGTAATTTTTAAATATTCTGCTCAATGTTTTCTGAGCTTATATTAATGTTACTTGATATCTATCACAAAATATGGAATGCTCTCAATCATTTTACAAGTATTTCTTCTGGTTGCCTTTCTATTGGCACATCAATTAAATATCTCTTATTTTTTGTAATTGTCCCACATATTGTGAGTATTGTATCCTGTTACTATTAATGTTTCTCCTTCTTTCTTTTTGTATTTGCATTTTGGAAGTTTGATGAATATATCTTCAAGGATCTTGATATTTCCTAGGGTGTATTTGGCCTACTGATGGTACCATCAAATGTATTTTTCTTGTTTCAGTGTCTTGACTTCTAATACTCTATTTCATTTTGATTCTTACTATTTCTTTCTCATTTATCTTAACCATCTGTTGTTGCACATTGAGTATTTTTTCACTAGATTCATTAACAAATCATTAATGGTTATTTTAAATGCATGGCATTTTCAACATCTGTGACATATTAGAGACAGGTTCTGATGAGTCTTTTGTTTCTTCAGAGCTTGTTTTCTCTTCCTTTTTAGAATGCTTGTAATTTTTGCTGAAAACCAGTTGAATCATATGAGAGGTACCTGAGGCAAGGAAATCATTAACATGAACTTTTCTGATAATATTCCTAGAATTTGAGCTGTATTTATTGTTTGCTGTGTCTGTCTATATGAGAGGCTTCAAAATCCTCTAATGACTCATTCTTCCCCACTTGTCTTTAATTCTTAAGAATTTGTCCTTAAATAGAGCCTCTGTCCATTAAACTTTTATCTGTAATATACTGTCAGATTCTTTGTGGCAATCAGGTGTGCAAGAAGGGAAATAGTGTATAATGTTATGAAAAAATAGTCATGTAGGAGGTCTGTGTTTTGGGATTGTGCTTTTCATAATGTTTCTGTCACCCCTGAGGTAACATAGGATGAGTAGAGAATGCTTGAATCAAAGAAATGCCTACAGAAAGATAATTGTTAACAACCCACCAACCCCAACAGCCTCTTGCTATGGAGAATACGCTAGGTATATTTCTCCATATTCCATTTTTGCTTTCCTTTCCCCAGGAAACAGGAGAGAATCTTTCTTAGTTCTTTACCCTAAAGATCTGGCAAAATTTCTTGAGGTAAATCTCAGAAAATCTCCTAAAAGCATAGACTTTAGATTCTTCTCACTCTGAAACTAGGTTGCTCTGCCTCTAGCAACTTTTTGAAATTATCCTGTTATTCCAACTTGTTGAACTTATCATGTTATTGTTTCTACTAATTTCTGATTTTAGGAGCTTCTGGAACATAATTTGAAACCAGAGTTAAACTGTAACTACATCAATTTTTTTAATTTTCTTCGATTTCAAGGTGGTAGATTTTGTTAATCTCAATTATCTTTTGGTTCACAAATAGTTGACTTCTACTTTCTTCACCTGTTCTTGTTGTACTGAAAACAATAATAGTCTTTAGGCTCTTTTTAGTTGTACTTAAAGATTATTTTCAGTGATGTGATTAATACCCTAAGAAAATGACATGTGTTAGAACTGATGTGAGAGTTCTTATGATATCAGTGTCAAAAGAAACAGTTTACTAATTAGTATTTTTTACTTTCTTAATAAAAATTTCTTGATTCTAACTAGCACAAAAGTATGAAAACTTATTTCTTATGACAAAAATTAATAGATAGAATAGATTTTATATTGTTACATACTACATTATGACTATATTTGTGTGCAGTTCTTTTGATCTTCCTTTCTGTAGATTAAATCCTTCATCCTTAGGTTGACAACAATGGACGGAAGAGCCTGTCAGACTTTATAATACATAAAATGACAATATCAACAAAAGCATAAATATGGTCTTCTGCTGACAGACGTATGAGTGAGGAGGCAACCTATCACTTGAAATCCATCAGTAGGTATTGCTACAAGTATAATTAACTAGAATTGATGCCAAAGCCCATTTCTAATTCAATCATAACAAGAGCAATAAAATCATAATTACTAACTTTCCATTGAAGCTAGAATTATAGTTTTAAAACAACAGAACAAATCTGAGCTGAATATAGGTAATTTAATTGGAAAAAATATAGGATACACAGACAGTACTTACTATAGTCTTCTCATGTACAATTAATATAAAAATGTGAGAAATAATAAAAGAAACATACCATTTACAAATCCCCCAAAATTATGCAAATGAAGAATGAATTTGAGAGATATGTCAATATAAGTCATACAAAACTAAACTTCAAAATTCTACTAAAATAATAAAGTACTGAAGAAAAGGATAGTCCTAAAATAGATTAATGTGAATATTTAACATTACAAATGTCAATTTTTGTTGAATAACTTAAAATTTTAATGAATTTCCAACCAAAATCTTAAAAGGTTAATATTGAAATGCAAGAAGAAAGCATAATTACAAAGCTGTTATGAAAGGGTACGCAGGAAAGAAATAATAACCAAAGATAGACACTTAAGACTGTCTATTCATCAAAAAATACCAAGAGAAAATTGAAAAGTCCAATATGATTATAGATACATGGTATATATACAAAAAACAAGATTTATATAAATAATATCAATATATTTTATATATTATGCATATATATATATATATATATATATATATATATATATATATAATTTCAAGGCATCAGTGGTGCAAATATAATGACCCCAAAACCTAACTTTAAATACTTTAACTTGTTTTGTAAAAGACTGGAAATATGAATATCTCTACAGTGAAATGCTACTTATTATCAAATTAAAATATTAAAGAACCTAAATCTGGTCTCAAATTATTACCTAAGTGACCAGATCATAATATTATCATAATTCCTTTGGGAAGCAATTTGGAATATAGAACAGATTTAAAATATTACATTTCTTAGAATCTGATCATTTCTATTGATCTACCAATGATATAAGGACCTCCAAATGATTTAAGAGAAATATTATAACTCCCAACCTGTTGGATGTCTGATACACCATGTTTGTGTTATCTAAAATCAAAGAATGAATTTAAGGAACCATGGAGGTTAAGAGTCAGAAACATTTATTGAGGGATAGACAGCTCCTCCCTTAGAGGGACAGAGGGGATTACGAAGGGAGGTTGCCTATGAGCCCATTTCTCAAAGAAGTTTTATAGGTACAAAATCAGAAAGGGTACAAAATCAGGAAGTGAGCATAAGGTGGGACAAAACTATGGTCAACCAATAAGGTTACAAGTATAGTTGCTTTCCAATGGGAAAGCAAGTCAGGTAAAGAACAATGACCTTTCCTGGAAGGGATGGGTCAGGAGGTCTTAGTCCCTCATCCAAGGTGACTAATGTTTATTTAGAATATCAATCATTATTGTTCATCCCTTGGGGAAGTATGAAGGTATAGTCATTTCATCTTTATTTTGAGGCCTGGCCTTCAACAAAGGTGCTTCCAGCCAGAGTTGTAATCCATTCTTGTCTTCTGCATTGACTTCCTCAAGGGCCTATCCCTGTCTGACTGCCTATAGTATTTCTATCTAACTTCACTGTCTATAATACTATCATAGTATATAATTTACTTGTTCAAAATGAGTATGCTGCATTGATTTTAATGAGAAAGGTAAATAAGAAAACTTTCAAAACAACATAACAATCACTGCCAGGATACTGGAAATTTGTGTGTGTGTGTGTGTGTGTGTTGTGCCCAGATTGTAAGGTTCCAAAGACCACCAGGAGGCCGTTTCCGATGTAAGCACATGAGGGTCGTTTATTCAAGCTTAAGCAGGGACTCTCAATTGTCACCGACACAGCGGATCGAGATTGAGAGCCCCGAGTTCCAACTTAGCGGGGTTTTTATAGAGGTTACAGCAAGGTTTGGAGATTTTCCACTTAGCAGTTACATGATTGGTTAACATTTAGCGAGCATGAAGTGTACATTTTTGATTGGCTGAACTCATCAGGGGTAAGGGGGGATTATGTATAGGTTTTACAAAAGAAAAGAAGGACAAAGGTTAGTGGGCAACTGTCACGTATTGATGGTCAGCAGACACGGTGACTAATGGTCACAACCACCCAGCACTGACAGTCAGCACATTGACAGACGGTTCCTACAGATAGTGGGCCCAGGATGTTCATTTCCTGGGTAAACAGATGGCTGAGTAATTAACTTAGGAACTTTGGTTTGTTACAGATTGTATCTTTTGTTCCAGAGCAAACACATTTTAACCATTAATTTGAGAGGCTAGGGGAATGGTGGATTTTAGCAAAATGGAGTCGCTTTGGTCTCACATGTGTTTGCATGTGTGCTTGCATGTATGTATATATGCACATGTGTGTGTACAGGAAAGAGGACATTGGCCTTATTCTTAAAACTAATACCAAACAGCCATGAAAAAGAATAAGTACTGCATTTAATAAATTGATTTATATGATATAAAAACTAATAATATTATAGACAGGTAAGTTAGATAGAATACTATAGGTAGTCAGACAGGGCTGGGCCCTTGAAGTTAGTGCAGAAGATGAGAACATATAAGACCTGTGGGTGGAGGAGAACACATTGCAGTTGTGAGTTAAGGTTCATTCCTTGAAGGCCAGGCCTCAAAACAATGATGAAATGACTATACCTACTTCCCTAGGGATAAATAATGCCTGATATTCTAAAGAGGCATCAATCACCAAGACTTTAACCCATCCTTTCCAGAAAAAATCTTTGTTCTTTACATGATTTGCTTTCCCACTGGATCAATATTACCTATGTAACTATACTTGTAATTTTATTAGTTAACCATAGTTTTGTCCCACCTTATACCCACCTCACAATTTAACTCTATAAAGCCTCCACTGTAAGTGGAGTCCATGGCAACCCACTTTTTGGATCCCCTTCTGTCTCTTTTAAAGAGAAGCTATCTTTCCCTTATTGAATATTTCCTACACTTAACCTCGGTTGTTCCTAGAATTCATTCTTCAGTTTTAGAGAACACAAATTCAGTGTTATCAGACACAGATTGAGAGTTATAATATTTCCTTTATATCAATTGGAGGTCCTATGTCATCCTCAGATTAATACTACATAAAAATAATGGAAGAATCTCATTTAATGGTATGGGCTGAATATCCAGTAGGGACAGTGGGCCCCCTACTTAGGGAAAAGATAAGATGAAGGCTTCATTGAACTTTATTTAAAAATCAATAGAAAATTCTTCTAAAGGCAGCTTCTGCCTCCACAGGTAGAGTCAAGCAATTAGAAAGACAAAGGCAAAGAAAGAGGAGGCCTCAGGAAATTTGATTAACATAAGAATCATACACTTCCCTTTTACCTAATCTTTAAGCAGAAGCTACTTGTTCATCAGCTCCCCCCCACACACACCCTGCACAAACTCTCATCCACCACCAAAGGAAAGGTAAAAGTCTTAGGGCCAGAAGGAATCCAAGCTTAGGATAAAAGAGAGCCAATCAGATTCCTGGAGACTACATGTAGAAAAGGATTCAAATAAAAGGAGCTGGAGACAAAAAATTCGAGGCTATTTACTTTCAAATACTCCCTACTTATCCAGAGCAGCTGTATGTCATCTTTCTTTACCCCTTTTCCCCAGCTTCAAATAAATTGCTTTCTTTTATCTTAGATTCTGTTTCTTTAATTCTTTACTCATTTATGATTGCCAGGGGCTGTTTTCCAGTGGAGCAGTGGCTACCTGCCCACCCCTGGAAGTCACAATCCTAAACTACAAAATAGAACACTATTATTAAGGAACACAACTGTGTTAGGAAAATTAAAAGGAAAATAGAGATGTATACAAAATTTATTGCAATGGTCATGGAGGGGAATGATCAAACAAATGAGGCCATCCACTATTTTGGAAATATACTATGTCTGAAAGTGGGTGGCAATTTCAAGGGCAGTTTTTAATTTTAATTATAATTTGTGTGCTATATTTATTATGTTGCTGAGAAACTATACAATATTAAAGAGCAGAGTACATGTTGTCCTTTGCAGGTGAAACATATTCCATTCAAAACACAAGTAGCTACCAAATCTTAGTAAATCAATCTCAACTCTAAAACAAAATCTTTGTCCAAAACAGATAAATTAGAGAATAAAACATGTTAGAAATACTCTCCTCAGTGTTCAAGACTTCACTGTCAGACCCCAGACCAGGCAGAAAGGAAAAACTTCCTAGGCAATGCAGTTACACATCATGCAAGGCCCAAAGGATAATGGAAGGCCAAGGCCCGCATTCAAGATAAGCAGCCTGCCCCACAGCAGCAACATCTCTAAGTCCAGACACCCCTGAACACCACCAGGCTTCCCCTGCCCAAGAACAAAAAACTTCTTCCACTTCAGGAAAAAATTTTTCTCTCCCCCTGTCACTACCCCTACCCTATCCAAACTCCCTTATAAAGATTCCCCTTGCCCAACTCCCCAGGGTGAATACCTTTGTCACCCTTGACTAGTCTGTGCCCAGACTGAAAATAGAACCTCACTTGTTTCTTCATTTTTGCCTGCTCTGGTGGTCTCAGTTATGCCTTGGTTTACCTTAACATCTGGTGCCAAAACCCAGGAGGTGAGTGACCCATCCCAGGAGGCTCCAGTCTCCCTTCCCAGACCTTTCAAGGCTGACTGAGTCCACCTCTGACCTCTGACCTCCAGCTCTTCCCAGCTATGGCTCTGCTGCTAATACCCATCCCCTTTTCAGGTTGGATAGTTTCCTTTTTTCTCCCTCCTTTCTTTCTCTAACTCCTTTTCAATACCTCTTTTCTCTCAGCCCTGGAGGTCTATCTGGGCCAACTCTCAAGTTGTGCTCCCAAACCCAGCACTGGTCACACTCATTCCAGGAGTCAGACTCCCTGGTGATTGTCAAGTTTCAGGGATACCAATGTGGGACTGCATAACCTTTGTTCCTTTTCTCCAGCCCCATTATGATTAAATGTGAGTTAATGGATAAAGATGCTTGTTAGTTTTGGGACACTAGATAAAAATCTGTAACAGACCTAAAGTCCCAAAGTAAACTACTCAACTCCTTGTTTGCCCGGAACTGATGTTCTGGGCACCACAATTTTTAGAACAATCTGCAAATGTCTGCTGACCATCAAAAGTCAACCACTAACCTTTGTCCCCTTTTCTTTAATTCTATATGTTAACTTCCCCCTCAACCCCCTATAAAAACAGCCTCGGACTATGAGCTAGCTGCCTCTCTAAGCTATTTTGCTTTGGGAGTGCCATCTGGCCAGACTAATAAAGGTCTGTTTTATTTTCCAACTTGTCCGGTGTGTTCCTTCCCAGGTATTCTTCGCTGTAGTCAGCTCCTCAGAGCGTTTGGTAAGGCCCTTGGTCTTACACCCACTTGCCCACTCATTCTGTCTGACCTTAAGAAACTGACAGATGTTCTCTTTTTCTTAAGTCACCTCCATTTTGTTAGTCTCAGATCCTTCCGTAGGCAACTCCTCCTCCATTCCTCTCTTCCCACTTGCATGTGTTTTAAAAAATCTCAAGCCCCTTCACCTCTACCCCAACCTGAGGCCAAAATGCCTAATTTCCTTTTGCCTTATGGCCTAGCTAAAATATAAGTTAGATAATGAATCACATTGGCCTAAAAATGGCACTTTTGACTTTTTAATTCTCAGAGTTCTAAACAATTATTGCCACTAGCTGGGAAAATGGTCTGAGGTTCCATATGTCCAGGCATTCTTTGCTCTACACCATGTCCCCTCTCTGTACCTCTTGTAACCCTGCTGAACTTTTCATCTCAACTTCTCCATTGCTTCCTCCCCTCCACCTGCCAACTACTCCTCCTCTCTGACTGCCAATCCTTCCTCCCTGGGTCTGCCTTCCCTGCCCCCCACAACCTCAGCCTGTTCCTAACCTGTCCCAACATCAATAGCCTCCTATTGTTCTTGCCTCCCTACCAGCTCTCCCCACCTCCTCCCATACCCGGTATCTATTTTGGATCCATTCCAGCCCCAGTCCCCCTCAACCTCCAGCTGCAGCTACTGAAGCTGCTCAGGTGGCTTTAGGATCTTATACTGTAACTCATCTCTGCTCCAGTGGTCCCTATTATCTCCTCTTATCCAATACTTCCAACCCTCCTCCTTACCCTAACAAGACCATTCCAACACCCTCTCACACTAGGTCCAAACTGCAGTTTGGCATTTCTTCCCTACCCTCTGTTCCTCTTTTTCTGATTCAGGAAGTGAGAGAGGTGGAGGGAATCATCTGAGTTCTGCCCCTTTTTCTCTGTCTGATCTTTTTCTGATTGAACACTGCTTGGGTTTCTTCTTCACAGAACCCACTAAATATGTTCAAAACTTTCAATATTGCACTCAATCTTATGACTTAACCTTACTTCTATACCCTCCCCAGAGGAGCAAGAACAGACAGATTTGTTCCCTAGCTCAATTCTATGACAAAAGCAGGCAGTTTAAGCCCAATTTACAGGACAGAGCTACAGCCATCCTCAGGCCACACCCACATGACATTTCAATCACATTGAGGCACATGGGGCATGTTCCTGCAAAGCAATGTGGAGACTACATGGTAACTTGCCTGGTTGAAAGCCTAAAAAAAGCT
This sequence comes from Heterocephalus glaber, assembly GCF_000247695.1. Next base: position 40,517,408 of record NW_004624730.1, on the reverse strand, counting down.
ACCCACAAATCAACTAATTATGACAAATATTTCTCAAATGTGAGATTAAAAATCCAGCCCAGTTTATATCTCGCCTAGGCTCCACTCTCAGAAAGTTTACTGCTCTCAGGAAACCCTGAGAGTCCAGAAGGGTAGCTTATTTTAAAGATGCATTTTATTACCAAATCTGCCCCAGATATTCACAAAAAGCGCAAAAAAAATAAATCTGGCCCTCAGATCCCCATAAGAAATTGATCAATCAAGCATTTCAATAATCATGATATGGCTGCCTGCTAGCAGTATATTTCTGACTTACAACTGCTTACATCCACCACAAGAAACCCACCAAAAGGGGAAAGCCAACCAGGGGCCAAATAAAACCTCTGGGGGTCCAAAGAAGGGATCCATTTCCCCAGGACCCTGCTTTAAGTGTCACCAGATTGGCCACTGGGCCAAAGACTGTCTCAACCCAGGACTCCTTCCCAAGCCATGCCCCACCTGTGGAAGCCCTCACTGGGAGGTTGACTGTACTAGGGTGGCTAGACCCACCTCAGGGGTCCCTTCCCAAGGCCACTCTCCAAGGCTCAGGTGCCCTTGCTATCCTGATTTGTTGGACCTTAGATGGTTGGCATGCCTTGGAGGTCTCAGATGCCCCTTGGACCATCACATCCACCAAACTCTGGGTAAATCTTGCAGTGGAAAGTAAGACTGTTTCATTTCTGATCAATACAGGGGTGATTTATTTCACCCTCTCCTCATTCTCAGGACAGCTAACTTTAGCCTCAATTACTGCTGTGAAAACTGATGGTACTATGTCCAGGCCTCTCAAAACCCTCTGCTCTTGTGCCAATTGAAAAACCAAATACTCACTCATTCCTTCTAGTCATTTCCACCTGTCCAGTCCCACTCCTGAGACGAGATATTCAAACTAAACTCTGCCAGCCTCACTCTTCCAGGCTCTGCTCCTCACCCTATCACCACCCTTCTCACACCTACTGCTACACCTTCCTCCTACCCCGTATATTCTCCCTTTCTCAACCTGTGAGTCTGGGACATCTCAACACACTCTCTTGCTCAATATCACCTGCCCTTCCACATCCTCCTAAAAAAGGACTGCCCCTACCCTGCCCAACGTCAATACTCCCTACCTGTTGCAGCCCTTGGAGGACTAAAACTCACCATTACTTGCCTTCTCAACATAGCCTCCTGATTCCTATTAACTCCCCATTCAACACCCCCATCTTCACTGTCTGTAAGTCTATCAATAATGCTGCTTTAGTATAAGATCTCTGAGCCATCAACCAAATTCTCCTCCCCAACCTTTAGTCCCAAACCCATATAAGCTCCTCTCCTCTATTCCCTCAACCACCACCCATTACTCAGTCCTCAACCTAAAAGATGCTTTTTTTACCATGCCCTACATCCTGACTCACAGCCCTTTTTGCTTTCATGTGAACAGATGCAGGCACCCATCAATCACAGCAGCTTACTGGAACAGTACTCACCTAAAGCTTTCAAGATAGCCTTCACTATTTCAGCCAAGTCCTTGCCTACCACCTCCTTTCCTTTCACTCCACTGCTTCCTGCTTATTACAATATATAGACAGTCTCCTCCTCTTCAGACCTTCTTCAGAGTCCTGTCACCAAGACACCCTTTCCCTCCTGCAACACCTAGAAAAGAGGGAATGTCGAGTCTCTCCCTTCAAGGCACAAATTAGCTCCCCATCAGTAACCTATCTAGGCATCATCCTCACAAACACACTCGAGTTCTCCTCCCCACCCCTGCATACATTTTAATTACTCAGATCCCAACCCTGACCACAGCACAATAGCTCCTTCCTTTCCTTCTTGGGAATCATTGGCTATTTCTGCCTCTGGAGTCCAGGTTTTGCCATGCTCATAAAACCCTTGTATGAAACTAACCTGAGGGGACCCCTCAGATGCCTTAGACAAGTCATTCCCCCATGCCTCATTCAAAATGCCAACACAAGTCAACACCTGGCACCCTACCCTCGGCATCATGGCAGTGACTGACAAGTACCTGGCTGCCAGAGAGACTTCTCACTCTCATGCAGGTAAACCTTTCACTTCCTCCTCCTATGCCCTTTGATCTAGTTAGCCTTCCTCTTTTTCTCTACAAGCCCTGCTATAGCACCCCAGCAGCTCCTCCTTGCTGTTCCCAATTAACTGTAAAAATCCTTATTGTTAACTCCTTTCCTGCTCAACAAACACAATATGTCCTTATTCAAAGACTGCTGGCTGTTTTTCCAAGTCTACAGCTAGCTATACAGCCATCCACGCTCCTTCCTAGGTCTGGGCACTTCCTAGTCTTACATATCACCCTCAATAAGAAATGAAGGACCCACTCCAACTCCTCAACAAAACAGAAGACCTACAATTAAGATATGCAGCACAACTCCTGCAATCCTATTTTGCTAATAATGCTAAATATGAAACCTCAACTAGGCCCATACATGGCCCTATAACCATTGATACTACTCTGTCCTTCTAGGCCCCCATTTGCATTCAGCACAATCTATCCTCTGGTATATCACTAGGACATGTACTCCCCCACCAATGCAATTATACATTGCTGTTACTGGCTTCACACAACCATGCCAGTTACTGGGTTATACAGGATGCCCCATTTCCTCAGCTTGTCTGTTTTTCTGGCCCTCCCAAGGTTATAACAGTCAGGTTAAATGTACAGTCAAGGCTCAGTGATGGCCATCACTTCCCATGCATGACCCTATACCCTTGAGTCCCTTGTTATAAACCGTCCACTCACTCAGACTTCCTCCCCTTACCTACCTTTAACTATGCCTCACAATGAGTGCTAATAGACACTAAAATTTTTTCCTACAATAGGAAAACAGGACAATAGGTGCCAGCCAAATTTCCCTGCCAAGGACCCTTCTAGCCCCTGACAGGTGCTGCTCTGAGGTACCCTGAGTGTCTGGGAAAGAAAAAGCAATAAAGTCACCTACCTCTTTAATTTCCACAATCAATTCTGTTTAGCCAGTCAAGGTGTTTTGTTTTTTCTCTCTTTGTGGAACTTCCACTTACTTGTGCCTTCCCACTACTTGGACCAGTACCTGTATGCTAATATGCCTTAGTCCAAATATAGATATTGCCCCAGGAAACCAGAGCCTGCCTGTTATGGTTACAGCCCAGGTTTGACAGTGTAGAGCCGTACACTTAGTTCCACTGCTGGTTGGTCTAGACATCACTGCTACTGCAGGGGCTGGCATAGCAGGTTTAAACACTTCCCTAACCCACTTTCATGGTCTCTCCCAAGACCTCTCTGACAGCCTCAAAGAAATAGCTGATTCCATTCTCATTTTACAGAACCAGAGAGACTCCCTGGCTGCAGTGGTTTTTCAGAACAGATCCTTTGACTGAGAGGTAGATTATGCATTTTTCTAGGAGAAGAATGTTGGGTTTTTTCCCAATAAGTCAGGCATAGTACAGGAGACAGCTACAAAAGCTGACAGACAAGGCCTCAGAAATTGAACATTGCCTAACTCATGGACTGATGTTTGTGGCTGGGCTACATGGCTTCTTCCATTTACTGGACCTCTTGTTCATATTATTTTCCTTCTCTTATTTGGACCATGCCTTCTCAGACTTCTTTCATAATTTTTGTAAGATCATATACAAGCAATCACCAGTTGGCAGATGCAAGCCATGGCAGGTCCTTGATATGCTCCCATCCTCCAAGTTTTTCTTCCATGTAGGCTGTCCACACTGCCCATTTGTCACACCTGAAAAAGTCATGAGGAGCTCTTACCAATCTCCCCTTCCTGTTTTTCTCTTTCCTCTCTCCTTTCCCTTTTCTTCTATAACAGAAAGACAGGAATGTCAGACCCCAGCCCAGGCAGAAAAGAAAAACTTCCTAGACAATAAGTGAAATACAATTTCAAATAATTATGATTTTTTTATTTCAGCAAAATGCTGAAAAAATTAAAATATAAAAATAGATGATTACTTCCTGATTTATACTAATATATTGAATAAAGTACAAGGAGGGCACATATAGAGTACAAGAAAATATGCTTAAAATGCCATATAATTGCAGAGAAGAAATGTTTATCCAAAGTAAAAACAAATAATGACAAAAAGTAAGATAAAGTTGAACCTGTGTACTTATAAAAAGTATCTATGAAAAAAATTGTACAGTATATGTATTTATGTAGTGTATTCACCAACATAAAGAGAAAAGTGTCAAGTCAGGTAAAGAAAAAACAAAATGGTAAAACCCAAACTATTATAAAGTATTTCACATACAAAAGGTTAGATTATCCTCTCTACAAGAAGTCTCCAAGAAAAGGGGTAAAGAACATTTATTCTCAAAGAAATAAGATTCTGTAGATTAAAATATAATGAGGGATCTAGAGACACAGCTTCAAGGTGTCCAGTTTACGTATGTGTTCCTTTGGTAAGGTTCTGGTTTCCACAGAATAAAGAGTATGGCATTAAGATGATTTTATTTTATGTTTGCCCTCTTTCATTGCTCAGAAGTAGCAAGACCTTAGGGTCACCAAGTAGACATATTTCTAATAAGGTATGCCTCATCTTGATAGGCAGGGTCCTGGCCACAAAAGTGGAGTTGGCATATCCAGGTTGGGACTTGGGGCTCACTCCTTCAAGAGGTGGTTGGATTATCACACTCAGGTACTAATGAACAAAAAAATTATGAATAATAAAGAAAACATACAAGACTATTACAATAAAATTAAAAGACCAAATTATAAATTTTCATTGTAATGAAGTAAAATCTAACCAGAAAAATAATCACAGAAAATTTCCCTAAATTTGAGAAAGATATGGCTATTCAGGTACAGGAAGCAGTTAGAAGCCCAAACAGACATAATAGAAAATAACCTCCCCACATCATATTATGGTTAAAATTCCAATAAAATAATAAATAATTTAAAAGTATACAAAATAATAAAAAGGTGTTGAAAGCTGCCAGAGAGAAGCAACAAATCACAATCACTTAGACAGGAAACCCATACAAATGCCAATATGTTTCTTAGAAGAAAATCAAAATACCAGGAGCACATGGAACAAGACCTAGAAGGAAACAACTGCCCAATTAGACTATTATATCACCAAATTCTTCCTTCAGCCAAACATGGTGGTGGTCATCTGTAATCCCACCACTCAGGAGGCTAAGAAAGAGGATGGATGCAATTTTGAGGCCAGCCTGGGCTACATAGTCAGCTCAAGGCTAGCCTGAACTACATACTGAAACCCCGTCTCAAAAAAAAAAAAAAATCATTCTTCAGAATCAAATAGAAAATTAAGACCTTCTAAAATAAGCAAAAACTAAGGAAATTCATGACCACTAAGCCAACATTACAGAAAATATCAGAAGCAATTATATTTTATAGTACACAAGAGAACCAGAAAAAGAAATTTCACTAAAACAGTAGATAAGAAATAAGTAAAAAAAAAAAAAGTAGATGAAAAATTGCAGTAATAAGTGCATATCTTTCAATAGTATGTTCTGAATGTAAGAGATCTTAATTTTTCAGCTAAAGACACAGGCTGATGAGTTGGTTAAGAATCAAGACCCAACACTTTGCTATCTGCAATAATCATACCCCACTGGCACTGTCATACACAGACTAACAGTGAAAGATGGAAAGTGATATTCAAAGCAAATCAAATTTGAAAGCCAGCAGGAGTAAATATACCCACAGTGAACAAAGCAGACTCTAACTGAAAATTAGTCAGAATACACAAAGAAGGTTATTAGACTTTGGTGAAGGAAATAATCTCTCAAAAATATAAGAAGACTATATTCCATTTTATTAAAAGAACACTACTTGGCCTAAGGGAACAACAGAAGACCCAATATAATAGTAATGGATGACTTCAGTCAACTTCTCTCATGAATAGGTATCTCATCCACTCAAAATATCAACAATGAAATTCAGAGTTAAACTACATTATACATAAAATAGATTTAACAAACATCTATAGAATGTTTCTTAGAAAAATAGAATACACCTTCTTTTTAGCACCTCATGAAATTTTCTCCAAAATATACCAAGTATTGGGCCATGAAACTAGCCTTAAGAAATAAAAGAAAATGAATTTTTGCATCTATTCAAATCATAATATAATGAAAGGGGAAATGAATGAACCTATGGAAATTGGAAAAAATTTGAACAATCAATAGGTCTTAGAAGAAATCAAAGGAGAAATATAAAAAATTCTAAATTATATGAAATCAGAAACACAATGTACCAGAAACTGTGAGATTCAGTGAAGGGAGATATAAGAGGCCAATTTATAGCTATATGTCTGAGAGAGAGAGAGAGAGAGAGAGAGAGAGAGAGAGAGAGAGAGAGAGAGAGATCTAGTGAAAAGCTTAATAATCCATCTCAATGACAGAAAACCCAGGTCAAACTAACCATAAAATCATTGGAAGAAAAGAAACAAAGAGGATCATAGTTTCAATTAATGAAATAGAGGCTGATAAAATAATACAAAGGATCAATGAAACTAGTAGTTACTTCTTTGAAAAGATAAAAAAGAATCATAAATTTTTATCCAACCTAATGAGAGGGAGGGAGAGGAGAGAGAGAGAGAGAGAGAGACTCAAATAAAAGTAGAGATGAAAAAGGAGATATTAAAAAAGATTCCAATGAGATATGAGATACTGAGAGATATGAGATACTGCCAGTTTGAAAGAACCTACCTACCATCTTCGAGAAACGTAGGTTTCATTTTACTTATGTCATGAGCAGTTTCCAGGGGACATGTCAGCAGGTCATAGAGGATACATCAGCAAGCCAAAAATCCACTATTTCTCTGACCTACCCCCTCAAAAGCCCTCCAAAACATGTTATTTAAAAAAACCCTCAGCCTGTAAGAGATTCCTTTCTTGTTCCTGAGAAGTCCCTCTCAAGTTTAGTAATAAACTTGCTTGGACTGTTCAGTTCACATCCCTTCTATCCTGCTCATCTGGCACCCAAACCCAGGAACAGGATCTTTGCAATCTAGGAAGCAATGGGTAGTGGTAGCTTATGTGGGACTTAACTCCTAAATCCTGAGAGACTCCTCTATCTCATCCCATTTCCTCTCTTTCCCAATGAGCTGGTTGCATGAACGTCACTGCCCTCTGCAATGGAACCACAAGGCTTTGGCCAAGGATATCCTTTGGTGAGCTCTCAAAACCCCTGGAGACAACTTTCAAATCCCAACTGCCTGACTGGGTAAGCAACTCTCCCTTCTCTATCCCAAAACCCTCCCTTTTAATCAACTCCAGTCCAGGAACCAGCCTCCCTGACCTTAGACCAGACATTCACCACTGGTTGCTAATGCACTGCCACTACTAGGAGAGTAAGATTCTGGCCCAATTGACTTTCTCTTGGTACCTAGAGAAAGCCAATCTGCAGTCCTCCATTTCCTTTCTAATTCTTTTTCCTTCCTCTCTGTTCTGTATTTGAGAGCACCACAAAAGCAGGACGGACTGTCTGCACTCTGACTAGCGGGAACACTTCCTTACCGTGTCCAGGACAATCTTATCCAGCTCAAAGAGCCTACAGGCCCTGGTTAGGAAGCTGATTGTAGGGAGATGTACAGGCAACCTGTTTCCTAACCCCAGCTACTTTTCTTACCCATCATGTGACGGGCAATTCTCCCTCAACAACATTCAGTGACATCGCTATCAGCTATCTCCTCTATAATATTTCCAAGTTGGGACTAAAAGGAAGCACTAAAACAAAAAGGGGGGGCTCTTTTATCCAACTTCTATGTGGCCCCCATACAGTATTTGCTTATGCTGGCTAGGTGAGGATACTTTTGATTTCCACATTTTCTGAGACCTTGATAACTTCCTCCAGAGAAATAATAAATGGTAAGAGGTTTGCTTTGTCCAAGCCTTTTTTACTCTCTATGAACAACCTTCCTTCTTCTGTTCTATCTCTTCCCCCCATATTATTCTCACCAAACAAAAACCTCCTACTCCCACTTCTAACTTAACAAAACTATTCCCACTCCCAAGCCAACAACATCATACCTTAACACCACCCCTTCCTCTATTGACAAAGATCCCTGAAGATTCTGACCTTTTGATTCCTACTTTTTCAACAATCTGAACGAAGCCCACAACCCATAACCCTTCCAACTGTCAGCCCTTCCCTATCCAACTCTCCTCCAACATTCATCAGCCTGCCCACCACCTCTGGCTCAGCCACATCCTCAAAGTCAACTTTTTCTCCCCTGTCAGACACTCTCTGGCATTCTTCTTACATGATACCTCTCCAGACCACTGATCTCTTCCTATCCTACCCCTTGGTGAGATAGGAGACATGGAGGGGCCTATTACATTCTAATTTCTTTCTCAATTACTGATCTAGAATGTTTCCCACAAAGAATGGAGTCCTTCTCAGAAAATTCCAATAAATTCATAAAACATTCCTCCTACTCTAATGTCTGACCTCACTGGAGGAGATATTTACCTTATCCTATTGTCCACCCTTGCTGATGAAGAAAGGGAGCATATTTGGCCTTCTTTTCTTTTTTGGCAACATGAATCAAATTCAGAACCTCACACTTCCCGGGTGGGTGCTGCACCACTGAACTAAATCCCTGGCCCAAAGCAAGCATATTGGCAGGAGGCTGAACACCAAGCTGAAGAGCTCCACTGCAAACACCCTTATAGGCACATTGAGGCAACTTGAGTGGTCTCCCAAGTGGACAAATCAACTTCGTGACTCTGGTAGGAAAGATCACCATCATACAATCACTTGCCTTCTATCAGGAAAGGAAAAAAATAAAAATAAATAGGTCAACTAAAAGGGCCTCAAAGAAATCACCGAGGAGACAAAGGAAAATACAGCCCTCTTTATGAACTGCCTTTCAGAGGGCATGATTAAATACAAAACCACCCACCCTAACTCTCCTGAAGGTGTCATTCTTCTACATCTTCACTTCATCTCTGAATCTTAGGTAGATACCTGCTTAAAGCTTCAAAAATTAGAAAACAAATCCCAAATACCACAGAAGGAGCACGTAAACCTTGCCTTTGAAGACATCAACAACTGTGATGAGAAATAGAAAATTCTAAATAATAAACAGACTAAAGTGAAATAGCAAATCTTGGCCTCCCTTGTTCAATCCCCTGCCAAAAATCCTGCCAAAGGTTCCACCTCACATTCACCTAGCAACTATTTTCCCTGAGGCAATCCAGGCTACTGTACAAAAGTTTACCCTCATCCCAGGCCTCCTATAAAATCATATCTTACCTGCAGACAGTGAGTCACTGAAAACAGATTGTCCACTGGGGAAGTCAGCCCCTCCCCTGAGTTCTCTCCCCTCCAGGTGACCTGACATATCTGGAGAAGATCTGGAAGCCTTCAGGGCCTTATCTTCTGCTATTGACATGCCCTGGACCCCAAGACTCACTCATGACCTCATCAATCGATCAAAGGGGTTACAATGGTGGTGACCGGAAGACAGTTGTTTTTGTTTGTTTGTTTTTTTGTATAGTAGACTCATAGGCTAGCTTTTCTGTTTGTATTGAATATTTGGGCCATTTCCTCCCCACCTCTATCTCAGTTGTTGAAATGAAGGGCCTAATAGAAATACCAGGAAAGACTTCCCCTTTATACTCTTCTTTAGGCCATATAACTTTCACTCAATCTTTCTTGTTAATCCCCTCTTGCCCCACTCCACTTTTGGGGAGAGATATCCGCCATCATAAGAGAGGCATGTATACATTCCTTCTGAGCCTTTCCTTATCCTACCAGTCATACTCCCTAATGACACCCTCCCCTTTGAGGTGATCCAACTCATCAAATCACAAGTTGATAATATTGTTTGGGACACAAAACCCCTTCCATAGCCTTATAACATCAACCCCTCAAAATAGCCTTGGAGGACCCTGCTTTAGCTGTCATAGTCAACTGATACCTCCTTACTCCTGATGGCTATCTTGACCTCTAGCCCATTATCAACTGCCTTCTTAAAGCCCAAATTGTCATCCCTCTCCACTCCCTTCTACAACACTTCAATCCTTCCTGAAAAAAAAAAAAATAACCCGGATGGATGGCTCCTTCCAATTAATCCAAGATCTCTAAAAGATTAATGAACCTGTTTTTTTACTTACCCTGTGATTTCACAACTCTTACACCCTTCTCTCCCACATTTCCCAATACTCAATACTTTACTGTTTAGACCTCAAAGATACTTTCTTTACTGTTCCTCTCAGCACTGATTCCCAAATTTCTGCCTTTACCTGAACACACCCGCTAACTCTGTTCACCCAACAACTCACATGAACAGTTCTTCCCCAGGGATTTTGGGATAGCCTCCAGTTCTTTGGTCAAGCATTACAAATGGACTTCTAATCCGTGAACCTTGCCCCCAGCCACCTGCTCCAATATATCAATGACTTTTTGCTTTGTGACCCATTGAAAAATGACTATATCCCACACTATCTCCCATCTTAAATCTTGGAGCAAAAGGGATACCATGTTTCAGAATACAAAGCCCAGCTGGTAGAGCAAGAGGTCATTTACCCTGGCCATCACCTCAATCCTATCACCCACTGCATACCCCACTCCCCAAAACAGGCTATTAAGAATCTTCTTTTTTAAACAATAAAACAAGATCTCCTTTCCTTCCTGGGGCTTCTTAGCTATTTTAGACTTTGGATCCTAAATTTCTGACTCATTGCAAAACCCCTGTATGAGGTTTCCTATTGATATCCTGAGAAAGAGTGCCAAACACAGACTTAATTTCTGTTTCATTTTGGGCCCTCAAGTGGGTACTTCTCAAGATTCCCAATCTTAATAAACTTTTCTTTCTATTTCTAACCAAAACAAAAGGGATGATCATTAGGGCTACTTCCACAGGCAGCTGGAGATGCCCTCTGGCCTGTTGCCTATTTGTCCAAACAGTTTGACTTTGTAATAAAAGGCTGGCCCGTTTACAGGTCTTAGTGTCCGCTGCACTCCTTATCCTCAAGGCCCAGATGATTACTCCCTACCAGACAGTACAGTTCCACTCTTCACAGTTCCACTCTTCTCTCTCTGGCCTCAACCATTGTACTTTAATCCTTCTCTTTCCAGTCCCAGGTCAAGTCCTGAACTCTCAGTTCTGACAACCTCAACACCTTCTGCTGCTTGTCTTTCCTAAATCATGCTGACCTCCTCCCAATACCTGACTCCCCAGACATCACTCCTCAGTGTGAGTGTACAGAGCTCCATGCTTTTACTCTCAACTGCTTCCATCACATACCTTAGAACATATTCCGGGGTACCCTGACTGGTCTATTGATGGAAGTACTTTAAATACCACCCCTTCCCAGGCATGGTACACCATCACTGAAAGCTATCATGGTATCCAGTCCTCCTACCCTCCCAAGAAGTAATCAGGGTGGCAGCCCTCCCAACAGGGACCACTTCATAGCATGCAGAACTCATCACCCTAAAGAGCCCTAACTCTCAAAAAAGATAAAATGATCAACAGTTTCTCATTCTTTATGGCTGAGTAGTACTCCATTTTATAAAACAACCACATCTTCTTTTTCCAGTTTGCAGTTGATGGGAATTTGTGCTGTTTGCAAGCTTTAGCTATTATAAACTGTGCTGCTATAAACATGGGTGCACATGTATCACTGTGGTATGATTATTTTAATCCTTTCGGAAGATACCCAATGATAAATATAAATGTATTGACTACCTAAAATGTACCAATAAAAGAATTTAAGTAAAAAAAAGATAAAATGATCAACATTTACACAGACTCCAATATTCTATACTCAACCACCCAAATCTGTCATGAAAATGTATTCCTAATTGCAAAAATACCCCTATATAAAATGGTTCCCTAATTCAAGACCTTCTAGAAACAACTCTTCTACCCTATAGTGTTCCAGTCATTCAGTGAAAGGGTCATCAAAGACCTAACTCAGAGGATAAACTTTGTGAAAATAATGAGGCTAATAGAGTAGCGAAACAGGGAGCTACCAAAACTCTCTCTATTCACCACCTGTTGTTCCCTCTTATACCTTCCTTCTTACCCTAAGAAACAACTCTACTCAAAGAAGAGGGGACATGACAAGAAGAAGACTGCTGATTTTTCTATGTAAGCTTGTTGAAAGCTTGGAAAACAAATTTTTGTCTTTCCATGAACAGTTTCATGCAGTGTCATCATTTCTGCTGCAATTTCTACAGATTCACATATATCTCACCCTCAGTTTTACCTCACTGTAAAAGCTTATGGCCCAGTGCTTCATATGCCAAACCGCCAATCCCCAGAGGAACCTCAGACCTCCTCCCCATCCCAATTTTGGGGATTTTTCCATGGCACTGACTGGCAAATAAATTTTACTCAAATGCCTCTGGTGAAAAAAAAACAAAACAAAGATACCTCCTTGTCCTAATGGACACCTCATGATGGACAGTGGCCTTTCTTTTATCAAATATAATATCTTCCACAATAGCACATATCCTATTAACTGAAATCATCCCTTGCTTTGGACTCCCAATCTCTATTCAAACTGATAATGGACCTGAATTTACCTCACAGAACACCCAACAGGTAGCCTCTTTCCTAAGTATAACCTCAAAGTTCCACATCCCAAGCCTCAGGTAAGGTTGAAAAGGCTCATCACCTTCTTAAACAGAGCCAAACCAAGTTTTCCCTGCAGGTCCATCTAGATTGGACTAAACTCCTACTCTTCGCCCTTTTGAAACTCAATTATCTTCCTTGCAAACCTTTCATACTCAGCCCCCTTGAAATTCTAAATGGAATGCCCCTCATTGCCTTCACATTTCCTACCTCCAATTCAAATCTAACCTTCCATCTTTCTAATTCCTTACTTAATACACTTAGACATCTCATTTGGAAATATGCTAACTTCACTCTCCCAAAACTCTCCAACAACTTAGACACCCTCACTCCTCCATCCCTACAATCTGGAGACTGGCTATATATAAAGCTTCCTAGCCCCTCTCAGGGATTAAAATAAAAATGGACAGGGCCATTTCAGGTGATCCTGACTACCCCAACAGCAGCAAAATTAAAATGCCATTCCTTCAGGATCCACTTCTTTCTAAAAAAGGCCCCCCCTTTCCAGTACACACCAACTGAATCCACATCACTTCAGATCACCAAACTGCCTCCTGTGACTGAAGAGATTGAAGACACAACTAGACAGCCCTTTGAGTTTTCTCTTGATAACCTTTCCCATTTGCTGACCTTCCCAATAGAAAAATTCCCCCATACTTGTTGTCTTCCTCCCTAGACACCATAATCCAAGACCAATGGCTATAGGGAACCCTCTCAGACTTCTCTCCAGAATGAATCACCACCTTTGTTTCCTTTGTTCTCTGTCTCTGATCCTTCCTTTTTCACTATTACTCATTCTCTTAAACCCTAAGATCTCAACACAGACCCTTCTAGATACCTCAATCAGATACTCTCTCATAATCAGATACTCTCTCACATGACTAAAATTATCCACATCTTTAATGGAACCATCCAACCACCCTGCTGGGTCTCCCACCTTTTTTTCCAGGTAGCAGGGTCAGTAATCCTTGCTCCCCTGGGAACATGGATAAGCACTTCATCAGAGCTAAACTTCACCAAGACTGCCACTGCCAGAGGCACAGTTCTGGCTGAAAGAGCTGCCATCAGACTCCTGGGGACACTAAAAGGTATCAGATAGACCATAAAGGTTGAACAATTACCACAGCAGACCATAATTGGTCCCCTCCAAATGGACTCCATCTAACCCAACCTCCTCTTCTATGGATTTATTGAACCAAATAAGATCACATTACCTTAGTCCAATCTTTAGAACCCTGCCTCTGCAAAGCCACTATCTATCTTCTCTTACCTTCTGATAACCACAACTTTCATCATTTAGGAATACTTTTAAGAGTTTCTAGATAAACTTCTTTCCAGGACAATCTAAACACTACTACATCTGAATATTGCCAAGACAAATGGAAGGACTCTCTGAAAGACATTCCCTTAGTCTATGGAGGTATCCCAAAATGCAAATTCCTCTTTACATCTGAAAGCAGAGTCTTCCTAAACCAAAAATTAACTGCTCTTAGCCAAGAAGGTCCTGAAGTATTGAAACCAGCCTTCCATATATGCCACAAATTCAAGGAACTCCAACCTTTACTTCTTAATCCACACCCAGACCTCTTTCTTCTGTCCTGATTTGATCAGATGAGATTCCTTTCCCTAGAGATAGAAATCTTCTGGGTGTACAGAGACAAGGCACATATTTGCTTACCTACCAATGGGCTGGAACTTGTACATTTGGCCTCCTCACTCCTACCTTTTTCTTAGCAATATCTAATCATCCCATCTTTATTTCCTCCATAACCCATGTCAGGGCACAACATTCCATAGAGTTGGTCTCCTTAATAGACACCGTGGGAACTGGAACTGAGATTGGGATCCTGGGATTCTTTCTTTCAGAGTTTACCAGGCTGTTGAAAGAGCTTGTTAAGGGACTCAATGAAGCCTTCAACCAATTGGGACACTCGCAAGATCAAGTAGATTCCCTGGCTTCAGTCATCCTTCATAACTGGAGAGGCCTTGATGTCCTAATAACTTTACAGGGTGACATATGTGCTCTACTCCAAAAATGATGCTGTACATCAACAAATCTGGTCTTTTCAAAGATGGGGTAAAATGTCTTTGTGAATGAGCTTCCAAACTTCTTGGATGCTCTTCCATTGGCTCCTACCCCACCTGTCCCCCTTAATGCTTATTACTCTCTTTGCCTTTTTTTTCTTCCCTGTATAATTAATGTATTAATGTATCCTGGGCAACTAGTCAAGAACACCTCCAAACAACCTTCCTTCTCCAAAACATAAAAACAAAACAAACAAACAGACAAACAAAAACCACCTTTATTGCCACCTCTCAGCAGGAAGAAGCCAAGAAAAGAATGACAACACATTTTCCTTTACCTTTTTGAAGCCAGGAATGAGGCAGTCTGGACAGATACACCAACAGATCAAGTGAGCCCACCTATCATGTTAGAGAAATGTAGGTTTCATCTTACTTAGATCACAAGTCGCAGGAACAGATCAATAGGTCACAGTGGACATGTCAGTAGGTCACAGAGGACACATCAGCAAGCTACAACCCCACTGTTTTTCTGATCTACCCCTTCAAAAGCTTGCCAAAAATGCTATTTAAAAACCCCCTTAGCCTGTAAGAGACACCTTCTCTGTCTTGCTCACATAGAGAATTCCCTCTCAGGTTTAGTAATAAACCTATTAAGTTCACATCCCTTCTTCCCTGGTCAGATACAAAGGGTGTCTATGAGATATTTTGAAAACTTATATTGCAGTAAATAGGAAAATTGAAAAGAAATGAATAAATTTTTAGTCATATATGATATCCTAAAATTTAACCAAAAGGGTATAAAACTCTAAATAAGGCCTTGTGATTTAGCTCAGTGGCTCCTCACCTGCCTCACAAGCACAAGGTCCTTGTTCAATCCTTGGTACCAAAAGAAAAAAAAAGAAAAAGAAAAGAAAAAAAAATTAAATAAAGCTATATCAAGCAATAAAGTTGAAACAGTAAGAAAATGTCTCCCAACAAAGAAAGATCCAGAATCAGAAATAATCAATGCTGAATTTTGTCATAACATTACAGAAACATGGATACCAATATTTATCAAAGTAGTCCATAAAATAGAAGTGAAGGAACATTCTATATTCATTCTGTAAACCTAGTATTACCTTAATATACCACAACAAAAGACTTAAGAGAAAAGAAAGATCATAATACATGCAAATTATAATACTATATCACACAAAAATATTGAGAAAAATATATGATAGAATGATAAACAAATCACAGATTCTTCTCAACATACAATGTTATGCATAGATTAACCCATTGCAAGTTCAAAATATCATAAATTAAAAATACATTTAATACACCTGCTGAACCAAGCATCAGTTTAGCAACACAGTGATACACCATAATTTATTAATTGTTTAACTCAAGCTGCTGCCCACCAATGAGTGAATCTATACCACATATGACTAGCCTGTGAATAGATCAAACTCAATGCACAGTTTCTACTGAATATGTACTATTTTTGCATCACTGTGAAGTTCAAAAAGCATGAAGTTGAGTCACTGTAAGTACAGGACAATCTTTATATTCTCTGAAGAAAAAACACACCAGATGGCTATAATATTTCTGAGAACCATTCTGCCTTCTTGTAATAAAAATGAGAACAACAGAATTGTATTATTTTTAAACTATCAAACTGTTAAATCTTAAAAATAAATGCCATGTTTTTATAGGAATGTGGTAAAATGGGAATGCTTTCACATGGTAGGTAAAATGGAGACAAGTATAAAGTTTTTAGGCTATTCATCTATGCTTTGATCTAACATGAAAGGCAAAAGTTAATACTAAGGAAATGATGTCCTTTACACAATGTTTTTCATACTCTGTACAAAAATGTAAATGTTATCTCTGTTTGTAATAGCAAAAGAAAATGGAGACCATGAAATACTAAATAAGAGAATATAAATAAATAAATAAATAGTGTGCATTTACATCTATCATTTAAAAATGCATTAAAAATACTCCCTTAGCTTTGAAATGTGTTTTCATAATAATAAGATGATTAAATAAAATTATATAGAAACCTAAATGTAGCGTGACCTAATTTCTATAGACAGGGAATGACAATTAGGTAAGTGAGGAAGAGAAAAGAGGACAAAAGATTTAAATAGAGTAACTATAGGAATAAATTCCCCAACATATTAAAAAATTATATCCAAAATTACAAATCCATGTTTTTCAATACATTTTTTACATTTTATTTGCTGATCAAATGGTGTAAGTAAAATTGTATTATTCATGAAAGCATCATGTATTTCTCTCTTTTCACCATTACAAGTATATTCTGCATGACTGGCCCGCAGTAAATATGCAGTAAAATAATTTCAAATGAATGAATTATAATTGTGAGAGAAAGAATAGTAATCTTGTAAAGATGAATTTTAGGGACAGGAAGTGAAGGGGACATGAAAAGAATTATGTTGTTATGTATATGTACTAAATCCCTGTGATGTATTGGATCATTATAATCTAATAAAAATTTTTAAAATCAAAATAAAAAGAATCTTAGCCTAAAGAAGAGTTTTGAAAACTCACCAAACCTATTACTATTAACATTTTTTAAATGTTTTGATTGTAGATGTAATACTAATGAAGTGTACATTTAGTATTTCTCTCTGAACTGTACAATTTTGTATATGACATATTTTCACTACATTTTTCCTCTCCTATTTTTTTTTTTTGAAGTTGTGATCTTGGCATTGTATATGTAAATCAAATCTTCAACATATTAAGATTATTTAAAAATTATAAAATGTCAACATTTCTGTAGCAACATAACTTAATAAATAGCATGAAAAAATAACTAAGGAATTAGCTTATAATTTTCTCTTTCTATCACTTGGAATTACATAAAAAAACTTTTCAGTACAAAATCTTTAATTTTTTCCAGAATATGTTTTCTTTTAAATGAAAAGGAATTAATATTCAAGGAGAGTGTCTTAAGAAATAAATATAATTGTAGGCATAGCACTAGTCACTAGTTTTCTTCAAGTAATGATTTTTTAGATTGATAGATGTACACCAAATAAAAATGAATAGGAGCAAAAGCATCTTGATACAATTACTTTAATTAATTCATTCAATTGTTTATAAATAGGCCTAGAAAAGTACGCATAAAATTTATGGGTCACTTATAGACCTGAAAGCTCTATGTCATACCATCCATTTAAAATAAATTACCATCCTATTGCCCACTACTCCAACTTTGATCAATATCAAGTTGAATACATTTCACAATTCTCCCCTCAGCCTATTCCTGAAGCACAGTATACACTTAAGTTATGCAGTTGAGATGTAGAACATGAACATTTGACAAATAAGGAACTGAGCTTTTCTTAGGAATTTTTGCATGTTTGAAGGATCCATTGTCAGATTTAAAGAAAACTTTAACTAGAGCAGGCATTAAATAAAGCATTTTGTGATGGTATTCATGAACATTGGTTAAATATAGAAAATGTACAGGTAGCTTCATGTTCACAATGTCTGTCCCACAATCTGTTCTCTGGTATATCAATGATGATAGACTTATGTATTCTCTCTAGCCCTGAGATAATTCCAGATGATGACTGGAGGTTTCATCAAATGAAATTTTAAATCTACAGGTTAAACTACTAGAGTGGTTGGTTATTCAGTGTGATTATTGATCACTGTGAATAATAGGCTAGAAATAGAAATTTCCTAAGAGGCTTAAACCTCATTGAAGTAGATGTGCACACTAACACTACCTTTCATTCCGGTTTTCATTCATAACAAATATGTATAATGAATATTTACAGTATAATGACTACATACGAATCACTTACTTGCAATAATTTTAGATTATGACTCTGAAATCTCAATCATAATTATTTGAAAAACTGAATGTAATTTGCTGACTCCAAAACACTATCAACCACAACAAACTAGTACTAAAATTTTAAAAATAAAGAAAAGTTGTATGCTAATTATTCTCTTTACCATGTTACCTATAATCCCATGAGAAATCTCAATCTATAAAATTCTGTCTCAATTGTACTACATAATAAATGTTAGAGTAAACACTATTATCTATTATACATAAAATTTTAAATTAAAAAACAATTAAATCATTCAAGATCTCTTGAGATGTGGATTCAGATATAAATGAGAAAGGATTTTACTCCAAAGTCATCGTCTCATCCAGATACTCTGTGAATGGAACTAGATTAGGTTTTATTAGAATGTTTACTATTCAATTTGAGGTTCTGAATTTTGAGAGAACTATATAAATATGACAACAAATAGTGGAGAGTGCTGAAACAAGAAATAGAAAAATGTTATATTAAATTAGGTTTTCACACTTGTGACTCTTGGTAACGTTTTAGCAGAATAGTGAGAACTTTTCTATTATTTTTAACAACAGGAAATATTCTTGTGAAATGTATTAGAAAATCTACTCAGTTATGGTAAATTGAAAGAAAACTGCAACCCTGAAAATTTTAGATATGTGATTATTGCCCAAGAATTGTTATTCAAAACTTTGGTAAATAAAGAAAAGATCACTGTGGGAAAGTAAAATGTAGGAAAATTTGTATTTCCAGCACTTATCCAAATTTTTGATCAATTTTTATTATATAAGAAAAAACAGAAAAAAAATGGAAATGTTAGTATCATTTAGAAGCCAGGTCATTATACGCAGGAACTTGTCCCTCTCTTTAGTTCTTTGTTCTTGTCCCCTTGATGAAATAATTCAGTCAAGACTCATAGGCAGTGGTGTAGAAATATAAGTAGAATATATTATAAAGAAAATAGAATTATCCCTTTAAGCTAGAAACCAGGCAATGCCACAAAGGCATTTGCAGGGAGTATGAGTTTTATTCACATAAAGTTACTCCTGGTGTTCAGGGAACTACAGTGATTATTATGCTTGTCAACATTTTCTGCAGAAGTTACAGGTCTTTGGAATTGCAAAATGTTTTCCTGTCTATTTTAGATAGTGTTTCCTTAGGGTCTTTAATCACCCAAAGGTGTTACAAAAGAAATTTGAGAAAGTTAAATTCTGATTTTAAAATTTTTATTTATTTATTATTTTTATTTATTTTTTGTTTTGTTTTGTTTTTTTGAGGCAGGGTCTCCCTTTGTAGTTCAGGCTGGCCCTGAGCTCACTATGTAACCCAGGCTGGACTCGAACTCACAGTGAATCTCCTGCCTCAGTCTCCTGAATGCTGGGATTATAGGTGTGCACCACCATGCATAGCTAAAATTTTTATTTTTATTGGTACTTGTTTGCACTACATAATAATTACATTCTTCATAGAGTCTTGGTACATGTACATAATACATCTTGCTTTTCTTCACCCCTTCTCTCTTCTTCTTTCTGTGTTCCTCCATCTCTTGGTCCTCTAGCAAAAGACATCTCCCTATTTCCCATTATCTTTTTTTTTGGTGTTTATTTATATTTTGGGTTTTTCATATACTAGAAATCATACAATAGTTAAGCATGTGTGTTTTATTTCACATTATTGTTCAAGATGTATCCATTTTCCTACAAATGACTCAAACTTAATCTTCTTTATACTCTGTTGTGTATAAATATCACATGTTCTTTTCTTTTTTTTTTTTCCCTTGGGACCTTGTGAATTCAAGGCAAGTAGTGGTACCACTGAGCTAAAACCCCAGCCCAATACCACATTTTCTTTATCCATTCTTCTGTTGATAGACATATAGACTGCTTCCAATATTTAGCTATTTTGAGTTGTGCTGCTATAAACATGGGCATGCACTCAACACAGTAGCATGATGTCTGGTGTCACCTCAAGGCAGGATGATATTTAAGAGCATTTTCTTCCCTAATATCATTGGGCTGTAGGCTATGGCTGCTGGGAATGGTACATGCCTTGATCTGGAACGACATGGCCAGGTGACCAGGTATCAGAAGGAATATGCACATTGTGTAACCTTAAAATATCATTGTGCTCTGTGAGATCACTTTAGGCCTCAGACTTAACAAGTAATTATAAATGTATTATAATGTGTTTCAATCTTTCTTTTCTTTTTTTTTTTTTTTGGTTCCAGGGATCAAACTCAGGTCCTTGTGCTTGTGGGGCAGGTGGTAGAACCACTGAGCTAAATCCCCAGCCCACAATCTTTTGTTTCTTAATGGCAAAGCATGGTGTTTTGCTCCTTTCCCTGTACCCCTCAGCCCCACTAACATCTAAGCATCTGCCCAATACTTCAAAGCATATTTTACTATTAAGGAGCAAAATACCAGTCAGTAACATCAGATTCATCATGAAGCCAGCATCGTTTGGGGACATGTCTCAGCAACATGATTAGCAAGTCATGTTTCCCCTCTGAATCTTAGTTTCATCAACTGAAAGTGCAACTTAGATTTTCTATTTTTCCAAGTATTCCTTTGAAACAAATATAAACTTTGAGCCTTTTATAAACACTACAAGATTTTTTCAATAAGAAATGGTGTGGTTCAATATAAAATGGAGAATTTTATATTGGATGTTCTGTTGACTTTCTTGGTTTTTCAAAATGTCATGTTCCTTATAAAAGATGTTTTCAGAAAGAATCTTAATATGGTAGATGTTGATAATTGACTGTATTCTCCCAAAATTCAAATGTTGAAGCTTAACCTCCTATATAGTGATATTTGCAAAATGGGGCCTTTCAGGAGTCACTAAGGTAGTGTGAGGTCATAAGAGTAGGCCACTCATGATTGCATTAGTGCCCTTTTAAGAAGGACCCCCAAGGTGCTTGTTTTCCATCTCTCTTACCTTCTCCTTTTCTCTGCTCTCTCTATATCCCCCTCTCTATGTGAAAGCACAGCGAGGAAGTGATAGAGTCATGCTTTGTAATCCAGGAAGACAGCCCTCTTCATACATGAACTATGTTGGTTCCCTCATCTTTGACTTTCCCTGAATTATGAAAAATAAATTTCTGTTGCTTCATTTATCCTGTTTGAAGTATTTTATTATGACATGTTATTATGACGTGGTATAGTGGTGATTTGTTTCAATTATGTGGCTTAGAAACAACAACAACAGAAAACCTAGGACTTTCTTATATCCTTTATGCACTATAGTTTTTTCCATTCTTATGAATACAAGTTTATAGTGTGAATTTTAAAGCCAGAATATGATTCATTACTAACTTGTAATTAAAAGAAAAATGAACAAATCCATATTTTGAGTGGTAACTGTAAAATAAAATTCTAAAGAAAGGAGAAATGTTCCATCTTCAGCCAAAATGATTCAAGCATAACTGGACCAAAGACAATATGCAGAATGCTGCCTTTAGTGAAACCACAGGGCCAGAAGGTACGAGACGAAATGGACACAAGCCAGTGCCAAGCACTGCAGCTGATGGGAATTATCTCAGCAGTTCAGTTGCTATTCTTTCCAACTCTTCTTCCATATTAATGTCTACAGAAGTTTCCAACACTGCCCAAATGTCCTCTATGTAAAGGAATTCTCTTCCTTATTAAAAAGGAGTGAATTGAAAATCTGAGGGAGAAAGTAGCTGAAAATGTATAGCAAGTGAACATCAAATTTATGAGCTGAACATATGATTTTTTTAATGAGGATAATCAAGTAATCTAATAATGAGAAAACATGAATTTAAGGTGAAACGTTATGCTCATGAGATGTCCTAGGTAGCAGTAATTAGTAACAGAGATCATAGCTAATGGTTTGGAAGGAGATTATAAAAATGACCTCATTTACTTCAGTATCTTATCTTCCATATGCATTGAAACTACTCCTTTATCACATGATAGCAATCCTACTCCTCTCTAGGTGTGGTTTGATAAATAGAAAATTTGTAGGATGCATGCTAGCCCTATTTTATACAAAGAAACAATATTTAACTTCAAATAAAAGTTTATGAAAATAAAGCTATACTGTATTTTTAAATAAGATTTTATTTCTTAATTTTTAATAATACCTTAAATGATATTCACCTTTATTTCAGTTCTTGAAATAGTTTTAGGGTATATCAGTGGTATTTTTCATAGATCTTTTATTAGACTATTTTAAATATTTCACTATTATTTTGTAAGCTAATAATAATAAATATTTTATAGTATTATGCCATACAAAAACTCTTTGAAAAATATTACAGATTTAAAATCCAGAACATGAGACAACAGCTAGCTTATTTTAGAAATTCATCATGTAGGATTAAGATGTTTCATGTACTCTTAAAAAAAATTTGCATTATATTATTAAAATAAAAATTGACTTTCCATAGGAAGATGTAGTCACAGTTTAAATTTTGCATAAATTTTCTCTAGAAAAGTTCTACATATAGTTTTCTAAACAAAATATTCTCATTTATTTTTACCACATGAAATCCTAGGTTATGATTGTATATACTGAACCCTGGAAAACACATGAGAGCAACTTTCCATTCTTATGAGAAGAAAGAATTTTTAAAATTCCTAATGATCTTTCATTTCCTTTGGTAAGTCCTGCAGTTAAAGTAATGTAGGGCTGAAAACTTAGCTCAGTGGAACCATGCCTGACTCTTAAGAACAAGGTCCTGAGTTCCAGCACCCACCCACCCCCAAAATTTAGACAATGTAATAATCTCCCTATTTTTAGCTCATATTTAATGCTATTTGCTTCTACAACCATAACATAATTAAAATTTAAATATTCTTTTCACTTGAAAACATACATTTAGTACGTTTATCTCATTTTTAAATAACCATTTATTTTAAAATAATTATAGATTTACCATAGTGGCAGCTAATTGGGCAGGGAGGTGCAGTACACTCTTCACCCAGCCTATCCCAATGGTGATATTCTGCATAATTAAAGCACATTATAAACAGGAATTTGGCACTGGTTAACCATTTCTTTTGATGAGCTCAGTGAGTAGCTGAATTTTTAAAAACTTTATGATTTTTACCTAGGTAGATCTTTATGTGAATATAGATATTATCAGTGTGTGTGCGCATATGCAAATGAGTACACAGGAGGGATTTTACACTGCCCACTAGGGATTTTTCTTTATATTGTTTTTGTAAGTGTTCTCCAGAGAAAGAGAATCAATAGAATGGCCCTGGGACCTTCACCTTGAGAGTAGAAGAAATAGCCAATTCATTCCCATCTCCTTTTCTTTAAATTCTACTCTTAATATAGCAGCCTCTGACAATTCTTCTCCCCTGAATGTCCTTTTTCTTCAAATTATTGCTTGCAGAAAATGAACTGGTCATTAATTGCATTCATCCTTGTATTCTTGCTACAACACTTCATTTTTGCCTCTTAGCAATGTGACTTTTTCTTTCAACTGGGAAATTTAGAACTTATGATAAAGAAAAGTACACACAATAGCAAATATTTCAAGATCTCATATAACTACATTCTTGAAAATAACACAAGTAAATATATACATATATATAAAATTATAATCAAAATATGCACAAGAATATGAGCTTGAAGGAAGGCATAGTCTGTGTGTTAGGTTTTCACATTTGTATTCTCAAGAGCTATGAAAATACCTATCAAAATCTTAAATAGTGGCATTTCTTGACTAAGTATCCTAGATATATTATTTATGTGTCCTGAATATTTGTTGTTTTTCAAGAGCTACATGATCACTTTACCACTATTCCAGCTGCCACATAGAACTACCTCTGTGGATTACCTTAAGGAATTCTTCTGATTTATAGTTTGCAGTTAGGTTCAACGAATGGAAAGTATTGGCAAGACATAGAATGATGGAAAAAATTGTTCCTATGGCCTTCTTCCCTACAAGGCCATCATAATTAAGAATGTCTTTCTATCAAAGCCACAATTTCTGTCAGAATGAGCAATGAAACTTTTACAGCAACCACTCTTCTTTCTTGGAACCAATGAATGTTCCTTTCAATTGATTCTCAGGCTAAAGGGTAATACAACTACAGGCAACTTATTTCAATCCTTCACAGCTCCCATTAATGCTCTCCACATCTCCCTAAATAATTTACTAAACTTTACTTAGTTTTATAATATTTTATTATGCAATTTGTCTTTCATCAAAGCTGTGAAAATAAAACTTAAAAAGTCTTTTATTTTTCTTCACTTTCATAATTGTTAATAATACATTCATGTTACTAGATCTTGTAAAAACAAGAGGTCTTTCTGGTATTATCCATTTGTGAGCATCTTTCACTTCTAGCTCTTGGAGCTACTGATGTTTACATTATTAAAAAAAAGTATAAGATGAAGGGAAAAAATCAAAGAGCATAGAAAAAGAACGATACTGTAAGATGTGATCCACACAACTTTTTTCAAAAATGAATCACACCACTTTGCAGAATGGAGGTAAATGAGCCACAAGTAACAAAAACATTCACTGAAACAACTGTGTTAGACCCATATAAATACATATACATTCTTTCACTTCCCCAAAATTTGCATTTTTCCTTATCAATTGCTTTGTCCACTAACAATAAGGATAAATCTAAAAAAAAGAAACAATAAATCTCAACTTACAGTTTTTCTCCCTAAATCAATATAGACTTTTCATGATAAAGAATTTCCTGCAGGATTTTTAAAAGATCACTATCTCTCTCAACACTTGCATTTTTATACCAACTAATTTCTATATTTGACTTTTTGGTAGGAGGTGGGCACTGGTAGAAAGAGACAGTTACTGGGTCATGTCCTGGAAAGATATATCTGTTTTCCCAGCTCCTTCCTTTACTCTCTGCAACCTTGCTACCAGGATGTGAACAGCTTTCCTTTGTGAAAGGCTCTTCCATCATGTTTTTGATGCTTTTAAGACACCAAACTATGAACTGAAACCTCTACAAACCACCAGCTCAAATAAAACTCTCCTCCTTTAAATTGTGTGAATAGGCTATTTTGTCCCAGAAATAATGTAAGTGGCTAAGACAGATTTTGGTACCAAGACTAGGGTTGCTGCTGAGACTGCCTGATTATGTGCTTTAAAAGCCTTTGGAACTGGTTTCCAGAAGAGTTTAAAAAGATTTGGAGATCCTTGCTAGAAGCTGTAAAATTCTCTATCCTGAGCTTGCTGGGGTATTCTGATCAGATCTCAGAAAATCAGAATGCCGATAGAAGTGCAGACAGTAAAGGCCAGTTTCAAGAGGTCTCAGTTGGGAACAAGGGCTCCATTGGCAGACAGGTTCAAACAACATACTAAATTCTGGCTGAAAATTTATCTAAATTTTGTTCATGTCCCCATACTGAGATTAAGAACATCAGATTAAATCTGAGGAGAGAAAATGTCAAAGCAGCCTAACGTTCAGGCTGTGACATGGGCACTGTGTCTGCCTTTATGCAGGTTTATTCTGAGGAAAGAGAAGCAAAAATACCCTTTTAAAAGTTTTTAGTTTGGCCAGAAAGGAAATAAATTCCTGCAAAATTGGAGCCCAGGAAAACTTCTTTAAAAAACAAAAAACAAAAAACAAAGATTAACATTAAAAAATAGACAAGTGACTTTTGTTTTTGGCTATGTTGATGTGGTGTATTGTTTGCTGATTTACATACGTTGAACCATTTCTGCATCCCTGGAATTAATCCCACTTGGTCATGGTGTATAATATTTTTTATGGTCTGGTGCATTCTCTTAGTATCTTATTGAGGGTTTTTTGTTTTGTTTTGTGTTTTTTTGCCTATGTTCATTAGGAGAGTGGCCTATAGTTCTCTGTTTTGGTTGGGTCTTTCTCTGGTTTTGTTATTGGGGTAATATTTGTTTCCAGGAATGATTTTGGGAGTATTGCTTGCCTTTCAATATGATTGAAGAGTTTAAAGAGTAGTGGCATTAGATCTCTTCCTTTCTTGTAGAATTCAGCAGTGAAACTGATAGGACCTGGGCTTTTCTTTGTTAATTTTTAAATTACATTTTCAATTTCATTGACTGATCCTGAGTTATTTAGAATTTATATATCTTCTTGATTCAGCTTTATTAATTCATATGTATCTAGGAATATTTCCATTTCTTCTGTGTTTTTCATCTTATTAGAGTATGTAAGTTCTTGAAGTAAGTATTAATGATCTGGATTTCTACAGGATTCATTGTGATTTTGTCCTTTTCATTCTTAATTGCATGAATTTGAATCTTTCCTTTTTTTATGAGGTTGGCTAAGGGTTTATCAATTTGATTTAATCATTCAAAGAACCAACTCTTTAATTCACTGATACATTGTATTGCTTTCTTAGTCTAAATTTCATTAATTTCTGCTCTGATTTTTATAATTTCTTCCCTCATATGAACTTTGGGCTTGATTTGTTCTTTTTCTAGACATTTGAGGTTCAGCAGTAGGTTGTTTGTTTGAGCTCATTCTGTTTTCCTGATGTGAATTATCACTATGAATTTTCCTCTTAGGACTTCTTTCACTGCATCTCATAAGTTCTGGTATATTTTATCAGCATCATATAATTTAATTGTATATACTGTTTAATTTCTTCTTTAATTTTATATGTGACCCCTTGGTTGTTCAGGAGGGTTTTATTTAATTTCCATGTGTTTATGCAGTTTTTGTGGTTTCTTTTGGTATTAATTTCTTATTTCATTGACCTATAGTCAGATAATATGCATGGTATAGTTTTGATTCCTTTGCATTTACATAAACATGTTCTATGGACTAATATGTGGTCTGTTTTGGAGGATGTCACATATGCAGCTGAGAAGAATGTGTATTCTGATGTTGTGGGGTGGAACACTCTGTAGACATCTACTACGTCCATTTGTTCATAGGTTTGGTTCTGTTCTGATATTTCCTTGTTAATTTTTTTGTCTAATTGATCTGAGAATCAGTGGAAAAGATTAGAAAAAGCAGAAAGAACCACAAACACACTAAACCACCTTATTTTTGACAAAGGGCTCAAACACATTCACTAGAAGAAAGTCTTTTTAATAAATGGTATGGAAAAACTGACTTTCTACATCCATAAAACTAAACCTAGACCCATGTCTCTCACCATGAACTAAACTAAAATCAAAATGAATCAAAGATATAAATATTAAAACAGAAACACTAAATCTGCTGAAAGAATAAGTAGAAGACTTGAGGACATAAGGGAAGGCAAAGACTTCATGAACAAAACACAGAGTGCATGGGAAATACTATAAAGAATCAACAACTAGGACCTCATCTTATTAAAAAGTTTTGCACAGCAAAAGAAATCACCAACTGATTGAAAAAACAACCCACAGAATGGGAAAAAATTTTAACCCAAGTTTCCTCAGACAAAGGACTATTATCTAGAATATATAAAGAATTGAAAAAAATCAGCCTCCCCCCAATTTGAAGATCCAATCCAAAAATAGGAATCTGAGATGAATATGCACTCCTCAGATGAAGAAGGAGAAACAAGAAATAAATACATGAAAATATGTTCACAATTACTGGTCATTCAAGAGATGCAAATTAAAACAACACTGAGATTCCATCTCACTGCAAAAAGAATGGCTACTATCAAGAATAAGTGAACAACAAATGCTGGTGATGCTATGGGGAAAAAGAAAACCTTCTCCACTATTAGTGGGAGTGTACACTGGTGGAACTGCTGTGGAAATCAGTGTGGAGTATTCTTCAAAAAACTAGGATTTGAGGTTCCTTTGACTCAGCTATTCCCCTTCTGGGTATCTTCCCAAAATAATGAAAAGTATCATACCACAAGTATATGTGCACCCATATTTATAGTGGTACAGTTTGTAATAGCTAAATCTTGGAAGCAATCCAAATGCCCATCAAATGATGAATGGATAAAAAGATTTTTTTTATATAATAGTGTACTATTCAGCCATAAAGAAGGATAAACTTGAAACATTTCTAAGTAAATGAATGAACCTTGAAACAATACTCTTAAATGAAACAAATGGAACACATATGTGTAAATATCATTATTGTCTCTCTGATGTGAGAAACTGAAAGTGTAAATGAGGACCAAAAATATAATAGATATTATGAAATAGGAAGAAATTATTCAAAATTATACTGAGTATGAGATACTTTGTTAATAATTAAATATTTTATTTAACAAAGATATACCATTATTAGGAAATGAGAGATAGATTAGCAAATGAAAATACATTCTTTTAAGATCATGA
>NW_004624730.1:40423786-40466015 GCF_000247695.1 Heterocephalus glaber | reverse complement strand
TAGTTTTTAAAATTTAAATGATTGTTATTCATTCATTTACATTTTTAATGACTGGAAAAGATGGTTCTGTAGCTGGTTATTATTTTTCTACATAACATTTTAGGTTTAGCTTTTTTAAAAATTAATGACATTTGTGATTGAAATGGTTACCAGCCTGATACATAGTTTACTATTTTATTTGAAAATAAAATTCACCATAAGTTATTTCTATATATTTTTGACTACTAAGAAAATTGTTACATTATAGTAAGGTACTTTTTAATTATTAACTTTCTAATCCTACCTAATAGAAAATAACATTTTAGTAATTTTTTTCTTTAGTGATGAAATACTTTTAAAGTTATCATAAGTAATACTTTATATGCATAATAAGGAAAATGTAAACACAAGACATTACTAGAAATCTTATACTGTGGTTTATTTTCAAATAACATCTTTAACACCTGCTTTCATTCCTCAATGATTTCACACATAGTGTTAGTATAGTGTCAGTGACAGACTAATGAAGTAAATTTTTATTCAAGGAGGCAATTCAAGTAGAAATTTTAATTCACAAAATCAGATGGAACATAATTATTTGCATCTACTGGATGTTACTAACTTTACTCTCTACATCATAGAAAGCAGGTACTAAACAGAGTTAAGAGTTCATAAGTTTTATTTGGAATTGACATCTGGATTAATTGACCTCAGAATTGGGAAAGGTGAGCATAACAACCTTTAGTTTCATCCATGTTGGCTCAAATTGACAACACTTTCTTCTTTTTATTTATTTTTTCTATTTCTATATATTTTTTTAATTTGTAGTATGATGATTTTATATCCTCGAACTGTACTGAATTTTCATTTATTGAAATAGTATTTGATGTATGAAAAATACATCGCATAGATACATGTTTTATCATTTATATTCATGATCAAAAAGTCACTTGAAATTTTAAAGAGCTTGTAAGACTTAAAGAATGTCATAAGAAAATCCTCTGCATGGGCCGGGGATTTAGCTCAGTGGTGCCTCCGCCTGCCTCACAACCTCAAGATATCTGGTAAGAAAAAAAAGAAAATCCTCTGTCAATGATCATGCTTATCAAGTAAAACTTGAACTACAATATGTAAGAAGGAGTTATGCATTCTCAAAATATAAGTAATCAAAAAACTTGTTAACTGATCAGAGGCAGTATGGAATGATGATTTTAATTGAACATGTAGATTACAGTATTAAAAGATAAAATTAAAGCAGTCAGATATTCATAAGTGAAGTAGTTCCAAACCACAAGCGTTTTAGTGCTGAACTGAGAGGGTACAGAGGGGAAAAAAACCAAAAAACTAAGATTTCCATGAAGCAAGACAAAATATTTGATTGGTTGTTTGAAATGGAAAGTCCTTAGATGGAGGTTAGTTGGTGGTTTCTGATTGGTAAAGTATCTAATTAAAGATTCATTAGCAGTTTCTGATTGAACGCATTTAAGTTTTATTTTGCTATAAACATTAATTAGGTTTTGATTTGCTTATGAGAAACTGAAGGGCTGAAGCTTTCTCAGCCTAATAACATTCTGATCAATTGTTTTAACAACAATAGTACATAACAAAAAGTCTGGCTGTAGTTAACAAACCAAGAAGAAATATATTGATTAATAAATAAATGACAAAGAACATGAGAATTACTAAACCATAAATATATACAAAAGCCCACAATAGCGTTTTTAAACTTTTAATATCTGTCTTATATTGCTAGGTCATTCTCTCTCCTAAACTGAGAGAACTGAGGATGGGATAGAGAATATGGCCACCAATAGTTCCCATATTCAAGTCTCATAAATAAATCAGTTGGAAGCATTGCGTTTTCTTCTGTATAATTCAGAAAAACATGAGAGAAGGATTTCGATTCTTGTACATGAGGAATATTTATTTGTAAATTATTCTCTACCTCGCATTAGTATTAGCTTAACTTCTGACTTCATATAATAACTTGAGAAATATTTACCTTCTTCTATTTTCTAGAAGACATTATGTAAAATATATATTATTTCTTTATTACTTTGATAAAATCTGCTGTTAAAATTCCCTGTGTTAATTTTTCTTAATGGTCAATTTTTCCTACTAATTTGCATTCTTTTGTATATATGTAACTATTTTTATACCTATAGAATTAATTCAGGTGCTTTATTTATTTTTAAGTTTTCAGAATTTGTTTATTTCAATGAATTTATAAACACTATTTTTTGTTTGTTTGTTTTGTACCAGGGATCGAACTCAGGACCTTGCGCTTGCAAGGCAGACAGCAGCACTACTGAGCTAAATCTCCAGCCCCACTAATTTTCTAAATTAAGAAATAAAGTTATTTACACAATTCCCTTGCTATTCTTTTAATACTTATGGCATCTGTATGCCATCTTTCACTCTTATAATTGGTATTTGTATTAACTCTTACTTTGATTTATCAGTCTAGTTAATATGGTTTAAATTTTATTGAACTTTTGAATAACCCAGCTCTTGAACACATTCATATTCCTAAGGTAGAAGAGTAAAACATTGATTTGAGCAATTTCTTTCTTGTATAATTTGAATGCTTTTAATGGAAGTACTTGCAAGCACTTCCTTAGTTTTATTCCATACATTTTGATAACATTATATATTATAGCTTTGTTCAGAATATTTTCTCATCTCATTTTGAGACATCCTATTCTACCTAGAAGTTATTTAAAAGTTTAAAAGATTTTTCTTTAATTTCTATACCTTTGAGAATTTTCCAGATATTTTTCTAGTATTGATTTTCCAATTTAATCTGAGTAACCTATTTTTCTGATTTGTACTTTTATATGTTCATTAATTTTTATTTTATGATACAGAATATGGTCTACGTTGGTTACAGAAGAAAATATAGTGTTTATATTGCCCATAAGAACTATAAATACTAATTGGACCAAGCTGGTATATAGTATCATTCAAATATTTTATATCTTTGTTTATCTTTACTCACTTTTATCTCAGTGACTGAGATAGGAATATTAATACATCTTGTATAATTATGAATTCACTTATTTCTGTTTTTCTAAGTTTGATTGTATTTATCTTGAAGTTCTATTTTAGATTAATATAAATTTTTGTTTGCAAAATATTTCTGGAAGTTTGATCTTTTAATAACTAGTTAATATCTATCTTTCATGATAATTTTCTTTGTTCTAAAGTTAATTTGTCTGATATTAATTTGCCTTTACTTATTTATTTGTTTGTGTGTTTTATGGTGCCAGGGATCAAGCCCATGGTCTTATATATAGTTGACAAGTGTTTTACCACTCAGTTATGTCCCCAGTCCACATCTATATTTTAAGGCATGTTTTCTGCTATATATCTCTCCATCCCTCAGTTTACAACTTACACCTGTTAAGACTTTATATTTAAAACAGGTTTCTTATAGATACAGTATACTTTGGTTTCATATTTCACTCAATTAATTATTTTTGTCCTTTTTGTGTGTTTGGAACATTCACATTAAATAAAGTTTTAAGTAAGATTGGTTTAGTTTGATCATTTGTTTTTATTTGTTCCCCCTAATTTTTTCCCTTCTTTTAAACATTTGAATATCTTTATCACTTCACTTATATTTATCTGTATGTTTTTGTATTTTTTATATTGTGGTGACTATTTAGGTTGAAAGATGCTCACCTAAGCTTACTGTCCACACAAGGTAAAATTTTACTATTTTGAGTGAAATGTGAATAATGTTTTATAACTATTATAATTTTATAACAGGTTCTGTTAACCCCCTACTTTATGATATAGTAGTTATATATTTATAGTAATGTTTTATAACTATACAAGTTATAATGTTTTATAACTATACCTCACTGGAAAAAACACTAACATAACTAATAATAAAAGATACACTAACAGAGCCACTAATATTCTAGAAACAATAAAGGTATGATTTTGTATTATTCCTTGTATACACAAAGTCCAGTTTGAACTGCTTACCTTGATAATTATAAAATTCTCATTGAAAAAACTTTGAGTAATGGAGAAAATGAAGAGAACAATTATACTATAATTCCCCCTTGAAAATTATAACATACACAAAGTCCCTATCAATTCTCTGTATGTAAAAAATGCAAGCCAATTTTCTGTTGTCTTTATATGAACAAGACAATTTTAATCACATTTTCCTTTTCAGCTTCATATGTTTGAGTCGTAGACATGCATCAATATAACTGAGAATTCCTGATACATCACCTCTGCCCAAAAAGCTTTTCTCAACAGGCATTTTCCATTTTCCTAAACCCTCCTAAACGTTGCTAAGGAATAATCAATGAAGAATTATTTTACCACAAAGAATGCTGCTTCTCCAAGCAGAAATAATATGAAGTACCATTATTTTGTATAACAAAAACCATCACTAGGTTTAGGCAGACAACAAATATTTATTTAGTATTTAGCTTTTGTGAACACTACCTTGAACTTTGAGAAGATAGTGGTGAAGAAAAGAATTCATACACTTGGACCTTTCTAAAGATCTTAATTCTGTCTGCACTCATTAATTGAATACAGGCACTTTTCTGTGTATATACATGTATACATAGATTTAAATTTATATTTATATGAAAATGATAGGGCTTAAGCTTTCAGAAAATCCATGCAATATTTTCATTCCAATAGTAATCCTCTGTGAAGTTATGGTCATTATTTCACTTAGTGTCTTATATTTTAATATAAATCAATATTATGACCCCATATGACATATGGAAAACATAATTTTAAATATATATTATAGTGATTAATTGTATATTTTGCTCTTTTCAAATAATAGTTAATAAAAGGATTACTACTTTTGAACAAAAAAGGTACAAGTTCCATATGATGAATGTTATTGTGTATATCTAATATGTACCAATCAAATTAATTTTTTTAAGTGCCATCAAAATAAGGGGCCAATCTCATAGAGGAAAAATCAGTAAAATGGTTTGGCGATTCCTTGATGTGTTCAAGGAGTACCAAGAAGGCCAGCCCACCCAGAACAGAGGCATGGAGGGGTGGTAGCAGGTGGAAGGGGAGAGCTTCTCAGAGGCACATAATAGCCAATTAGATAGTGCTTTGCCTATAGCATCTTCTTCAAAA
Organism: Heterocephalus glaber; assembly: GCF_000247695.1. The sequence continues at coordinate 40,460,906 of NW_004624730.1, read as the reverse complement.
TAAGAGGCGACAGTGGTAGATTGACTAATGGTCAACTTGCAATGCCCAGCTGAACTGAATCAGCATGTTTTGGGCATGGAAGACCTGAGGATTGTTGCCAATGTCATAAAAAGAGAACTGGAAGGGAAGATCAGGGGTTGTTGATTTTTTAGGAGAAGCTTGCTGCAGTTGGTTTTCCTGATGCAAACTTGGCTGTTCTTGGAGGAGGAGCGCAGGGCCTCACTGTCCCTAAGAATGGCTGCTGTTCTCATCAGGGGAGCTCAGATCTTCACTGTGAGCACCACTTCCTAGCTCTAGTATAGATCCTAGTGGCACAAATCCTTCATCCCATGGGCACAGGTTTTCTGGCTTCCACCACAGGCCTTTGGGCTTTCCTGGTGCAGATCCTCAATACAGACAAGCATGAGTTATTGCTGTGGGCTCTGCGCCACTGACTGGATAGATGGTGGACATTGCCTTGGACTTAGGCCTTCAGCTGGACTTGTGTGGGACATTGCTGAGGGATCTGGGCCCTTGGCTGGATTCTTTGGGTCTCTAGTGTATGATTAGATCTCTTGCACTCCTCTGCATTTGACTTTTTGGGTGACTATTATAAAAAACCCTATAAATTATGTGTCCTTATTAAATCCATTTCCCTACAACAGCAACCATCATCAGACATTTTTAGTTTCATGAATTGAAAAGTAAAAGTTAGTTATTTTACTTCATTTTTTAATTTAATTATGAGGAGATATAAATGTTTTTCATGTTTAAACATAATGAATGCTATTTTTGCACTGTCAAATGTCTTTTCATGTTCTTTGCCAGTTTTAAAGGATTTATTAGTTCTTGTTCTTATATTGAGATGACTTTCAATGTCATCTGTAATATAAAGTTAATGTTCTAATTTATTATTTGGTTACTGGTTTCATTAAAGTTTTCATGCAAAAATAAATAAATATTTCCATTTTATACCTTGTTCTTCTTTAGCTTTATAGTTTTTTTGGTACATATTTGTCATACATATTTGTCACATTCACAATAGGGAATTTATACCTGTACATAATATATTTTGATTCTTGTTTTTCTTTCCCCCATTTCTTTCCCCTTCTCTCCCTTCAACCCTTCTTTCCCTCCCCATTTACAAATTTTTTTTCCATTTTTTTCTTCTATACCTTATCATTTTATGTAAGACTGAAATCACATAATCTGAGCTCGCCAGTCCATAAAAGCAGAAAGTAAATAGTTATATGATTTTAGATGTGATTCACACATTCCAAAATACATGTAAGGGCTGAAAAAGCAAGCTACAAAACAAGCAGAAGTCATTCAAAAAATAAACAAGAACTATGACAAGGAACCTGCATGAAGAGACCTTAAAATTGTCTGCATAAATACTCTTGTGGCAGGTAAGCAGCCTACCCTGCTATGCAAAAGTTGTATCTCTTGTTCAGCATTAGAAAGTGTTACTTAGATTAACATGGCTTTTGACAAATGTCTTCCTAGATCTGGTTTCAGAAACACAAGGGAGCAAAAGCTACACATAAAATTATACAAACTAGTAATTTTTACCAAAAACCATTTTCTCTGACCACAAAGAAAAAATTTCCGAGTCAAACACCCTAGGAAGCTAATGTGGCCCCACCCTAAAACCTTTTGGAAATAGCCATGCAGAAAAACCAACTGTTTAATTTTGCAGAAATAAAAATCACATTGGCATGACTGACTTAATAATACAATAAAAAAGTAGAAAAAATTCAGTAAGTTTATTCAACTGACATATTTTTCATTAAGTAGAATAAAATCAAGACTAATATTTGCTACAAATATCCCCACAAAATTGCAACAGACTAATAAATTCTATTAAAAAGAATCACAAAAATAAAAATTCAAGGGCAAGTTCTAGATGTGTAACTCAATGTGAAAGAGCATGTTTGGCATGTTGAAGTCTTTGGATTCAATACACAGTACCTAAAAAGAAGGGGGGGGGATGATATCAAGGGACAATAACAATAAAAGAGAAGTTGAAAGATGAGCTAGAAGACAATAAAATGGGATTAAGATATAAAATATAGGAATCAATGTAAGTCACATCTGTTTCTAAAAACGAAATAGAAGCAAAAGTTATGTGCAAACATGCGATCTGAGTGTAATTTCACGGACAAAGGATATAGTGAAGAAGTTAGTGAGGCAGAGAAGAAGAGAGAACCAAAGTAACAGAGGGCTTTACAGCCTAGATAAAGCATTTTAAAAAGCATTTTGTACTTCTTTTCTTAAAGGACACACTAAGAGAAGATTTATGAAAGGATCATATCTCTGTACCAACTGTCCTGAGGTTAGAGAAGGAGAACAATCACTCAAGATTCTGTATCTTTTAGTCAAAGCCTTTGAGTGGTACCTCAATTCTACAAATAGCTGTAGTATGTACTAATGTCCAATATAGTAGTGATGTCACTCTTAACTCTGCATAGGTCATATCTATCTGCACATCTACTCCTTAGGACCCTGGCTGGGTATCTATGGGAATGAACACTCCTGCCTGTTCTCATACCTCAGCAGCATTTGGGACTTGGAACTGAAGATGAAAGGCAAGTGAAGCTGTTTCTAGATTCATGTCTTAAGAGCTTTCCTGGTCTTAAGAGCACCATTCTGCATGTGACTGGGAGGTCCTGAGAGCAATCATCAAAGCAAAACTCAAGCTTTAGATGCTTAAAAAAAACTACTTAACTTCACATATGCTAGAAATGCTAGCTCTTGGTAGGGGTACTGTAGCTTAAATGGGACAAGTTCGTGATTCAAAATGGTGCATAAACTGAATTTATTGCAACAGAACAGAAGAGAATACAAATATTGCACAAAATGCAAATGTAGATACAATAGAACTAAAACAAATTTGAATTAAAGAAAGAGAAAATATGGTAAACAGATGAGTTTATGGTGGGTGTCAAGAAATCTCTCTTATACTTGTTCAACCAGGTAATAAGAAGGTAAGCCTATTTGACAACATAAATTTAAATGGTAAGAATGATTATATAATTTCATAAATTTGAATGGTAGAGGAGAAATCTGGAACCTGAAATAATTATGTCAATTACAATGCATAAATTAACTTACCTAAAAAAAATGTAGTGGCATTTCCGAGATCATGAAATTATTAAGTACCACAATCAGGAAAGGAATTCAGTTTTCTGATTCATGGCAAGTACTGAAATAGCATGTAGCGCAGCACTTTTCCAAAATGCTTGAGAAGATGGTAGTGTAGAAAAGTTTGAACCATAAACAACAAAATGCATAAACATATACATACACAACTGAATGCATTTGTGAAAACACACACACATCCAGACACCCTGCAACATGCACACTCAACTTAAAAACTATCAGTAGTAATTACTAGATAGCATGTGTATCTGGTTTTGTCATTTTTAATACACTGTAAATTTGGAGAGAGTAAAAAGTCTGCCTCCCATTTTTGTTTTACTTTTTTTCAATTTAGACTTGCGATTTTTAAATAAACTATTCTTCAAACTCTGAGGAGAATTATGAAAAAGGGCTGCCTTATACAGGTAAAATCCCGAGGAGGGGCTTCTTTATCACAGACATGGTCATATGTTGAATGAATAGAATCTTACATGGTTTAGACTGTATTTTGTGCCTTAAAATATCAGAGGAACTGAGAAAATTGCTATTGATGACATTCTTAATGTCCCTTTTCTTCTGAAAAACAAACTATATCAAAAAAGTTATAATGTATCTAAATTGCAATAGGGTTTTTTGGTGCATAACTCTAGATATAAAATAAACCCCTTGAAAACAAGCAATTTGATCTGTCAGTCTTCTAAGCTTTTGCCAATTTATTATTTTTAGCCCAATTTATAGTCTAAATTAGTAATCTCTGTTGTTTTGGTGGTGCATACTGATAATCCTAACTATGAGGCTAAGGCAGAAGGATTTTAACATTGATAAGAGTCTGGACAACTTAGCGTAACATTGTCTAAGAAATGCAAAGAAAAAACAACAATGTGGGATATAGCTCAGTGTGCAGTGCTTGTGTAGCATGTATAGAGTTTTGAGTTCAATCCTCAGAAGATCTCACTCCTCTCAAAATTTCTTTTTAAATATTAGAAAACTTATAATCCCCCCCCCCATAAGCATGTGCGGCTATATTGTTCTTTAACTTAAAATATCCCTTCAGTATGAAATATTGAACAAGGAAACAGTGAACATGACCAGAGTAATGGTCTTACAAATACAGGGAAGAGTTAGAGATAGAAACCTGAAAAACCAAGCAACAGGCCTCTTTATTTAACACTATTTATTCAGGCCCAGCAAAGAGGAAGCAGACATTCTGCATCTGAGAAGTGTCAGTGGGTCATCAGGCAGAATCCTAGCCTGACATTCCATGGGTATTTGCAATGCAGGCTTGTTCTAAGGGTCACAGAGGCATAGCTCAGCTTTTTATTAGATTCCAGGCTACATCAATAAATTTACAAAAAGTACAAGGCTTCCAGAAATCTTTGTGAGCTGTGGTGCAGCAGAAACTACTTGCCTAAACCAAAAGAAAGGCTGCATTGACAGAAACAATTTGTAGCATGGCAATACCTCATGTATGAGAAAGAGTTAATCTATTAAGGTTGGATTTTTTTCCCCTAAAATATTGAAACCCAGGATATGTTTTTCTTCTGGCTACAGCTCAGTGATTGTCAGAACCAAGAAAACAAGGTTTGACAAACTGATGGATACATTGAAAAATAACAACAAACTGTGATAAAGCAGTGGCTAACCTAGTGGCCCAGAGTTCAAATAATGTGGTTGCAATGACAGCCTGAGGCCAGTGTGTTTTTCCAAGGCTTAGAGTAGTGAATCCAAAACTGGCTGCTCCTGCCACTTGTCTAGTGTCTGGAACAATTTCAGGCAGGGAAGGGTCAGAGATAGTTTCAGAAAGATGTTGCCAATAAGTCAAAAGAAGGGCATCTTCTACTTGTCATCATAGAGTGGTGATTTTCAACATATCACTGATATTAAAACACTTCCAGTACAGATCATTGAGTCTGAATTTCTTCTTAGGGAAGGTATAGAGAAGTGAAAGAGATTCCTCACCACATACAGAGACATATAACTCTCAAGTAAGTAGGCTTAAAAATATTTCAGACATGAAGCCAGTTTTGTTTATTTACTCTGCAAAAATACTAGCAAAATATAGTTTATTTGTTAATGCCTCCAGAACCAGAAGTTTAAGCATCATGTGGAAACTATTTGGCAACTTGACTTAATGTACTTTTTATATTTTTTGGTGAATTAGGTGATAATGCAAGATGGGACATGTTAATCTTCAATGAAAAATAAGTGCTTGACAAAAAAGAATATATCCATGCTGGTTGAAGATCATGGGGCAAGCTGGGTTGACTTTACAGAATGATTAATTTAACCCTATTGAGACTTAGCATTACTAGAACTCCTATCAGTGAATATGGCCTCAACCCTTAATAATATGTATTATTATTGCTCTGCACCATACGTGTGCTTATACTTAATGGGTCATTATTTCTATGATATTTCTATGTCTTTAAAATGTACTTAATAGCAACTGAAATTCAAGAATAATAACTGATATTATAAATAACAGTTCCAGTTTAAAGGAAAAGACTAGAAATCTACATAGGAGCTCCATAGATTTACCACAGAACACAGATGAATCCCTACCAAGCTAGAATGGACCCATGTCGGACAAATGAAGCTACAATCCAATCATATAGTGCTTCTCATATTAAATACAGAGTAGAAATTCATATATGGACTTGATGACCAAGAAATCAGTCAGTAATCATTTCTATTTTTTATATGGCTTAAGGCAAGCTCAACCTCTTCAAACAACATAGATTTATGTACAACAAATTGAAATATTGCCTAATGTTAGGAGATTTTATGAGGAGCAACCCCTGAGGATATCACGGTAAAATTTTTGAAAGGTGCCTTATGATGGGTGTATAATGTACATTTTTATTTTTTAGAAGTATTTCTATTGATGAACTATTAATTTTAACTATGAGTTTTATAATATTAATGTGTACTTAACAGAAAAATAAAATACCAATAAAATATTTCTCTATCTGTCATATCTTTCTAACTTCTTTGGCTAACATAATCCAAGTCATTATTAGTAGCTGAGTCACCTGCTGATTCACTTTCAGCCTCCTCCCAAAGTTGTAAAAGTGAATTTAATCTTAAAATCCCCTAATTGAGCATAGGGTTTCTTCATCTAACCCCATTACCCTATATTCCCTACTCTCTCCCTTGTTTAAAGTAAAAAAAAGATCATAGCTCATACTGCTACTGAGAGACCCAGATGGGTCAGATTGATGACAACACTTTGTGATTTGTCAAACTACTGATGAAATAACCATCAACCTACTGCCGCATTCTAGCATAGAAAGTCTTAATGCTACAGTAGAATAGGCCCTTATGATAGACCTGTGATCAAATCTGGACTTCAACATTTACTCATTTAGAAAATGTAAATTTTTTTAAGTCATAATTACACAATATTTTAAAACAATGGTTATTATATATCTATATCATTCCATATATAAATATATATATAGGGTGTGTGTGTGTGTGTGTGTGTGTGTGTAAAGAGAAATTTAGAGTTTAACTCATTAAATTAGAGACTTTTACTTACTGGTCTGCCAAATATATGAAGGAAACTCTGTGTGTGTATATGTGTGTGTATATGTGTGTGTATATGCATATAAATATATAGCATATATTTGGTGGCAGAAATTATAAAGAAACTAAATACACATTTACTACTATGCAGACTTTTAGCTAATGGAATTTCAAGAGATTGTTAGTAACACCATTTAAAAATAACTTTAATTCAACTAGATAGAATTTCAGCCTGTTTAGGTGTCTCAGGCTAAAACCTAGTAAACCAACTTTTAGGTGAACTACATTTTTTACCATTATTCATTATAAATCAGTCAAAATGTTTAAACATGAGAGAAATTTGTTCTCATAATGTAAGCACTTTTACATATGATCTAAAAGGACAAACTTTATAATATTATACATTATTCTCCATTTTATAGTAAGTAGATATATTTAATAATATGTAAAATAGGCAATGTGTTGAATACTACACTAATCCATTTGTGTATACTGTCTTGATTTAACTTATATATTTTAAGGACCCACTATTTGTCATATTTAGACAAAATAATAAGAAAACACTGATGAGAACAAAAATACAAAATCTCTGGCACTCACAGCTCATGAAGAAATATACTGAAAGTAAATATAAAATTATAAAATAAAAAATGAATGAATGCTACTCTTAGAAAACATAACCTCATGTTAACCTTGCAATTTATACTTAAGAAATATTATTACACTTATCAGATGAAAAGTCAGACTAACTTACCAACCTATTAGAATTATAAATTCTTAAAAATGAGTAAATCTAAGATTAAGAGAACATTTGAAAACCAATTCTAGAACTTATGCTTATTAACTCATAATAATTTTAAAATATTCCACAGTGGATTAAGGTAGAAATGAATGACATTTACTGCAACACACTTTAGGATAAGGGTTTGAACCTCAAACAATAATATGTATTTTAAAAAGAGTAAAACATTTTCAGTTCATAGATGAGATTATAAGTATTGCTTAGGGTTCTCTAGAGAAATATAAATACATTCTTAAATTCCTCTCTCCTCTCCCTCTCTCTCTCTCTCAACATTCTTAAAGTTTATTTGAAAAATGGACTGCTCCAGTTCTGCTCTTATATACATATATTTATAAGTCCACAGGCAGTCCAAGAAGCTGGAAGCTATGGAACAAGACAGATTGAGGATGTAGCACCAGTATAAGGCATAGGCCTTGAAGCACACTGAACAGTCATTGGACTGAGCCTGCACTGAAAGCCTGCAGAAACTGGAGTCTGAACTCCACAGGTCATGGCACCAAAAAATGCCCACTCAAGCAGAATTGAGCTTTTGAAAACATGCACTAACTTTTCTCTTTGTTACCACTATTTCATCCTGGCTCAAGCTTATTAGAGGATACAAGCTTCAATAAAGTTGGATTTTTCTCCCTCAGTTTGCTGGCATACACGGAATCGTCTCTGGAAAAGACCCATAGACACACCCAAAAGCTTGCTTTACTAATCTGCTAGGTGTTTCTTACTGCAGTCAAGTTGACATATCACAATTATCAGTCAAACTTAGTTATATCAAGCCAAGGATTTAGCTCAGTGGTTCCAGCACCTGCCTCGCAGATGCAAGGTCCCGAGTTCGATCCCCACTACCAAAAAAACCACAAAAAACAAAAAACAAAACTTAGTTATATCAATAAGTTACTTGGAAACTTTTTTTCTAATAAATCAAGTGAGTGTACTGTACTATTCAAGAATGCCACTAATTATCTATCTATCTATCTATAGATATACATTTGCCAAGGACTATGTTCAAGTCTTTGGTGTAATGCCATCACAATGACATCTAAGATAATTAAAAATACATTATTTTCTATGTTCAGTTACTGGATCACAAAAATAAAATTAGTTGCTTTTTACTCAATTTGCTGGGAATCCATAACAAGTTGCAGTAAATACTGTGTGGAAGAAATTCGCTGTTGTGGAAAAATGTGGTTTCAAAACAATTCATACCTAAGTCTCAATAGGTACATGATCAGAACTGCCAGAGCTGATTGGAAATCTAGCATTTTCTGGCACATGCAGCTCAACTTAGTATACTGCAGGACAAGTACCAGCAGAGATTTAATTATATAACAAAGATTAACACTTCTCCTGAGCACCACCAAATAGACCTGCTGACAAAGACATAGTGTAACAGAACAAAGGGGTCCCTGTTATCTTGTCCTGTACTAGAGTATCAATACACTCTACTTTTCATCTACAAAGAGGAAATATTATCTGTTCCTAAAGAACATTAAGAGTTTCATTTTTCTTTTCTTTCCTATTTTTACCTTTTTTGTAAATTTTCAGCATCTGATTCATATTCTGAGTATGTGCCCCACTGTGACTCTCTTCTGCGGAAAAGCTGTAATGGTTAAACAGGTGATCATGAGCTTTACGTTTCCAATTTCTAAGCAAATAAATCAAATAAGCTTTATGAACTTGAACATTTGAGAATGGTAAAAACATGTGAACTATGCCTTAACAGATTAAAAAAAACCCTATAACTATAGAACCCCTGAAAGAAAAAATAGAATGTCATCAGCAAATTAATAAAAGCAGTAATAGATAAGTGTAAGATATTCTACAAATAAATATTGTATATTCTAAAATATATGTATTTGTTACTGCTTATTTTACAAAATACTGGGTTTCAGTGTGGTACTTTCATATATGTATAATTGTGATCATTTTCATCCTCCATAACCATCCCTTATCCCCTCCCCCATTCCTTTTCTTGTCTAATAATAGTCTCCCTTCTAGATTCATGTAATTATTTTTAATTCCACATATTATGAAAAACATATGATAGTTAACTTTTTAGATCTGGCTTATTTCACTTAACAAGATAATATGTAGTTACATTCATTTTTCTGTCTTTATAACTGAACAATATTTAATTATATTTATATATATATATATCCTATTTTCTTTACCAGTTCATCTCTTGATAGCACTCAAGCTAATTTAATACCTTAATTATCATGAATTATGCTCCAATAAATATTGATATGCAGGTATTCCTGTAACATGCTTTCATTCCTTTGAGTATATAACAGAGTGGTATGGCTGGGTCATTTGATAGTTTTAGTTTTTGAGTCATAGTTTTAGTTTTTTGAGTCACCCCTATACTGATTTTCACAGTGGTTATACTAATTTTCATTCACACCAACTGTGTAAAACAGTTCCTTCTTCTCTACATCGTCACCAGCATTTAATGACGATATTCTTGCTGATGGCCACTCTGACAGGGATGAGACAGAATCTCAATATAGTTTTGGTTTGAATTTCCTGAATGGATAAAGACGCTGAATAATTGTTATATAGTTAGTGTTCATTTATACTTCTTTTGAGAAGTAGCTGTTCAATTCACTGTCCTATTTAGTGATTGAATTAGATTATTTGGTGTTGTTTCTAAATTCTTTACATATTCTAGATATTAATACTCTTTCAGAAAAGTATCCATCATTGATTTTCTCCTATGCTATAGGCTGTCTCTACACTCAGTTGTTTTTCTTGCTGTACATAAACTTTTTAATTTGAATAGTTCTCTTTGCTAATTTTTGTTAACATTTTTATGCTTTTTGAGACTTATTCAGAAAGTCTGCCTGAATGATAATTTCAAGTGCTTCCCCTAAGGTATTTTTGCCAATATTTAAAAAATTTTAGATCTTATGTCTTATACTTTTGATGCATTCTGATTTGATTTTTGTACAAGACGTGAGGTAGGAAACTAATGTCAATCTTCTATATATGAAAATCTAGGTTTTCAGTGCCATTTGTTAGATGCTGTTTTTTCTCCAACAAACTTTTGGCTCCTTTGTCAAGAATCAGATGAATGTAAGTGCTTGTGTTGTTTCTGTGTCTTCCTACTCTACTCTACTCTATTTTACTTTACTATGTGTCTGTTTCTAGGCCAGTGGTATACTGTTCATGTTACTATGACTTCATTGTAAAATTTGAAATTGAATACTGTGTTGCTTCCAGCCTTGCTCTTTTTGTATAGAATTGCTTGGGATATTCTGTATTTTCCTGTTTCCATATGAATTTTAGGATTTTTAAATAGTTCTATAAAGAATGTCATTGATATTTTCATAGGGATTGAATCTATGGGTTGTTTTTGGTAATATGACCATTTTAACAATATTAACTATGCCGATTCATGAACATGTGTAGTTTTTCCATCTTACAGTTTCTTCTTTGATTTATTTCTTCAATGTTCTATTATTTTCACTGGAGAATTATTTATCTCTTTAGTTAAGTTGACTTCTAGGTACTTTTGAAAAAAAACTGTGAATCCAATTGTTTTCCTAATTTCTTTATCCTTCTTGATATAAAAAGGAGGCATTGATATTTTTAATCTTTTTGATTTTAGAACTTAGAAATGCTAGTGATCGTGAAAACCAGTAACTAAACATTTTGCTAGTTAAATGCAGTAAAGCAAAGACTAGTATGTTCACCAAATGATGCCAGCACTGCAGATGTGAAGATGCATGCTTACATTCCTAGCACTCTGGATGGCTGAGATAAGAGGCTCATAAGTTCAAGACCAGCCTGGACAACTTAGCAACTTAGTGAGGTCCAGTCTCAAAACAAAGCCTAAATAAAAAGGTCTTAGGGTTTAGCATAGTTCAAAGTTCCTGGATTCTATTCCCAGTACTAAAAATGAACAAAATGTGCCAGAACTAATGATCATTCATCTGAGGGAGGAGAGTGAAAAGGATCCTCTCTGTTTTCATATAAAATTATTTTAGGACAATAAATCAAATTTTGAAATACAATAAAAGTTATAAAATATTTTAGAGGAGAACCAAGGACTATACTCTATCTAGAAGTCCACAAACTACAAAATGCAGGATAGGTCTAATTAGCCTATTTTTGGAAAATTTTTAAATTCAGTAGCTAATTTAATTTCCCTAAAAACTTTGGGAAATACAGGTGACATACATAAGAAATACAGAATTATCATAAATAAGATGCATAAAATTTGCCCTAAAATATTGTTAGGGTAAAAATAGAAACAATTAAATCCAAAAAACTATAAAGGACAGATAAACATTTAAAAACTATTCCCAGTAGTCAGAAAAGGGAAATATAAACAGCACAATTATATCAACTAGTCACTCATGTGATGTAAAATGTTACAAAATACAAAAAAATCATAAATTTATAAATTACTAGTGCTATTTGCCTTTAACGTTGAAATACTTTCTATAATCATAAATATGCACTCCCATTGATTTAGTTTTTTACCTTTTATCTCTTATTTATTGATTTTAGTATGTTTGCAGTGTTGAAAAGTTTCATCATAGGATGATATATAAGCACTTGTCATATATACAACAGCATTATGTCTAATAATGGCAGAAAATAGATAAAGCAGCAAGGCTTTCTTGCATTGATTTATTCTTAAACTATATAAAGTTCATTCAACTAAAAATTTTATTCAGTTGAGTTTGATAGAGGTCTATAATATACCAAAGAAAAAGAAAACCATGTTGCAAAAATTTATGACAAATAATCGTTTTTATAGATAACTTTATAAAAGTCACCCTGTTATGCTTGTTTTTATATATGCCATTTGTTTTTTTTTGTTTTGTTTTGTTTTCTTTGGTACCGGGGATCAAACTCGGGTCCTTGTGCTTGTGCAGCAGGCGGCGAAACCACTGAGCTAAATCCCCGGCCCTATATATGTCATTTGTAACAAACTTTTCATACACAGAAAAGCTATCATTAACGGTACTGACATGCAAATGGGACATAGAGGGTAAAGAGCAGAGAGATGGTTCAAATAATTTTCTTTTAAGACAAAGCTATCTTTCCATCATTTCAGTGTTGCATTGGCTCCCTGCTAAATTTGACCTTAATTTTGAATTCATGATTAAGAATTTAACCCCAACCAATCTGTGTATTAAATCAATCTGTGTACTTGTGTATCAATCAATATTTGTAGCTTTCCTATTATATAAAAAGATGATAAAATATTACCTTTTCTTCCTGAAGTGGTCTTATTTTGGGCAATAATTTAAATTACAATTTGTAGGTAAGACAGGGAAAACTATCATGCCAGGGATTCCAGAAGATAAATCATTTACTCCAGCTGCCATCAGGGAATAGTTTAGGTAATAAAATTTTTTTAAATGAAAGAAAGATAGTATCTTTGGTAAGTTGAAATATAAGGGAAGAGTCATTTGAGCTTCTGGGTGGAAAGGCAAGAAAGACAATTCAAAAGGGAAATCTTGGATATTTCCTCCTTCGGTGCTGAAGAAATAAAAAGCAGTTGTAAAACTCATGATAATCTAGACTTTATTCTAATAACTATCCCATCAAATAAAATAGTTTTGTAAAGAGTGTAATTATTTTCTGTAGTTGCCTTGCTTTTTTAGCTTGCACATCTGGCCATTCAATACTCTAAACATGCTCAAAGAAATATGTTGGAAAAGTTTAGCCAATTTAAAATGTTATTTCTTTTTTTAACTATTTTTGATGGTGTGATTTTAGATGTATTCACATTTTTTTTGCACTTTATGGCCAAAATACTTATTAAAAGATAGATTTAAAAAAAATAAAACAAACAACTTTTAAGGAAAAAAATAAAATGCCATGAAACATGAATAAACACAGATCCACTCAGAAAGCACAGAATATATTCAAGGATAATGCAAGTAAAAATGAAAGATTAGTTACTGGGAAAACCAAAGAAAGACTTCCATGCCAAACTGAAGACTTTAGTCATTGTCAGTCAAACAGAATAATCCTCAGAATGTTTTGCATGGAATAATAACGTATATCTTCAAGAGAATTCATGTGGAAAACATTGTCAGTGAAAGACTTCAGATACAGATGATAGACATTTGGAGCAGCAAGAAAAATTGCAATTTCTTTCTTCAATTGATAAAAATAAATAATGAGGCTTGCAGTCAAAGGATGATAAGGTTTGGAGTTCATCATTTTTGTTTTCATTTTCTTTTTTCCTTCTAGCTATTTCCTGACGCAAATGCCATATGGAGAATACTAAAGCACATGGAATAGATTTAGGTTATACTCACGATTGATGTAAAACATTTCAGGTTTTGATTGGCCCCCTTTCCGCCGCTCTATATCAAGTAGCATAAAAATGCATTGCAATTGTAATAACAAATCATGCAAGAATCAATGCCAGTCTTACAGTGCAGTGGCTTAACCTATGACTGCAGAACTAAGTGAAATTCTTCTCTACATATGTTCCACTTGGTGTTTGAAGTTTACTTCAGTATATCTGTAAAGTATTAAAATTTTAAAAACAAAACCACTCGACTATTTTTACCTAACATTACTCTAATGTCTGGCAAAATTTCAAATGCCAATAATGTTACATAGCTGTCTTGGTTTTAGGAACCTTAATCCTGCTCTAGCCTAGGGCTTTAGGATTGTTTTTGTTTTCTACAAAAATATTTTCTTATCAGAGAAATTTATAATCTAAAGATTGTTTTTTACAGAATTAAATTACTTCTGCTAAATTACTGCTTTACTGGGGAGGAGTTTTAAGAAATGAAGTGAGAGGATTGCAATTCAGATGGAAGTAAGAAAAAATTTTCATCATTTTGTATTCTCTATTAAATTTAATATTCAATTTTGAACCTTCTATTTTCTTTACCTTGTATAAAAATAATTTGATAAATAAAGTTAGGAGTTCAAATATTACATCATTTATTCTTACTTTCATAGAAATCCATTTCAGAATTTCTGTTATAAAACAGAACTGATAAACTAAAGTATATTCTTAAAATATGACATAATTATATGAATAGTATATGACAGTGCCATATAATTAGACAAATAATCACTTGCATTGTTTTTATAATACCCTTGATTAAATTAATGGTTTATTTGACTGTCTTAAAGGGATATAAATGAAACCCTACATTCTACTTCTTATACCCAAGCAGTCTTTTAAAAGGAGACAGAATTAAGCTGAAGTACTACAAACAAATCTTACATGTAGACCAGCAATACAATGCATTACTGTTCTCATTACTCTTAACCTCTTCATCCATAATCTATCACTATAAATCCTACACTATGCCAATTAAGTGAACAACATTTAGTTTATTATATTTTTGTCTGGAGATATCTACTGATATTCTAATTAAAATGGTAAAGCTGTTAAGGTACTCGTTGATTTTTATTTCTTCTTATTCCTTTGATAAGGTTTTAATTATGTTAGCCTAATATATTTCCTATCTTACAATACATTGTAAACATTCAACCAATACATTTGGAGCTGAAAGATTGTTTAATATTTGAACAATTAGTAGAAAAAATTCATCAACTAGGTATTCAAATTGGAATGAGGAATTGGGAGGGAAAAGTTCAATATCTCTCTCTTAATTTGTGATATAAAACCCTGTGGTTATAAGGTGAGTATAAAAATTCTAAATTTATAGATTCTAATATTTATGAAGTAAATTTAGATCATTATTTTATTCTAGTTCCTCTTCTTTCCAAAGATAGTTTTAACTGGCATTTCTTGTAGGCTTCTCATTTTCCTGTGACTAACTGAATAACAGTGATAGACTTTTCCTCCCAGTACTGAGGGATGATGTTCAATGAGCTCAGAAGTGGAAGATTCACAGTCACCACTAACAGGCTTAACCGTATTTTAGAAACTAGGTATTACACTGAGCTTGCTTCTTCTTTAAAAAGCATTCAATTTAAGGGACTGCATTCAAACTTCAAATTATATTTTAAAGAAAAACAACTCCTTGGTACTTGGTCAAACAATTCTCAAATCAATATTATTCCTTCATCTTACTCTTCATTATTTTAGTGCATGAATACTTTAAATATTTTTCTTTCGTAGTATTTATGTCTAAACCCCAGAACTCTTGAGTAAAGTTTCTGGTGACTTTCTTCACATGAACACATATTTTAATTTTTATTTTAGGTTCCCGTGAGTTTACTCATATTTTTATTTATTTTGCATTTACCGATATCCTAAGATATTGATCTTCCTCTTAATGAGTAATAGTCTATAGCTTGACTGTCCAATACAACAGTACTGAATATGTGTCTACAGGATGAAACATGGCTATGAAGAAATGGGTGGTCCTGTCCGGTGTGGTAGCACACACCCGTATCCCAAAACTCTGGGATGCTGAAGCAGAGGTTCCCAAGTTCAAGCAGCCTGGGAAATGTAATGACTTATGAGATATGTCTCAAAATAAAAAAAATTAAAAGTACTAAGGATGTAGCTCAGTGTGGAGGCCTTGGATCAATCCTAAATAAATAAACAAATAAATAAGCTGTTGCAATTGTACAGTACACAGTAGAATTTAAGTACAGAATAAGAGAAAAATGGAAAACGTTTCATTGAAATTTTTATATTGACTTCATACTGAAATAATATTGATACATAGAATTATATATTACAAATCATTAATCTTACTTGTGAACAAATTCAGCAACTATCACTGATACCCAAGTTATTTCAAGGATGCAAAGGACTTGATAATGGGAAGAAGATTGGTAGGGATGTTGTTATTGAATAATTCCAAAGAATTATTTCTTCTTCATCCATTTCTTCTTCATCCCCGGAATGGGGAGGATGAGGATTCCCTCCACTCCTACCACTCCCCAAGGCAAATAAAAGTCTCCAAGGAGAAGACATCCAGAGGTTGTGGATGGTTTCTAGTGGGGAAACTCATATCTTATACCTGAAAGTGTACAGTGAAACACACTAATTTAGCCAGTGGAAACCAAAAGGGCTCTTGGAGAGAACTTTGTATATACAAATTGGAGGTAACACTTGGCTGCCTGTAAAGATTTTTTTCTCAAATACTTTGAGGCCAGGTTGCTACTTTGAGCAGCCAGCGAAGGAAGAAAATAGTTAAAAATGTAGCACTCCTTGGATCTGTGGGCAAAAGTACCTCAGTGCCCTAAAGCCAAATAGATACTATAAGATAGACAGGACTGATATATTTTAGAAAAGCACTGCAACACAGCAATAGCTAGTGGAACAAAAGTGGTCCCAGCAGAAAGAATCTGCACGAACTTGTAGTACAGGGTAATAGGGTTGTTGTTTTTTTTTAACTAATACTATGTCAACAAGAGAATATATCACCATATCAGAAGACAGGAAAAGTCATGGAGAACTCACTAAGAAATGGAAAAAAGTCATGGAGGTTCCAAAGAACTCACTAAGAAATGGAAGAATTAGAATATCTACTTTGAAAAAGAGCCTCATCAGCTAGTATTGCATGAGTTATCGGCTAACAGAGATGTTCGTCTTTTTCTCATGACATTACAGAAGTCCACAGGGACTTGGGTAATTGCTATGTGAGGGAATTATGAATACTGGCACTACATACTTTGGAACTTATTTCTTTTGTTAAGCACATATATCTATGTATTCTGCAATATACCTAAGAATACAATTGCTATATCATGAGATATTCAGTGCAGCTTTAGTAAACATTGATTTACTGCTTTCCTCAGGCATTGCAGTAATGTACACACCTACAGCAATGTAGGAAAACATAGGCTGCACATTTTCATACAGCTGACATTTTCTATTTCTCTGGTTTTCTTCTTCATTTTAGCCATTCTGGTAGCATCACATGAAACTATTGCTTTTCTTTTCTTAATGACTAAGAAAATATGGACTTTTTCATATTCTTATTGATTTTTTAGATATTTTTATTATAGTGTCTTCAAACTATCTGCCCATTTTTTGTTATCTGATTGTTAGCCTTTCTTCTTGTTAGAACTGCCTCATATGTTCTAGATATGAATATTTGTCAAAAGATATATGTATTACAACTATTTTACTATGTAATTTTTGCACACTAATATTAGAGGATTTTGATTACAAATATTTTCATTTAAAATACTCAATTTATCTTTTTTCAAATCATTGTTATTTTTATGTAATTTAATGAATCTATGATTACTCTATGTTTATAAAGATGTTTTCCTCTTAAACTTGTACCGATATACTCCAGGAATATTCAAGTATTATAAAAATTAATCCAGAACACTGAGGCAAATTGTTCTGTCTAAATCCCATTGGTTTACATTAAAAAAAAGCTTCTAGTATGCTATCAGATCTGATAGTGGTCTAGTTTCAGTACCAATACAGGATATCTAATCAATAAGACTTTCAAACAATGGGAATTCAGTGCTAAGGTTTTACAGAAAAAGACTGAAGATTTTTGTGTTTTTTTTTGTTTTCCAGTGCATTTAAAGTCTTCTTATGATTTGAGATGATCTATAGGTGTAATATTGCTGAAATTTTTAAGTAATAAAAAATAATTACCTAGTTGTTACAATGGCTCTTTTTCTATACTATGACATCGTACTGTATCAGAATTATCCTCAGCTAGACCCACAAACGCTTAGTTCACATGATTTTAATGACCTTCTCCTATTAGATTTCCAAAATTATCTGAATTATCCATGCAAAAAAATTCAGAAATTGATGCTTGAAGAAGGTGATGTACTTTGGGACAGCTAGATTGTTACAAAACTGAAATTGTAAAGGTTTACAGAGTTAGGAGTTTTGACAAAAATAAAAGTGAATTATTTGTCATCCTCATGTAAAGTCAATCCATTTTTCAATGATCAGATGAGGGGAAGTAAATTTTCAGAAGTTAATTCAAATTCATTATATCCTTATTAGACTCAAGCAATCTGTATTTTATAAAGTTTGATAAGTAATACATGGGGGATAATGTGTTTTATACATAGCCAAAGGGTTCATTTTTCTATAACTGTCAGTTATTACCTTTGTAATTCATCTTTTTTAAAATGGCATTTAGTGTCTCAACAATATTTATAATTAAGAATATCTGCAATATTTCAAAAATGCACATTGTCCACAGCTGTTCATGGCACTCCCCGCAGCTGTGGGGTAGTTTGCTTGGTAATGCCTAGGTTTCCTGTTTTATCTATGAGAAGAAAAATTATGAAGCCCAGATGTTTCCTATTAATTAGGCTGTAAAAATTGTTGGCTGGTCTTCTTCCTTCTCAGTAGGACTTCTATTAATCTCAGTTCTGTTGGCATCTGATGAAATGTTTGTGGGTAAACTATTTTGTCCTTATAAATGTCATTTGCATTATAAATAAAATGATGATGTCAGTTTTAAACTTGTGTTTTGCAAATTTTCATGTTTTTCTGGGGCTGTAGAGGAGTAATGCTGGAAGTGGACTTGATGTGAGAGTGACTAGAAAGAACAGACAGAGCCTCCAAAAATTGCCTCTCTTTTAGATCTTAAGATTCTTGTAAAATATATATATGAATAAAATATTATTTTAAATCCTAAGTATAATTGACAATAAAGTCCCCTTACATTTTAATGAGTTTTGAGTCTTTATTGTGAAGCAAAGTCAATTATAAATGTTTAAAAACTCTCACTTAAATATTAGCCAGAACTAAGATTTAATAATAATTTTGTTATTTAACTAGCTTTAAAGGATAGAATAAAATCTTCCTGTTTTTCACTTCATCAATAAAAAAGAAGATGATCATTACTAGTACCTTGTAAGACTGCTGTGAATAGGAAATAAAATAATACATGTAGAATGTTTAGTATAGTTCTTAGCAGACAGCTGGCACCCAAGAAATATCATCAGTGCTGTTTTGGTAGTTATTTAATATGCATTTTTTTGTTCAATGAAGTAATAATATTGAAGTATAATTAATTTTATTCTTGATGTCATTTTGAATAGCAAGTAGTCAAAGATCACACAATGTATAGTACAAGAACTTTGCATGAGTCTTCTAGGGCTACTGTAACAAGCCACAACAAAATTGGTAGCTTAACAACAATAGAAAGTTCTTCTCTTACAGTTTGCCGTTCTGGAGGATATAAATCTGAAATGAAGCTGTCAGCTAGGCCACCCTTCCTCTAGAAGTTCTGCTAAAAAATAGTTATTTGCCCATTCCTAGCTTCTGGTGGTGGCCAGCAACCTTAGATGCATTGTGGCTTATAGTAGACAACCTCCAACTTTACATGGCATTTTTTTCCCTCTGTGTGTGTTTCTGTCTATATCTCCCTCTATATTCTTTTTTAATTACACCAGTTATTGGATTTAGGGTCCATGCACATCCTATGACTATATCTTAATTTGACATCATTAAAGTCCTTATTCTAAAACATCACTAGCAAATGCCAGGACAAAATCCCACTATGAAGATAACCAGCTGTTAACTGAATTTAAAATGAGAAGCAACAGTACAATAAAGAAATGAAATGAAATATAGATAAAAGGAGTGTGGAGAGGAAATAGCTGAAGAGTTACAAAAAGTGTTTATCAAATAGTAATCTGCCATATTAAAAAATATATATATGTATATATGTGTATATATATATATACATATATATATATATATATGAAGGAGTTCTGTAAAGTTAGGAAAGCAATACCTTACCATGTCTTCTGTAAATCCAGGCAAGTAATTTGCTGCAAAACTAAAAAAGCAAAAGAATTGGATCAAATCCAAATTAAATTGTTGTTAAAAAGTTAAAATAAGTTCCACAATGACAACTCAAAAGCCATAAAAATTTGATATGAATCCAGTTTTTTATAAAAGCTGTTTCCATTCTAAATAATAAGTCAATTTGATCTGAATGTGCTTTCTATAGTAAAAAGAAAATCCTCATCAAAGGTATTCAACTTGTATAGAAAAAAAGTGGGTTAGGAAAAGAGGGAAAATTGTAAACAAATATATGAAAGTAGTGAATGGAAACCAGCTCTGAAACTGAGAATTATTATAGGCCGATTGCAGATTATTTCATTGCAAGCTGCAATATACTTCATTTTCAAGAACTCAAATCCACTTGCTTTTTACCTAAAATTAAGACTTGCTTTTTATCTTTCCCTCTCTCTACTTTTTGCTTGTTTTCTTTTATCCTTCTCTCCCTCTCTCCTTTCCCTCCTTCTTTCCTGTCAATAATTTGTTAGTGCATGATTACTTTTGGGAAACTAAAAAAATTTATAAATTAAAAGTTTAAGGCTATAGTTGCCATTTTCCACAACACATAAAGAAACAGACTAAAAATGGGAGGACTGATCCATTTCTAAAAATGTCCCATATAAGAATGTCACTGCAGAGCTTCAACATGGCTGAAAGGAGGAGGAGTCACATTGGACCTACTCAGAGAAATATCAACTAAAACCCAGATAATTGGAAGAAAGGGAGGGACATACATCTTCATGCCAAAACCAATCTGAAATAAGACACTAATAGATCAAATAAAACATAGGCACAAGACTTTATAAAAGAGTGTATCAGCCCACAGGGCTATTATTGGCAAGGACAGTGCCAAGCAAGAATCACCATACTGGGAAGTCTCCAAGAAACTGATGGACTGAAAAAGTGTGGCTAACTCAAGCCACACAGTATAGATTTAGGAAATAAGACTTCTTTCCTCTTTAACCCTCCTCTACACAAAGGACATTTCAGCCTGGTAGTGCAGTTTGCTGTCACTGGCAAACACAGAGCAGACCAGAACTCTGCTCCCTCCCCAACTGAAGAGCTACCAAGTCCCTTCTTCCCTTTTATTCTTTCTCCAGTTGTGCACTTCAAATTTTCGACTAGAGTGCAACTGAAAGTGAGTTGGGGCCAACTTGACAGAAAGACACAGATGTGTGTGGGATTTTAGCCATAGCAATTAACCCCTAGAATTAACTTCCAGGAAAGGAAATCTATGATTGAGCAGTACAGTACCCTGCCTGCCCTGCCCTTCGACAATCACATTGGGACTGTACAGAGAAGTGCCAGTCGGGGTGAAATAGAGGAGGCTATGCAAAGACTGAGTGATGCAGTGGAATGAACTGTACACAGAACTGAGAACAGCCCTGGGCTGACCTTCCTTAGGGTGCCACAGCAACCCACGGTAAGGAGGCTTGGGTGGGCCAGAGAGAGATATCCAAAAAGTTGCTGGCTGAAGACTGGCCCAGCTCCCACAAGATCAAATTTGTGGCAGAAATTAGTGAGAATAAAAAAATGTTCTGGAACATTAGCCACTTTGGACATTACCATAGAGCTGTGAAATTCAGAGAAATTTTATTTTGTATGTTTTTTCCTTTCTTTGTTAGTTTTGTTTCCTCTTTTTGTCAGTTTTTTTTTTGTTTATCTTGTTCTACTCATCTTCTTTCTGACTTTTCTCAACTATATCTCTTGACTTTATGATATTTCCATGTGGATGAAAATCATCTCTTGTCTTGTTCTAAGGGCCAGGTGAGTTGGAACTATGGAGCTGCTCCACACTCTGAATTAAATGGAATCCTTTATTGTAATAGCCAGCATTCCAGAGTGAGCTCAGGCCATTAAAAACTCTGCAAAGGAAAGGCAGTTTGCAGAGTATTCTTAAGGGCTTTTCTATTTGGGCAGGGCTCAGGAAGCCAGAAAGCACAAGGGGAACTTCACAGGAGCAGAATTTTGTTAAATCAGTGGAGGTCAAGGTCAGTTTCTCACAGTTTAGTTAAAGCAAAGTATCACATAGGTGCTGGAGTCTTCTGTTTACAAGGTAGTAAAGATAACAGTTTCAGGCCCCACACAGGATGCAGTGGATGGTCTGTTATATTATATTAACTGAGGGGACTCCCAAGGGGGAAGGGGACGGTGACCACCAGAATTGCTGGACTTTACACAAATGGAGTCAGGTTGGCTATCACAGTCTTTCTAGTTCACTTCAATATTCTTTTGGCTAATCCTTCATGCTTTCATTCTTGCCCTCTTCTCTAGTTACCCAAACTCTGAGTGATCATCTGTTGTCCTCCTGTCTTGCCTCTACTAATTTCCATTAATTTCTCTCTCTGTTTTTTCCCCTATTTCTCTTAAATTCCCCCAAAGGGTAAAATCACTGCACTAAGGGGCAACTTATTGTATACAAGCTCCTGCTTTATGTTGGATTGTGTTATATAACTGTAGATTTTCCTCCTGTGGTTAAAGGTACCAAATTAATAGTTACCACAATTTGTCAGTTTCTGTGCTTGAGACTATTAATATTGCTAACTATAGTATTTTAGCCAGGATGTTCTACCTGTTATAATTAGTTGTTCTGTCATATTTCATAACATTGAGATAGTCTGGGGCCAAAGTCATCATCATAGTCCAGTACCAAAGGACTGGGTGCTGGGCCAAATAAATAGCAACTTCTGATCTTTAATAAATTGGGAAGGTAGGATCTTGGGACAGACACAAAGACCAAGAAAGACATATGCATAGAAACTGTCTCTAAAAAATAGACATTTCGTAGGGAAGCCTTAATACTAGTGATAATACTATCAACCATAAGAAATTTATAAGCGTCAACAAAGAAAACAAAATAAAATAAAAAATAAAAAATAACAAGATGCAAAACCAAAATGCAATCCTAGACCTCCAGCCCACCTATGACCAGTCTAGGAGACAATAAGCAGAAGTTACCCACCTGAATTTTCTGAGAAGATAGAAGCAGAGGTAAGAAAATGGATGCATGAGGTTATAGAGAAAATAATCTCTCAGGTTAAAAAAAATGATAAAATGAAAGACATGTTCAATGAATCTAAAATAGACTTGGAAAAAAAATAGAAGAACTTAGGAAAATAATGGAAACTATGAATGCCTAAAATAAGAAAGAAATGGAATTCATAAACAGATTCAAACATATTCAGGTGATTAAAAAATCCATTGAAAGTATACGCAATAGATTGAATGAAGATGAGGACAGAATTTCTGAACTATAAGACAGGAATGCAGTTGGAAATGAAAAGAAAGATTCTTAAAAATGGCAAGGGGCCATGAAAACTCAATCCAACAATTGTAAGATGAAAGCAAAGAAAAAAAATATAATTGATTCAGGTCAATGAGAAAGTTGGAGATAGTGCAAATACCATACAAAGCTCGTTAAGAGAAGTAATAGGGCTGGGGGTTAGCTCAGTCAGTGATTCTGCAGCTTGCCTCACAAATGCAAGGTCCAAGTTTAATCACCAGTAGGAAAGGAAAAAAAAAAAAGAAGTAATGGTAGAGAACTTCCAAAACATAGAAAAAGAATTTAACACACAAATAAGTGAGGCATATGGAATTTCAATGAGCCATGGCTGAAATAAATCTACACCATAAACATAAGGCATATACAAAATCCCAGAAATTCTACACAAGAACAGATTATTAAAAGCTGGTGGAGAAAAGAAATAAATTACTTATGAAGGAAAGCGCATCAGAATCACAGCAAACTTCTCAACACAAACCCTTAATCAAGAGGAGCTTGGAGTGAAATATTTTGGGTTTTGAAAGAAAACAACTTCCAACTCAGATTGATGTGCCCTGCAGAACTATCATTCATATCAAGTGGAGAAATAAGATACTTCCATGACAAAGAACAACTGAAGAAATTCATAGCCACTAAACCAGCTGTACAAAATGCCCTCAAGATTATTTTAGGAAGAGATCAGGAAGACCACCACTCTAAGAACAGCAACAGAAAGAAGCTAGAAGACAGGACAAGCAGTTAAACAGAAAGGAATGACAGGGAACCAACATCAGGAAAATAACATAGAAAAGATAAGTCAATACATTTCAGTTATAACTGAATTTCAATGTAAATGGTCTCAACTCACCAATCGAAACAGAATGGATCAAGAAACAAGATCCAACAATTTGCTGCATACAGGAAACACATTTAACTCAAAAAGAAATTCATAGGCTGAACGTCAAAGGATGGAAAACAATACTTCATGAGAGGAGAAGCCAGAAAAAATTAGGGATAACTATACTAGTTTCAGACAAAGTGGATTTTATGCCCACACTGTTTAAGAGAGACAAAGAAGCTCACTACATACTTTTAAAGGGAAAAATTCAAGAGGAAAATATAACAATCATAAATACATATGCAACAAATATCAGTGCACCCAACTATGTAAAACAAATATTAACAGGCACAAAAAAATCTAATATGCACTAATACAATTGTAATGGGGGAACTCAATACCCCACTGTCACAATTAGACTCTATTAAACAAAAAAATCAACAAAAGAAATATCAGAACTGAACCAAAGTTGTGAACAAATGGAAGTAGTGGATGTCTACAGAGCAGTCCACCCCACCATATCAGAATAGCACATGGGACATCATCCAAAATAGATCACATGCTAGACTGTGCAACATGCTTAAGTAAATGCAAAGGGGTTGAAACTATCCCATGCATATTATCTGATCATACTGCAATGAAATTGGAAATTAACAGCAAAAGAAACCACAAAAACTGCATAAACTATGGAAATTAAATAACACCCTCCCGAACAACCAAGGAGTCACAGATGAAATTAAAGAAGAAACTAAACAGTATATATAATTAAATGATAACACCAGTACAACCTAAAAAATATAGGATGCAATGAAAGCAATCCTAGTAGGAAAATTAATAGCAGTAAATTCTCACATCAGAAAAGCAGAACCAACTCAAATAAACAACCTAATGTTGAACCTCAAGCATCTAGAAAAAAGAACAAGTCAAGCCCAAAGCTCATACAAGGGAGGAAATTATAAAGATCAGAGTAGAAATTAATGCAATTGAGACTAAGAAAACAATACAAAGAATGAATCAAAGATTTGGTTCTTTGAAAGATTAAATAAAATTGATAAACCATTAGCCAATGTTATCCAAAAAAAAAGTAAAGACTCAAATTCATGCAATTAAGAATGAAAAGGGTAAAATCACAATGAACCCTGTAGAAATCCAAAATGTCATCAATACCTACTTCAAGAACCTGTACTCTAATAAGATGGAAAACACAGAATAAATAGACAGGTTCCTAGATACATATGAATTATAAAACCAGAATCAAGAAGATATAAAATTTCTAAATAACCCAGGATCAGTCAATGAAATATAAAATGTAATTAAATAATTACCAACAAAGAAAAACCCAAGTCCTGACAGTTTCACTGCTGAATTCTACAAAAAAGTTAGAGAAAATCTAATGCCACTACTCTTTAAACTCTTCAGTGAAATTGTAAGGGAAACAATACTCCCAAAATCATTCCTAGAAGTAAATAATAACTCTGATAACAAAGTCAGAGAAAGTTCCAACCAAAAAAGAGAACTACAGCCCAATCTCCCTAATGAACATAGATGCAAAAATCCTCAATAAGATACTGGCAAACAGAATGCAGCAAGTCATCAAAAAGATTATGCACCATGAACAAGTAGGATTCATCCTAGGGGTACAGGAATGGTTCAACATACACAAATCAATAAATGTAATACACCATATCAACAGAGCCAAAGACTAAAAACTCACATGATCATCTCAATAGATTATCAAAAGTATTTGACAGGGCAGGGGATTTAGTTTAGTGGTGCTGCCACCTGCCTCGAAAGTGCAAGGTCCTGAGTTTGATCCCTGTAGCAAAAAAAAAAAAAAAAAAAAATTGACAAGGTCCAATGCCCATTCATGATAAATACCCTACAGAAAATTGGAATAGATGATCTTTATCTTAATCTGAAAAAAGTCATCTATGAAAAACCAACAGCCAATATCATACTAAGTGGTAAAAAACTGAAAGCTTTTTTTTCAAAAATCAGGAACAAAACAAGGATGACCACTATCACCACTTTTATTCAATATAATTTGGAAATATTAGCCAGAGTAATTAGACATGAGAAAGACATAAAAGGAATAAAGATAGGAAGGGAAGAAGTTAAATTACCATTATTTACAGATGACATGATACTTTACATAGAATACCCCCAAAATTCCATCAAAAGACTTCTAGATTTAATAACCAAACTCAGTAGCATAGCTGAATACAAAATGAACACTCAAAAATCAATAGCATTCCTGTACATAAATAACAAACTCACTGAGAGAAATTAGTGAGATAATACCTTTCACAATAGCATAAAAAAAAAGAAATACACAGGAATCAATATCACAAAGGAAGTAAAAGATCTTTACATTGAAAATCACTGTATTCAGTAAAAGGAGATTGAAGAGGATATCAGAAAGTGGAAAGACATCCCTTGGTTATGGGTAGGAAGAACCAACATAGTGAAAATGGCAGTATTCTCAAAATTGTTATACAGATTTAAGGCAATCCTAATCAAAATATCATTAACATATCTCACAGAACTAGGGAAATCATTATTAAAATTCATTTGGAATCTGAAGAGACCTAGACTAGCAAAAACAGTTCTGGGCAACAAAGGCAAGACAGGAAGCATCACAATCCCTGACTTGAAAGATACTATAGAGCTTCTGTGATAAGAATAGCATGGTATTGCCTCTCAGCCTATTGGCTAAGATCAAGCGTAGAACACCGTGGTACTAGGAAAAAGCAGACCTAAAGATCAATGGAACAGACTAGAAGATATAGAAAGAACTCCAAACACACTCAGACACCTTATCTTTGAAAGAGGGGCCAAACACATTCACTGGAGTAAACATAGGCTTTTTAATAAATGGTGCTAGAAAAAATGGCTTTCTACATGCAGAAGACTAAAACTAGACCCATGTCTCTCATCATGCATTAAACTAAAATCAAAACAGATCAGAGATCTAAATATTAAAATGGAAACAATAAACCTGCTGAAAGAGAGAATAGGTAGAATGCTTGAGGACATAGGAGTAGGCAGAGACTTCATGAACAAAATCCAGACTGCATGGGCAATACTATAAAGAGTCAACAACTAGGACCTCATCTTATTAAAAAGCTTTTGCACAGCAAAAGAAATCACCAACAGAGTGAAAAGACAACCTACAGACTAGGAGAAAATTTTAGCCAGCAATTCTTCAAAGGGCTAATATCTAGAACATATAAAGAATTGAAAAAATTCAGCCCACTCTAATTTAAAGACCCAATCCTGGGCCGGGGATTTAGCTCAGTGGTTTCGCCACCTGCTACGCAAGCACAAGGACCTGAGTTCAATACTTGGTAGCAAAAAAATAAAAAAAAATAAAGACCCAATCCAAAAATGGGCATCTGAAATGAAGACACACTTCTCAGATGAAGAAGTAGAAACAACAAATATAAGAAAAAATGTTCAACATCACTGGTCATCTATGAAATGCAATTAAAATAACACTGAGATTCCATCTCACTCCAGAAAGAATGGCTGCTATCAAGAAATCAACCAACAAATGCTGGTGGTACTGTGGGGAAAAAGAAACGCTTCTCCACCATTGTTGGGAGTGTAGACTGGTGCAACCACTGTGGAAATCAGTATGAGGATTCCTCAGAAAACGAGAATTAGAGCTTCCATTTGATTCAACTATTTCCCTTGTGGGGTATCTTCCCCAAAGAATTAAAAGCATTATACTACAGTGATATATGCATACCCATGTTTACAGCAGCACAGTTTGAAATAGCTAAATCTTGGAAACAGCTCAAATGCCCAACAACTGATGAATGGAAAAAAGATGTGATATTTTTAATGGAGTACTATTCAGCCATAAAGAAAGATAAACCTGGGTGTGAATAAGAGAGCTTGTGAGCGAGTGACCAAGTGCATGGGGGCATTTGGCTTGTTGTCAGTGACTTCCCCCTCCCTGGCAGCCCTGTCCCTCCATGCCAAAGCTGCAGTGGCTGCTTCCTGGGCCATAAGAAATGAGCAATAACAGTGACATAGAGGTGGAGAGCCACACCGACAAACGGGCTCATCATGATGCACAGAAAGGAAAACATAGGGAGCACATCAAAGACAGCTTTCACAGTGTTCAGGACTCAGTCTCATCACTCTAAGGAAAGAAGGCATCCCGGACCCAAATCCTAGACAAAGCCACAGAATATATCCAGTACATGCGAAGGAAAAAACCAAGACATGGATGACCTCTTGCAGCAGAACGTTCTTCTGGAGCAGAAAGTCAGTGCAATGGAGAAAGGGATGTCGGCAACAGCCTCTACACCAACGCAAAGGGCAGCAGCATCTCTGCCTTCCATGGGGGCTCAGACTCCAGCTAGGAGTGGAGCCCAAAGAGCCCCAGAGCAGGAAGAAACTCCGGATGGAGGCCAGCTAAGCTGTGTGAGGCAGGCCAGCAATAAAAACTGTCTCTTCTCCCTCTCTCAATTCCTTGGAACCCTCTGAATCTTATAAGAGATTCTTTCTTTTTTTCAATTTTTATTTTTATGTAGGCGCTCTTGGACAACAGCTCTTGTTCTCCTTTTCACTATTTTTTAAAGGTATTCCCTTCAGGGATTTCTTGCCCTCACCAGGAATTTTAAAGCCAAAACACCCCAACTTGGCAGCTTTTTCTGTGGAGGAAAGACAGCCAAGCACTCAGCGCCCTGCCCGCCCACCAGCTCCTCCAGCCCCCCAGGCACTGCCTGGAGGACCCTGCCCTGTGGCCTCTCCTGATCCATCTCTCCTTGACAGACCATGAATCTGTGAACTGCTTTACTTTGAAAGATGACTGGTTTGGAATCAGAATTACTCCTTTTCCTTTGTAAGGATTTTTGTCTAAAAAGCTATTTATCGCTCCTGTTGAGAGACCAGGTCCTGGAAGAAGTGTGAGGTATAAAGCAAAGTAGGGATAGGTTTGGAGAGTCCGTGGCATGTTTCACTCCTGCTGTCTCAGCCACTGTTTAAGCCTGTGGAGCCAGCCTTGCAGAGGGCACATGACACTCAGTGTGGACAGAGCCGTAGCCACCACGGAGTGTAGGGGGTGGCTACTAGGGCCTGGGAGTAGGGGGGCATTGGGAGGGGTGGGGTATTTGTATTGAGGGCTAGTGATGATGTTTTGTTCTTTTTTTTTTTTTTTTTTGGTACCTGGGATCGACGTTGGGTCCTTGCGCTTGCGAGGCAGGCTCCGGAACCACTGAGCTAAATCTCTGGCCCTAGTGATGATGTTTTGATATTTATTTCCTGCTACTGCAATTTGAATCTGAGTGAGTATCCCTGTTTCTGATGATGTCAGAATAGCGAAGTGACAGATTCATAAAGTAATGACACAATCTTCCTTTTCTTTTCGTGTGTATTTCTAAAAATTACAGTCAACTGATTTTGTAATGTAAACACCAAGAGCAATTTAGCTGGTAATAAACCCACACCCCAATGAGGCACCTCCCCCACCCCCACCCCACTTTCTTTCCTCCTGTCCTGGACCCTATCTTCATTGTGTGATCCAGCCCTGGTTAAGGCTTCCCCCTTTACTGTAAAACGGTAAATAAAAACTTATTTTATCCTTTAAAAAAAGGAAAGATAGGGGCCAGGGATTTAGCTCAGTGGTTCCGCCGCTTTCCTTGTAAGCGCAAGGTCCCAAGTTCGATCCCCGGCACCAGAAAGAAAAGAAAAGAAAGATAAACCGGAGACATTTCTTCTAGGTAAATGGATCCACTATGAAATACTGCTCTTAAGTGAAACACATCGAACACATATGTGTAAATATCATATTGTCTTTCTGGGGTGAGAAACTGAAAGTGTAAATAAGGACCAAAAAGAATAATAGATATAGTGAAATAGGAAGAAATTGTTCAAATTATACTGAGTGTGAGATATTTTGTTAATAATTGAAATGTTTTATGCAAAAATGATATGGTATTATTAGGAAGTGAGCTGAGAGATAGATTAGCAATTGAAAATATATTCTTTTAAGATCATGATACACAGTATATTTACCATTGTTATTCTCTAATAAATTTGTTTTGAAAAATTATTTTTTTGTAGAACAGCTTTTATATTTTCTTTCTTAATATCTATTAGTATTACATTAAAAATTTAAAAAAACCCAAAACGAATATCACTATGATTGTTATTGTTGTTTTAAAAGCTACAATACTAGTATTCTGTTAGAAATTATCTCATTTGCTTGTGTATTATGATGGAAAAGAAGAAATAATATATTCCACAGGAAATAGACCTACTAAAAGTATCATCCTAGTTAAAGTCAGAAACCTATCAATGAACAAAATTCAGGTTATGCTTCCCCAAAACTCTTAATCTAACGTAACAGTGTTTCTTAAATGTCCAATAAAAGGCCTTCATTTCATTATTAAATCAATTTATAATTTGTGGTTTGATTTGTATTCTGTAAGTTTAACAGACAATAGGATTGGTATTATAGACTTCTTAAGGATTTCTTCTACAATTGTTAGTAAATCTGAACTTCTACATTTAGGTACAGAGATGTTTCACAACATTCATATTTAAAAACCTGTCTCATAAATAATGCTTTTCACATAAAAGTGTGCGCTTTTGTCTTTCCACCAGTTTATTGCCATGCATTGCAAAAGATATATTCCTCAGAGGTTTTTAGGGGCAGATAGTAACATTGTTCTCCTGACTCTCCTAGTTCAATTCATGGTCTCCTTGCATAAATACTAACAAACTATAAAAATTCTATACTATGTTTTAACATAGCAAGCAATTACATGGATTTTCTATTAAACATTTTTCATATTTTTACAGTTAGCTTATTGTTCCTTTTTCCTTTATCTAGTAATAATGACAATAATAGCATCTTGTTCATAATGAATGCTGTTCATAGCTTGTGCATGGCAATTTTCTGGGTTTTGTATGTATTAACTTCCTTTTACAATTGTATGAGGAAAGTCTTGCTCACCTTTATTTTAGAAAAACTGTGACTCAGAAAATTAGTAACTTGTATGAAATCACATAATGGATGGGAAATGAGGACAAAGTGCAAATTAAAATAGACAAATCCTAAATCCTACAGTCTATCTATTGTAAAGCACAGCCTCCATGGAACAAGTCTTGCAGATATTAAAACAAATTGTTTTTAATAAATCAAACTCATATATTGGAATCTCAAAGAATTACATTGGGATCTCATATAAAAGCTTTAATTTAAATTTTTGCATTACAATTTAGAGATCTATATATTAATCAACATTCTAAATATAACACTTTTATAAGTTTGGATTATTTTCTTATTTGGCTTTCTATTTGTTTGTGGAAAGATTATTATGTACTGTTTCACTGAGAAATATGGTTATATTTTTCAATTTAAAATGGATTTTCCCCTTTTTCAAGTTTAAAGTATACTAGAAAGATAGTCTTAAATAGGATTTTTTGAGGTGAACCTGTAAGCTTCTGTAACTTTCCACAGAAAGCCATCAGATTAACATGTGATATCTTCACCTATTGACTTGGATTACAAATCTGAAAAGTTTATAACCTCTCCAAAATTCTATAACCATTCTGAGGTTCAGACTAAAATTTAGAGAACAGAGTCACCCCTTTTATACAATAAAATGTAGTATACTCAGTTAAATTTTAATTTCAGATAAACAGCGAAAATTTGTATTCATTCTTAAATGACTAAAGTTCAATTATTTATTTTTATTAGCACATATTTGTAGGACATGCTGTTTGCAATCATCTTGGGGAGTAGGTAATGCATATGATACAGCTTGATTCTTTTTTTAATCCCATTCCCAGTCCTACCTGCCTCCCTCCTTCCTCCTCTAAATCCTTTTCCCCATTTTTGTTCTTATTGATATTACTAATCATATTTCATGTTTATGAGATATAATGTTACGTTCATTTAGTTCCTTAATTAGGTTCCTGTACATGGCATATATTTTTTCTACTTATTTCCCCTTCCCTTCCCCCTCATCTCACCCATGTTCTCTTAGACTCTTTCTCACTTGTAAAAGATCTATCCACTTGTTTCTTTCTATCCCTCCTTGATTACATTTTATTTAAAATCTTTAAATTTTAAAATTTTAGCATGTATCAATATACAGGGTATACAAGTTCCCTCTATACCCTACTTCAAGCTTCCAAAACTGCTTTGTAAAAATTTCTCATTATTTAATAATCTATCTTCACATGACTAACTGGGTAGATCCAGGATGAGTCTATGTGTCACATTCCAACTCAGAAAGACAACACATTTTATTGAAATTAGTTGTTAATATCTGTTTAAATATTATTGTGACCACCTATGATCGGAGGCTAGGGTAGATTCTATTCTTACTTGTATCCCCAGATCTCTCTAGTCTATGATCTACAACAAATGAGAAATAAAACAAAACATGGTGGAATTGAGTCTTAAAAATTTCTTAAGTTGGGCTAGGTATGTAGCTTAGTGGTAAAATGCTTGTCTAGCATATCTGAACCCATGTACTGGGTCAACTGTCAGCACACACTGTGGGAGATTTATCCAGAGGTATGTATGAGAATGATATGTAAACATAAGGGAATTTTGGGGCCACAAATACAAAACCTCCTGGAATGCATGATTTGAGATTGAGAGATTGCCACTACAGGGCCACAAAGCAAGTCCAAGTAGGATCAAAACACATTTCCTTAAGGAGTATATGCTCTGGCCCTTGTCCTCCTCATACTCTGATTTATTATTTAGATTAGCCATAAGGTCAGTCATGCAGACAGCCCTGACCTTCCTCTGTACTTCCTTTGTCCTCTACATAAATTCCTGCATAAACATCCTTCTTTTGTCCTTTATTCTTGGTTCCTAGTTCTACCAATAAAAAGCTGTCTAAGCTTCAGTTCAGGGCTGTTTTTTCCTGTGACTCTCACACTGAGGGTTCTCAGTCAAGGCAGTCCCTCCGGGCCCTCTTGGAGGTAAAGCATTACAAGGACTCTGAGTAATCTCATCATTTGCATTGTGCCACAGTCACGAACTGTGACAACACACACATATGTGTGTGTGTCCGTGCACTAAGCTATTTAGAAGAGCTGGTGCTCATAAGATCTTTGTCACTTTAGTTTTATTTCCTCCAAATAAAAATGAGTACTAATTTATCATCCTTATCAGGATGCCAAGCAAACTGAATTTTGTGCTTCTCTTTATTATCTTCTATGCCAAAAGGTTGATAGAATTTCCTTCTTGAAGGTGAACAAAGCTTCATTCAGCTATTTCTCTAGTGAACTCTCAGAATCCGAGCACCCACTGTAATTTTAGTATATAATTTCTGTGACTCAGATAAACGCCATTAAAATGGGTGTCGTATCTTGTGATCTAAGTGTCGAGTTCATACATGCTGATATACTATATACAAGTACAGCATACAGTTATAAGAGTGGCCTGTTAGTGAAAGACTGATTAAAAAAGGTATATCATTTTAGTTTGATGCCTAGCTAAAGATGACATGTAAGGAAAAGAGACAACATGAATGATGAAGCTATAAATTTGTTTTAAAATCACTTTATAAAGTAATTTAATTTTCACTAAAATAAAACATTTTCATTCTTAATCTTTACAAAATAGTTTCATTTTCTTAAAAAGTAAACCAATATAAAATGGTAAAATGTTTTTCTGTCATGACATAGCATTCTGAAAGTATTTTATCCAATTTTATGACATAGGGATCTTATCAATGCTCTTTGCATATGATATTGAACTTCACTTAAAGTTACTCTTAGGCTTACATAGAAGTTCTTGGGGACAGAATTTCAGAAAACCAGTTTGTGAAAAATAATCTGTCAAACTCTAAAGAGTCAAGGGTTAAAATGCAACATGAAACAAAAAATAAAATCAAAGAAATTATATGCTATACATACCACATGTAAATTTTTTACAGATTGTTTTTCTAAACTGTACCTCATGTCATAACTAATCTATGAAACATATAAATATTTTCTAATTTTTAAATTAAAGATAAACATGCCTTTAAAGGTAGCTTATAAGTAAACAAATTGTACAAAGATTATCACTACATATTGATAAAATAGCTAAAATCAACAACATCTCTGTCAAATTACTACCTGGTTGTCTGATTTAGATAGCTTACTATTAACTCTGTTGTTTCCAGTGGACAATTTAAAATATTATGCTAGAACTTCAATACTACCTTAACAAAATTTTAGGCATCTGAGAATCTCAGATAAAGAATATCTAACTTACCTGAAAAAGTATTCAAAACCACAGAAAGAAGATACAACATTTTTCAGAAAACAACGTAAGAATCATTTTTTGAATCTGAGATTAAAGTAAAGCAAATGATCTGGTTATAAAAATTAATTTAATGCTTTTATCAAAAATAAAAGACATAAACTTTTCTGATTTTATAAATATAGCACTTTTATTTAAAGGCATCAAGATTGAATCATTGACCACATAGTCTTTACTGTAAGTGGATATGATTATGAATTATTCTCTACTATTTAATCTAAATTTCTTTTGAAGTTGTTATTCTTTATAATTTTTATTAATATAGTCTCAGGAGGGCCAGGGATTTAGCTCAGTGGTTCTGCCGCCTGCTGTGCAAGAGCAAGGACCGGAGTTCAATCCCCGGTACCAAAAAAAAAAATATATAGTCTCAGTAATTCTATTACTGTCTACATAGGATTACCATTTACTTTAAATTTTTTATTTCTCTCTTTTGTGGTACTGGGTAATAAACTTAGGGTCTCCCACCTGTTAGAAAAGTGCTCTTCTACTCCCCAAGCCTTAAATTTGATTTTTAAAACAGTTTTCTTGTTAGTTAGAGCCTTGGAAAGTGTCAGAGAATCAATAGAAGTTAGAATAGGATGACTTCGAAGAGAAAGGTGAGAAGAAACAGAAGAACAAAGGGTTGTGATTTTTTCTGGGCTACAATTTTTACAATTTAACCTCCAAGTCTTTTATTTTGTCCTTACAACTATTTCTTATTGTGTGTTTGTGTGTATATACATGTATACATACACACATACTTAGTGTATGCATATGTAGGTATATATCAGTTCATTCTGTACATATGTGATATATAAATGCTGCATATATATATACACTGATGTATATATACATATATATTTCTACTTTCAATGCTCCATTAACATTCCCCAAAAATACAAGTTTAGCAAGAGTTTTTTAAATTCCTGACACATTAAACATATTCAAAAATATATATTTTTGTATGTATATTACTGTCTATTCTCATTTACCTAATTAACATTATATTTTTCTACACTTGATGAAAAGTGTTTCATTTTATGTCATATAGAAGTTCATAACATGAATATTTAATATTTTATATACCTCTTATTGAGGTACCTACATCATTCCTATTATTATAATATTATTATTATTATTGCTTGAAAGCTGTTAACTGTAACTTTCAGTAAAAACTAAGTCTCTTGGTTTACAGAGTACAGTTTACAAACAATGTTTGTTTACTTTTCAAAGCACTGTGTAATCATATCCATATTGATTCCATTTACTGATAAGGAAGCAAGGCCCAGAAAAATGAAATAATTTTTTCAAGATCTTCATGGTGATATTTGGGAATCCAATATTTGTTTGAAGGTCAATCTCATTCAAGAAACTATATCTTAACCAAAACATTTTATTATGTATGCCTAACTTAAAGAATTAGATTGTGGTGCTAATTATTTTCCTGTTTTCACAAAGCAAATGTTTTTTCCAAATTAGTAATATAGACTGTCACTAGTCTAGTTTAAGACAATTAAATGATGAATAAATAAACTCACAAGATTGCTATTGGATGAAGAATACTCAAGTTTATCAGCTTAAGGTCACAAGTTTGAATTTTTGCAAGCCTAATAGTGATAGAAAATCATTATCCTCGTACACATTTGCCCCTTTATTTTTTAATTACAAAGCAAAAAGATAACATTTTCCTTTCTACAAGAAAAACTTCAGTTACAAAAATTTTTAAATATATGAATAGATAATTAAAATGATGGTCAGATCTTTTCCTCTCAACATCAAAAAATGTACAGAGGGAAAAAAATGTGTTTATGTTTAGCAAATATCCCACATTTCAACAACAGATAAAAATTCAGAATGTGTCTTTATGCAGTGGGGTATGAGTTAATGCTCATGATCATAAATCTTTTAGAACAAAAAAAGTAGGGGAAAATTAAGTGTTACACAGGAAGAGATTGTTACAAATATAAATATCTTCAGTGAAAACTTTGCCCATCATCAGGAATTCCTTCAGTGTTTCGTGAGCCGTACTTTCATCTGTAAAATAAAACAGTAATCAATCAAAATCTACCTTTTATGGAGGCCCTAAAGAGCAGCTAGATATTTACCCTCATCTTCATAGAGTAAATTTGGCTGTAAATTTCTCCATCTATTTTTGTCAGATATTATTTATCATTCAAATGTAAAGTATTTAAAATATTATCAAAATGAAACATTTGCATTTAATAGTTTCAAAATGGCCCTAAAATAGCACTCAAGTCTTTCCTGTAGAGAAATTTTATTTCTTTCCTAAATCACTTTGATTTTCAAAGGGATATCAAAAGTATTAAAAAAAATTAATCTATATTTAAGAATGTTTCATTCACTTAAAATGGACTCTTTTAAAGTGGTTTTTCTTATGTATTCTGTTGACCGGAGTCAAACCAAGGAGAATATATGTGCCATATAATTAAACAAATAACTTGTGTAACAAATAAATATGTTACACACCTATAGGAAATAGAAAAATAGAACAAGTAAAATAAATATGTATGTAAGACCGAGGGCCTTACCAAACGCTCCGAGGAGCTGACTGCAGCGAAGAACACCCGGGAAGGAACACACCGGACAAGTTGGAAAGTAAA
>NW_004624730.1:40307935-40376558 GCF_000247695.1 Heterocephalus glaber | reverse complement strand
CTTTTCTCATAATTTTTCCTTTCCCTTCTTAACTTTCCCCTTCCCCTCCCACTTCCGCTACCCCTTTGGACCTTTTCTTCCTATTTCACATTATCAGTTATTCATTTTAATCATTTTTATTCTTATTTACACTTTCAGTTTCTCACACCAGAGGAACTATTCGGTATTTACACATGTGTGTCCAATTTATTTCACTTAAGAGTATTGCCTCAATATGCATCCATTCAGCTATAAATATCTCTAGTTTCTCATTTTTTTATGGCTGGGTAGCATTCTATTTTATAAAAAAATCACATCTTCTTTATCCAGTTTCCAGTTGATAGGAACTTGGATTGTTTCCAAGCTTTAGCTATTGCAAACCGTGCCACTATAAACATGGGTGCACATATATCCTGTGGTATGGTTCTTTTAATTCTTTTGAGAAGATACCCAGTAGGGGAATAGCTGAGTCAAATGGGACCTTTAGTACTAGTTCTTTGAGGTGTCTCCATAATGATTTCTGCAGTGGTTGCACCAATCTGCACTCCCACCAAGAGTGGAGAAGGGTTCCTTTCTTCCCACACCCCCACCAGCATTTGTTATTGGTTGATTTCTTGATAGCAACCACTCTTTCTGAGGTGAGGTGGAATCTCAGCATTGTTTTCATTGGGATCTCTCAAATGGCCAGTGATGTTGAACTTTTTTTTCATATGTTTATTTGGTATTTCTACTTCTTTGTCTGAGGAATGTCTGTTAATTTCAAATGCCCATTTTGTATTGGCTATTTAACTTTGGGAGGTGTGATTTTTTAAAGTTCTTTATATATTCTAGATAGTAGACCTTTGTCTGAGGAACAGCTGGTAAAACATTTTTCCCATATTGTGGGTTGTCTCTTCACACTGTTCATGGTTTCTCTTGTGGTACAGGAACTTTCTAATAAGAAAAGATCCCACTTGTTGAATCTTTTTGCTAGCTCAGGTGCAGTTGAGGTTTTCTTCATGAAATATTTTCCTACACCAATGTCTTCAACCACTCTTCCACTCAGTTTAGTGTTGCTGCTTAATATTTTGATCTTTAATCCATTTCAATTTTAAATTAGTGCACAGTGAGAGACATAGGTCATTTTAATCTTTGGCAGGTTGAAATCCAGTTTTTCCAACACCATTTATTAAAGAGGGTATCTTTCCTCCAATGAGGGTGGATGGATCCTTTTTAAAAGATGAGGTGGCAGAGTATTTCTGGAGTTGTTTCTGCATCTTCTAATCTATTCCACTGATCATTAGGTCTGTTTCTTTGCCAGTACCATGCTGTTTTTATCACAGTAACTTTGTAGTATAGTTTCAAGTTGGCATGATGTGTCTTTATTTGCAGAAATTCTCTTCGCTTTTCCACTGGGCTTCAGTTTTCATTGAGAAGCCTGAGAGAGGTCCTCTTTCTGTTGATCACTTCTGCTCTATTTTCTGGAGCTCAGGACAGTGGCCTTTATAACCGCCTGTGGCTCTGTAGTGTGGAGCCAGGTAGCGCAGCCAGGATGTGTGCGGGGGGGGGGGGGCCTGCAGTCACCTGTGCTGCTAAGCTGGTTGCTGTGGGCGGAGTGTGGCCTCCCCACCTCTGAGGTCCTCACCATGAGCTGGCTTGTTGCTCAATAAAATTAATTTTTTTAAAAATTCTATTAGTAGACAAGAATTCAGATAAAATGAAATATGACCCTTTACTATACAAGATGATTGGGGAAGGACACTTCGCACCTCAGAAAGGGAAAAATAAAATGAACTTTATTTCCTTTATTTCTAATTATTTTTCATCACCACAGAATAAACTTCAACTAAACAGTAAATTCCTCTTTATTTACTGTTTTCCTATTGATATAGAATGTAGAGTGGAAGAAAACTACAGTTGAAGTTTCTGAGACTCAAACAATACAGATAAAGAAATAAAAGAATTTAATATACTCTGTCTAAAAGGGTAGATTTAGTTCAAGTGAAAATGTATTTATGAAATTATTTAGTAAAAATTTTGTTTTTGGAACAGTGGGAGATAAAACAGGAAAGAAAAAAGCAAGCTTATGTACACTGAATATAAATCAACTATATAATGTAGCTATAGAAAAGTTAATTTGCTAATTAACCATAAGAGGAAACAATTCATGGAAATATATGCAAAATATCAATCACAGTATATTTAGATATCATTTTATATATTTATTTAAATAATTTGTTTTATGTTCACATGATATATGATATATATCCATGCTCATACAAATACATATACATGTTTGTGTGTGTGTATATATATATATATATATATATATATATATATATATATATATAAAGACATGGTAACTTTCTAAAATCTCCTGTGTCGATCAAATAGTATTGCTCAATGTTAGGAAGCAAGATGGTAGTATGGATAGAAAAGGCCCAATCACAAACTCTTTCATATAAAATATTCTTGTCAGATGGATTAATCATAAGATTAAATTTGGGGTAATAGAACAAGTGCCTTTAGCAAAATTGGTCTTATTTTGCTAATTGAACTCGAGAGTTGCAGCTAGGACCAAGTATTAAATCAACAAGAAAATATTATTAAGTTTTGTGTTGATAAAGAAGAACTTCTTAATATTCAGAGTTCCTCAAATATGGCATCCCTATTTTAGAAGGAATACTTTTGTTTATTAAAATTGTTTGAGCCAAAATCAGTCACCTGTTGGTGTCACTTAGGAATGCAATCATGTATAAGATATGATCATATGGTTATTGTCTACAAAATGTTTTATGACATTATAGTATATAAAAGTAGTGTAGTAGGAATCAAATTAACTTTGATTTTTGGTAGTCTCTCTAATTTCCCAATTATGGAGGATAGGACCCTCCTCCTGTAAGGAATAAGGAGAGTGAATCAGTTATACGTGTAAACTGCTAGAATCATTACTATTTGCAATTTAATTCACACTCTCAGGTGGCATTTTCACATCAAAAAAACATGTTTGCTGAAATAAATCAGCAAAGGAAGCAAAGCAGCATGAATATTCTGCCAGTCATTCATTCATCCTGAGTTTTTCCTGAGCCACAAGATTCAAATATGTATGCTCAGACACTGCATTTATTACAAACAATATCAATACCATTTTCAAAAGCCTGCTTTCTATCCTTCCTTCTTAAACACCCAAATTCCATCATTGCTTCCATTCAATCATCTTTCCTGCTCAAGATATATCACTGCATGAATATTTTCAAAATCAACATTTTATATTGTCATGTGGGAAATGATGTACAGCTTTGTCTACCTGAACTAGTCCTGTCCAGTCCTACCCTGGAGAGAATCATCATGTTTTTATTGTTTCACAGCTATGTGCGAACAATATTATGCTTTTCAACATAAAGGCCTTGAAAGAGCAAGCCTTCTGCTTTATCATCTCCCTTCACAATGCCCTGATAATACTGAATTTTTTCCTGATGAAAACCTCAAACAGATACCTGCTCACTTCAAAAATACTATGTGAACTCAAATGTACTAAAAATACTAAATATTTCATATTAGAAATTTTACTTATTACACCCCCAGGCAGAAATATTTTGTACAAATGTTAGAAGTAACCCCATCAAAAATGGAGTTCAAAAAGTTGTATTAACTCAGAAGTGTTTAAGAATTGACTTGATATTTCAATAAATCTATTGACAGAATGATAACTTTCATTTTTTTGATTTTATGATTTATATCAGGAGACATACCTACTTGTACATATATTATATATTAACTCATAAGAGGAATGTAGATTGTCGGTATATTATTTTTCTGAGAATAGCACTTTTTGTGAAAAAGTAACTTTTCATCTCTACAGTAAAAATCGTAAAAACAGGGGCTGCGGCTTTACCTCAGTGGTGCTGTCACCTGGCTAGCAAGCACAAGGTCCTGAGTTCAATCCCCAGTTTAAAAAAAAAAAATCATAAAAACAATATCCCTTACAATCAAATTATTTTGTTTTCTTTAACTGTTATTATATCTAACATATTATTTAGTGTTTTCTAAAATACTGTCATATATTCTAGTTTCTTTGTTTCTATTCTAAAGTGAAAAGAAAACTATGTTCAGTGATTTCCAATTTTATTTTTCACACAGGTGTAAGTTTTGAAAGTTTGCAATGTTAAATTAAAATACAACCTGAGCATTAATACTATGCATTGAGGGCAAGACTAATATCTAAGATTTAATAATATTTAAAACGTAGTTTTATTTCACATTTAAATCCATATTCTAATAAAGAAGAAAAATAAAAGTAATTGGGACATATATGTTTAAAGGGCTGTGTATTCCTACAATTGTCTTATATGTTTATATTTATTGTTTTGGTTTATTAGTTCAGTTTTTTTATTCTGTTTATCTGATAATTACCTGTATGAGATCTTACAAGGTAAATGAATGTGATGCTGGCAAAATAACAGGGAGTGTCGGGAAGGGGGAAAAAGAATTGAAATGTGTTGTGTACATGAACCTACAGGGACTGTAACCATTAGTAAGCTGTGGTTTGTTTGTTTGTTTGTTTGTTTGGGGTGCGGCATGAAACCCAGGGCCATGTGCATACTAGCCTGCCTGTAATCATTTTGTATTGCAAACGTGTACTAAGTGTAGCAGAGAAATGATAGTTGCAAAAATCTTAACATAATAGAAAGGACAATTTCATCTAAAAAGTAGCTAAGATATGGGTATGAGTTGCAGAGCTATTCTAAACAACCATGAGTTTTAACTGTGTCCCTTAAACCTTGACTGCATGTTGCATCTAGGAAGCTTGAGTAGAAAGCTCCTTCCCTCACCAAGCAGGTTTAACTGTTTTAGGGTGGACCTTGGCATTGGTTTTGTTTTGGATTTTTCCTTGTATTATATTACATTATATATGTATATACATATCATATTAATTTTATAGAATATTATGCCTTGTTGTGGTATTTTTATACATACATATAATATACATTGATCATATCCATCCACCCTCACATCATTTTTATACTTTCTTGTCCTTTTTCTCTTGTTGTTTTCCTTCTACTTTGATATCATTTTTTCCTAGATTTCATATATCAAAGGTAATATGTTACACTTTTTTTCTGAGTCTGTCTTATTTTGCATCACATGATTTAATGATTATTTCAGGTAAAGTGGCCTCTAAGCCTTTTTAGACATAAATGAGCCTCTCTTCCTTAAAGTGCAATCAAACTGCTTAAAATCTAAACTTTGCCTAAGTTCTTTACTGGCACTCATACAGACTGTTATAGTCATTCTGTTGTAGTTATTTACTTCAGGCAATCTTAGTTATTATTAAGAAAATACAACTTAGGAGATTTTTCAAAAATAGTGCAAAGTTTAAGGAAAACAAGATAAAATTCTATATAAAACAAATATAGTGGACACTCAAGTTACAACTGGCCTGACATATGAACAACTTGGGTTAATAAGGTTAAGGGAAGATTCATCTGCCTCTTTTTATCTATAGCATATACCCAGGTAAACATCCAGATCTCAGCTGTATGGACTTAGTTACAACCAGCCCTCCAGAACTGATCAAGTTCATAAGTTAGGGGTCCACTGTATAAGTATTTATCTTTTTCTCCTTGTAACTGTTGCTACTGTTCTTAATAGTTACCCTACTCAGTCATTTAATCAGATAATACTCTTCCTAAATTCTAGCAAGTTATCATAACAGTGTAGGTCAACCAATGTCAAGATTTCAATATTGCTTAATTTAATCCAGAGTACTAAGATACTTTATTAAATAGCAATATTTTTAATAAATAAATGTAATGCATATTTAATTACATATGTAAAATAAGTATATATATTACAGTACACTGTAGAAAACATGACAACAAATATTAAGTAAACAAGCCACTTTTCTTTTAAACTGCTGAAAGAGTGCACCGACATTCTTCTTTGAGAAATGTGTAATTTAATTTTAATTAATTGGCCCTTCTCTAAAGTCACTCTGAGTAGTAGAGAGATTTTATAAAAACATGACTTCAGCTTGTAAAGGCTCTCAGCAGATGATTCATCATATTCAATTGTTTTAAAGGGGAATTAACCCAGTAAAGCACAATGTTGGCCTCCCCTACTAGTGAGCTCCATGACATGAGGCAATTAATTGTTCCTTCCAAAAGAATCTGATGGAATTTATTACTAGGCTTCTCCAACACACTGAGCAACAAAGTATTTAACTCACTGAGACTATGTTAGCCTGGGCTTACTTCATTGATCAATGTACAACCCTGGTCAGAGATCTTATACTTTCCGGCTAAGCTGTTCGTTGGAGTTGGGATAGATGTAAAAGGCAGCAGTCCATTAAAAGTTGTCTTTAGTGAAGGTGTGGTGGTTCTCAGAAAAAAAGTCTGACCTATTCTCAAGTGGTGTTTATCAGAAGACAGACTAGAGCTTGAGTCAGAGTCTTCATTTCCAGAATCTGACATGGAAATGTATTGCAAAGTACATTCTTTTCTTTTTTTGCATAAACTTTAACACCAGTGAAGTTAAACACTCTATTTTAGCATATCTGTTATTACATTGATTCTTTTCAAGTGGTAAAACCACACTATGATTCCTCAGTTGTGTTTATAATGAGCTTTTTGTTTTCTTTATAAAGGGTTAATAATCATCTGTGTATAAAACTGAGACAGACTTAGCAACTGTGAATGAGACATCATTATGTTTTCTTGTGCCTATAATGCATACCTGTTAAGGAAGGACACAAAGGCGACAGATTGCAAGTGAAGGGCACCAGGAATAGCACCAATCAGAACATTCTTATACTTTCACAGGTTATGAGAAAAATCATTGCATTCTCAGTGCTGAATTTTTTTGTATAACATGTCCAATTCCATATTTCTCTGACCTTCTCTTTCTCTTTTACATCCTTGTCCCAAATTTGTCTCACTGTATGGTCTCATTGAGAAAGGTTTCTTCTACAATTCAGGACAGACAAGTACAGGTCATTATTCTCCAAGTGTTCAGTTTCTTAAATTCCAAGAACTCAACCTTTCCTTATGATCACTTTTCCTTAATGATCATATATTAAGAGAGACATGTAAAACTGCATGTTTGAGCCTGTTAAAGTTTAGATGTAAAATGTGCCCCTAATGTGTCATATGTTTGGAAGGTGATTGGATCACAGGAGTGCAAGACTCTTCGATGGATTTATCTGTGTATAAATGCATGGATGAGTTAAGTAGTTCATGTGATGTTAGGAAATATAGACTGATCAGAAGAGGCAGGTCACTGGAGACATGACCCGGAATGGTGTGTTATTGTCCCTAGCTCTTCTTTTTGCTTTCTGGCTGCCATGGGTTGAATTCCTTTCTTCTGCTATGCTCCTCTCTCATGCATTTCTACCTTGGAACTACCCAATTATGCTCCAGCTTTTTTTGTGTGTGTGTGGTACCGGGGATCAAACTCAGGTCCTTGTGCTTGCAAGGCAGGCAGCAGAACCACTGAGCTAAATCCCCAACACTACTCAACTATAAAGTCAAACTCTGAATCAAAATAAACATGTCCTTCTTTAAGGTATGATTTTTGGGTATTTTGTCCTGGCCACAGGAAAGTCGCCATTATAGGGCCCAACCAAATTCTTAAAAACAGTTTTATGAGCAATGCAGCACTCAGGGGATTTTAATTTTTATTTAGCTCTTTAATATTCTCAATTGTTCATTCTGTGAACAGGGGGTAAATGAATGGACTCTCCCAGAACTCCCATCACTCATGTGAATAA
Source organism: Heterocephalus glaber (assembly GCF_000247695.1). The sequence continues at coordinate 40,368,832 of NW_004624730.1, read as the reverse complement.
ATTAGTTTCATATGAGCATCCCAGTTATTTAGATTGAAGTAATATACATTTTCCATATTCAGGATATTGAAAAATCACCCTATTCAATGAGCTAATGTCATTTACTAAGTTGCTTAATGCATAACTTACTGAGATATTATGAAGCTATACTTAAATAGTATAGTGTAGGCAAACATGCACACAGGCTGTGATTATTTTATTTAAATAAACTTTAGTAAAATAATTGTTTAGGATCAGAATACTAAGAGTTTTACTGTTAACTTAAAGGCTCCCATCCATCATAGACATCAGTACTGGATTAGAATTTAGTCTAATTAGGATCTACTCTAACTCCTTCTACATACAGATGAAGTAATTTAGGTCCAGGGAATCCAGCAGACTTGCCTAAAGTCACCTTGCTAATGAAGTTGGAGTGAGAAAAGCAGAGCCTGGACTAATAAAGCTGAACAAACTAAAGCATGTGAGACACAATTCTGGGAGCATGGGTAAAGGATGAAATAAGAAAATAAAATAATTAAAACAGAGTGATTCTGGCTAAATAATTCTGGCCTACTAATAAGTAAAACAATATTTTTTGTGATGTAAACTTTAGTAATAAATATTTAAACCATAGTAAATATAATTCAGGCTTGAAAGTCGTAATATATATTTCAGATAGTTTTCTTAATTTAGAAATCTAAGTAAGTTTATTTTTGGGTTTTAGAGATGTCTGCCCCTGACTTAAATAGCAGTTATGTTACGGAAGTACTGGGACCTTTAAAATCAGAATGTTGCATTTGACAACAAAGTTGTAACTGAGCATGTTATTTCTATGACCCAGTAACTTAGAAGATGCTTGCAACAACATTGAAACTAATGTACAAGCACTTTAAGATTAATCAATGCAAATCTCTAAAAAAGAATGAATGAAAACATAAAGTAGTTCTTCTTCCTGGAGATGATTGAGCAGACTGAGATTTTACTATATACACTGTAATAGAAGATGACCTGACAAGAAATAATTCATCCATGTCAATTTCCTATTTCCAAGTCAGTTGGGAATATTAATTACATATACTGAAGGGAAGGATAAGAACATAGTGTGCAATGATTGAAATTTTAAGCTTTAAATATGAGGGGAGAAATATATATATATATATTTATTACTTTATTGAAAATTTTAGCTTATATGCTAGTTATGTCACAGAGTCCTTCGAAACTATTACCTTACCAAATTAAACGGAAGTACAGATCAATCATCATTCCAACTAGCACCTTAGATTAATTTAAGAAAGTGGTGATGATTATTTAAACAGTTTAACAGCTACACTGGCTTTAAAAATGTGTTAGAAATTAACTTTTAGAAGGCTATAAGGTTAATTAATATTTTTAACAAAATTTTGAGTATTTTCTAATGCACAAGAATAATTATTAAGATATTTATCATTGGTAATGGCAAAAAGCAAGAAAGATATAAACAGGCTTTGGAGCAAGTATTTGGAGTGGATGTACAAAAGAGTAAGGGAAAGAACAACCTTAAAAGACTTGTTCTCCACTGCAGTCATATTTCATACCTTGGAAAAAGTGTCCCCATAAGAAATTCTGATTTTCTTTGTTGATTAAATTAATGTTGCAGTTTTCTTTATAGAATTAAAGCTGTCACTGATATTTTGCAATAATCCGAGAGTCATCACTCCACTCTATAGCAAGTCTGAAACACACCAAGAACTTGGCGAATGGGGCTTTGGAAACAGGCATCTGCCACTGTGTGTCTCAAAACTGTTACTTGAAAGACAATGGATCTATAGTATTTCATAGCATTAGCAACATTTCTTCCCTTACTCAACTCCATGCTCCATAAACTATTTTTATCATAACTTGTATTAAAGTTGTGATCTATCTCTATAAATTTTGAAGGGTCATCTCTCTCATGAGAATATAAGATTAAATGGGATAGGAACCATATTTGTTTTCTTTACTGCTTTATCTCTACTGCGTAGTTAGCATAGTACTTAGCAAAACAATTTTTTTTTTAATGGAAGTAGGACACTTTATTTGTAAAGAGGAGAAGGAACAGGGGAGAAGATAAATAGCTACCTTGATAAGAAAGTAGCTCAGCAGCGCTGGGCCTGGCTAGCAAGTGTAAGGTCCTGAGTTCATTCCCTGGTACTGAAAAATAGAGGGGGGGGGGGGGGGCTTTAGAAAGATGGAAGGCCCACATATACAATTTTTTAAAACAACAATGAATACGGGATATATTGACATCTTTATCCTTGGTCTTTTGACTATCTACAAAGTTTTCAACTCTCTTCTCTGTGTTTCTGGAATTATGGTGTCTTGTGGATACTCTACCTAGTTGCTAGTTCCTCTTGCTTGTTACCAAACACTTTCTCAAGTAGCAATAGTAACTGAATTTGATAAAGAGTGTTGCTATGTTCCAGAAAACTTAAGGCCACACTCATGACTGATTTTCTTAATTAGATATTTCTTTTAATACATGCCTGAAATTGAACTGTTTGTGACATGCCTATAAACTTGGCTGTGGTAGATGTGGGTAGCTCAGACAGGCAGAATGAGTTTAGAGAAAGGTAGTGTTGCTTCTATCTTGCAGTATTTTATCCATTAAAACTTTCTTTATTCCCTATTTCCTCATCTCTTCTATCCCCAACATGTTGTTAATGTAATAATACATGGCCATATTGCAATTGATATTTATATTCTCTACAATTCCAAATACTCTGCCTTCTTTTCTCATACTAGGAATCATGAAAATGAGAATAGATATTCTATAGAGTTTTCAAATACTTAATGACTCAATTTTATCTTTTGAAGCATCAAATATTCATCATTATATCACACTGATGTTAGATTTTTACAAATATTTAGAAATTTTAACAATTTTAATACTTAAACCACTGTGTTTATTTTAATCATAATACATGTATGGTATATATATTAAAATATATTTTTAAAGATTTTTTTAAAATATTCATAGTTTTAGCTCTGAAATCATTCCTTTTAATTGTACAGTAAGGGTCTTTAAAAATGACATTTTTATATCTCTGCTTTCTAGATAACCAACTACCAACAATTGATGTAAAATAATAACTCAGTGGACTCCAAGAATTTGGAACACAGAGAAGATAAAAATATTATCAAGAGTGGTATATGAACCACAAAGAAGAATACTGCAATACAATATGAGCAAATAAAACTTAGATGCAACATCAAGGAAAACTTTGGAAAAAAAGACTCTGTTTTCCTAGATTCTTTATGAGGCATAGTGAAAGAAGTGGAAACTAAAGTCTACAATATACTCCATCCCAAAAGATGTATTTTATTTCTTTGTTTACTTTCTATGGTGGCCTTTGGGAGATAAAGTTAGAAAAGTTAATAATGTTGCAAGGAAATTCAGACCATGAGAAGCATCTAGTTTCCATCCTGCTTCACAGCAAGGAATGTATTTAGACATATCTGAGAACCATTCACTGTTTCAACCTCAGGCAGAGCTTCTGGACAGCAAACAGGGAAAGGAGCTGGAAGTACAGCAGGGGTAGGTATTTTTTCCACTTGTTTGGACATGACAGTGTTTATTTTTAAAAGCCAGCAGACACTACAAGACAGCATTTTTGGCACCTTAGGCAAGTACTTATTACATAGTCCTAGGTATTGGCCATGATGTCTAGATCTCTCTAATGAACCGGAGACTTCCTGAGGAAGGGCAAAGGACTTTCCTAAAATTCTAATTCTGTTCCAAAAATGAAAAGGATGAAATTTTTAAAAGGAAAAAATGATGATATATGTGACTTATAATCATTCTCAATTTCTAATTTCAACCTAATTTTACAAGCTCTTGCCTGTAGCAAGTATCAACAAATATTAAATAAATTATACAGCAAATCAAAACTGGGAAATATTTTTATGATATATAGGAATTTTATATTGAAATACCAGTGACATTAACATTTAAACAATATTCACAGGTGTTGAATTTTTGAGAATCCTAAAGTAAAGCAGAATTGAAGGTCATATCCTCATCTATCAAAGTGCAATTTGGAGCATTTAAATGTTTAAACTAAGTCATAGTATTTTATCTCAGACAACAGCCAGAGAATGTCCCAATTAGAAGTGCAAAATAAATAAAATTTGTCTTTCTTTCTAAAAGTTATTTCAGAAAAATTTTCTGTACAAATGGCTGCCTTAGACACCACAGAACTTAAGTCTCACTGTTTTTTCATCCAGTATTTTCATTTATATGGTTTCTAAATTGCCGTACTTCACTTTTTTAAACATTTAAATTTTATCCATCATTTATTTTGGAGTTGGAAAGAGGTCATTTATTAGACTAATCTTTTGCTTGCTAGAGAGAGAACATCTCCTGATGCAAAAGGGACATTTTGCCTGATCTTTGATAAATCTTTCATTTTTAGACCATGAAAAACAAAACAATTAAAAAATTGTGTAGACTAAAGTTTCACAGGACCATTGGCATGTGTGGCACAAAAATGTGTGGTATGATGAAAAGGAGCTATTGGAGGTCTGCAAGATTTATTTTAGCAATTGTTCTACCTAGTTATTTACCAGAATATTCCAGAAAAGTCCTAGACTGTCAAGTTTCACACAGCTGCTGAATGACTGAAGAACTATAACAAGTCATCAAGATTCCACTCAAGTCAAGTAGCAATTAAGTCATAAATCATCTGTGTGTAACAATGATGGGTTTAATATAACCACACCTTCTGAGACTCCATTGTGGCCCCATGGTTGTTGTCCTTTTTGCTTGAGTCTAGGATGATTTCTTTGACTAGAAGAAGACAACCAAAATAATGATGGGAAGCTCCAGGCTCAGATTTAAGGGGAAAGACAGCTTTTGTTTTGGTCATTTGGAGTTTTGAGCTATCATAAAAAATGTTGCACTACAGAAAAGTCTTCAGAGCCATCTTTCTTCTGTCCTCATCGAGATTTCAGGCATTGGAGGCAATCTGACAGAGACCTTTCAACTGAACAACACCAAGTTACCATGCCACATGGAGAAGTATCACACAGTCAGGCCACTTCGAAATTCCTAACCCACAAAGTGTGCCAGATAATATAAAATGGTTGTTTTTTCATCCACTGAATACTGAGATATTTTTAATGTAGCAATAAATGGCATGGGCACATTGTATCATTTTCAGCAGGCTGAACAACCTGGTTTTTGCCCTCCAGAAAGAACTCTAATCTTTTTCAAAACAATTCACACAAATTTGTGCAGAGCTTGAAACCTGTTCTGCCATCAGATTTTGAGGACCTCCTCTAAAGGGCAAGCTTCTAGCCATGCCCTGGAACAAACTTCTGCATTAGTAAATAAGAGTATTAAATATTGTTATGCTCTAATTTTCTAACGAACAGAGAATTGTTCTGAGGGATGAAGTTAAAAAATGTGCAGAGACGCCTTCTGTAAAGTATAAAATAGAAATAAAATGTAAATTATTACCAATATAAAACTTTCATGAGCACTCTTTTCCGTGAAATATTTTAGAATGGAAAATTTCATTTAGCTGGGATCCAGAGCAAATATAAGAAGATAGTATTGTTATGAGACTACTATCTTAAAAACAAATGAATTTCAGACAAAACAAGGAAGCTTTCAAATATATCTAAAGGCAAAGGAGTCAGTTTTTTAAAAAATATATTTCACATATCTTAAAGTTTACCCAGTTAAAGTGTATCAGTAATACCAAGCATGATGACAGATGCCTATAATCTCAGCACTCTGTGAGGCTGAAGCAGGAGGACTACAGGTTCAAGCCACTCCTGGACAACTTGGCAACTTAGTGAGACTCTGGCTCAAAATAAAATAACATGAAAAGAATAGCTTAGTGCAACGACTCTGAGTTTAATCTCAAAACAACAAAAGCAAAGAAAAGACCTTCTAATTAATAAGAGTATATTAGTGTATCACTGTATGTAAATTATAAATAATGTGACATACTCACATTATTTTTCTTCTGGAGACCTGGAATTTTGGCATAGGATAGCTGAGATTACCTATAGGATGGACCTCAATAAAATCCTTGAGTTCGTCATCTTGAGCTTCACCAAATTACAAAAAGATAGAAAATATTACCTATGCCTGCCTCTGGGTATGCCCATTAGTTTACTGTAGATTAAAAAATGTGAATTTATTAAAAATACATATTGAAAAATTACTATGATATAGATATTATACTGTGATAAGAATTCACTGATGAACAAGGCACAATAGCATGTTCTTAACTTTCTAAAAGAAGCCTGTTATTTTTCAATATAAACTACACTGCCATTAGAACAATCTCAGATGAAGTTTGATCATTTTATAACCTCGTAGCATTAAGAATTAGTTGACAGGAGTTTTCTTGGTTTTTGCTCCTCGGCCATGAGCTGAGCAAATTTGCTCACCACAGACCTCTTGGATTTTTATTCATAACTGTTCTCAGAGGCCAAAATGCAGTGAGGCTATCTGATTTTAGATCTTATGTTCTAAACCCAGTGGATTAAAGATGTGGTGACCATGAGCCAGCTTTAACCAAGTGGATGAGGACAACATCGAGGACATAGAAAGCAACCAGAGAGAAGGGATCTAGGTGAATGTATGGATCCATGGAACACATCTCCTTTCAGCTTTGGACCGCCTACAAGCTCAGACATATACAAGAAGGGAACTTATTTTGACTAAGGTTCTATTATTTGATCTCTGTTAAAGCATCCAAATCAATACCTTAATTGGTATTATACTTGCAAATGTTATAAAGAGAAATTTCACAAAACAGTATCTATTTGAACAAATAGTCCTCTGATATTTTCTGTTTTAATCTATAATATTAAAATGATATTATCATGGATGACAACTTGCAGTAAAACAGCCAGTGACCCACTATGTACCTAAATCAAAATATCACATTGTACTTTATGTACATGTACAGATATTATGTGTCCACAATATTTAAAAAAACAAACGAGCCACATGTTTAAATAATGGCAGTTTCATATAGTTGTCTGTAAATCTGTCTGCAAATAACGCCTGCTTTCTGTGAATTCAGAATTTCAAATGGAAAAGAGCAAGCTAGTCCTAGGCAGTGGACTTGTACATATGGCATGCAAAGCAATCACTTTCACACATGGGGGATGGGGATCCCAATATCCTGATCTCTAAATTTAAAAAGTTGCTTTCTTAAGCAAAGGGAGCTAAAATATGAAAATATTGATTAATAAAATGACCACATAATTTTTTTAGAAAAGAAACTTTAAAACCACCCCACCATTTTGATGTGCCACTAAGTCAAATAAAACACATTCATAGGAAGTCACTAAGACTATTACAGGTAAGGAAGTAGGATACAATGTTTTATATATTTTTAAACTTCCTTTGGGATCTTAAAATTATGCCATTCTTCATTTATTCATTTTCACATAGGTCAGGAAAAGGAGCTACACATCAGAATAAGTACTAAAACCTTGAATTTTCTTCATTTTCTTTGGATATGATCCATGAAATTGTGGTCTGAGAACGTAATGAAGGAAGCTTGATATAATCTTGTGCTTGTTTGCAGGAAGAGGAATGTGAAATTGTTATTCAGAAGTTGACTTTAAGTTTATGGATACTGAAGAATGAAAGAAACACAAGAGGAAGTAGTACAAGTAATTTTCCTCACTTCTGATATTCTCTTTCATATAGTGGATATTCTATCATTATCAACCACATGGCTTCTCTGTGCTTTGTAAACTCTTCCCTAAAAAAGTTCGTAAAACAAATTAAACCACTTAGACCTATTGGAATATCCAGAGTCACAATTATATTTGTTGTCTCAGGCTTGGGAAACTTGGGATTCAATGGAAACATTGTATATAAGAAAAATCATACCAGACTCTTGCAAGTGGCAAATAAATAAAGTGGCAATAAATTTTAAGACAGAATTTTAGGTAAGTCTGTGACAGTCTCCTTGTGTTTGTATTCTAATAGTAGCCCTTTCCTTTGGTTAGATTTCTGCCATTTCTTAAATGGACTTAGTATGGTAGACAGTCATAATAATACCTTTCTCAAGCTTTAAAAATAGTCATGTGACACAGGTCAGAATAATAATGTCCTGATTTCTGGCATTTTTTATTAGTTTATTGGCAAGTAACTCAAATATGCCTACTCATATTGTTATCTGGCATTGCTAATATTTTTCACAAGACATGTTTTTCATTCTTTGCTGACTTATTTGAGTGATAGGAAGCTAGATCTTCCAATTATCATTTTTGCTGCCATGTAGATAAAGTCTGTTTACAAAATTAATGTAAATGAAGACAGGATGAAAGATTTCTGGTAGCACTGAGACTCCAGTTCTGACCTAAGAGCCTCTTGTACCTATTCAGAGTTGCTTACATCCTTCTAATTTCATGAATTACAATGTATACATTTTTACATCCATTTATTTCATCGAGTTGCTCCTACTGATAAAATTCCAATGTTTAAGGAATAATCCAAGGTAGAAATGCCTACAAAAGTTACTGACAGACATTCTACAGGACTTTATAATTTTAATGAAAATATATTGGCTGACATTATCACAACAGTATCTATAGAAACCCCCATGAGCAAAGATTCACTTGTAGTTAGGATACAAGAACTGAATTCTTGCAGTAAAAGACACAGTAGTTCACAAAACCCACAGGGAAGGAAAGATATTAGTGATTACCCTTGTACACGGTATAAAAAATTATTAGAGAACATTGGAACAATTTAAAATTAGAGTATGATGAGTATTTCTGGAGAGTGTCTGAAATAGAAATTTGTAGGATTCTAGGCTATTCGTGTTTTCTCTATGTAAAATTCACTATTATTAGTAGACACTATTATTAGAATATCAGATGATTATTTCCTTAAAATAAGCTTCCTTCAGAATTGCCAGCTCCTCCATTTTCACAAAAGGAGAGCTTTATTATTATTAATTTTTGATGGTATTAGAGCCAACTAATTTGATCTTCTGCTAATAAGTCTTCTAGCCTTGTGGATGCATAATGAGCACATTTCTATTAAAATGAAACGGGGCTTTCATATTTTTAAAATTAGAATATATAATATATAGGAATAAACTTGGTTCTGAGATTTCCCAATGATCTTAACAATTCAGATAATTTAAATATAGATTTGAGTATATTAGCAATTTCCGTGCTGGTCTGGTATTCTTTATAAGAACTGAACCTCAAAATTTCTAAGTTTTGATTTCTGGGTTCTATTTCTAAAGCAGCATAATAATAAAAACATTTTGCAGTCATGCTCAGTTCACATTTGCTTAAAACCTCTTGAACCCTCTCTACAAATTAAGCTCTCATATTGTTCACCCACTTTCCTAAGGGTAAAAAGTAACAGTTCCTAAATGGACTTGTAGCTAGGATTCAGTCCTAGGATTTGTCTTTTACCAACTCTACTTCCTCAACTACAGGTGTTGAAGGGAGCAGGATGGAGCAGGGTGGTGAAGGAATCAGTCTCTCCAGGGTCACTCCACCATCTCATCACTGTGAGATCAGCATGGAGTATCAGTTTGTGGCAACAACATCCTGTGGTGTGGTGCAAATGATGGCTTTATTCAGAGTGTAACACCCAAACCTAGCCTCTCTACTCATCACAAAGCCCATGAGATATCAGATATTACCACAGAACATCTTTATGCTTAAATTAGCAAGAGTGAATTAAGTCCTTGAAATTAAGGAGAAAAAAGTGTAGATATAAGTTTAAAAAAGAAAGGGAAAAGAACACCTGTAAGTTAAATAGAAAAGAAATTTTGTAACTACTTCATAAATGAGGAAAACAGGGATAAATTTTCCATGTACAAGGAACAGATGTAATATGCTATATTAAATAAATACACATATGAAAAATACTCAATTATCTGGGCAGGGTGGCACATGCCTGTAATCCCAGCACTTGGAGGAGCTGAGGCAGGAAGATTGCTGTGAGTGTAAGGCCAGTCTCAATTGCACAGTGAAAACCTGTTACAAAAAAGTAACAAACAAACAAGCAAACAAAAACTCTATTAACTTTTACTTAATACACAAATAAAAGATACTATGATTGTTACATCCCCTAAAATAATTCTAACCTATGACTCTATCCCACGTGATTTATGCACTCTTTAAAAAAAATGAATAAAACAATACATGCATTTTTAAAACATATAAATATGCTATAGTATATGACCTTTCTTTTTGTCCTACCACTTCTTTCATACTTTTATTAGTAATAATAGCTATTTTTAGGAAGAGGGAAAAGACAAACTTTCACCATAGATTTTAAATATCATATCTGAAATCAATAGTAAAAGGAACAACAAGGAATGGTATAATTTCACAATGTTTTCAGCTAAGTATGAAAGTGAGAAGGGCAAGAATGACTCTAACAAGCACATGCATCTTAAATTCAGTATTACTCAATGCTCTTTCCAAGAGGATGTTTAAATGGCATGAGACAATAGAGATATCCATGTGACAAGCTGCACTGATACAGAAACATTTCAATGCATGTAAATGAGAATAGTCAATTCCCAGAAGAATCAGGTAAAGATGAGAAATTTCATTCTTTATTAAAAAAGTAAATGCACACACAACAACAGAAGTAATAATAATGGTTAGACTATAGTAACTGATTAGTAACATAGAAGCAATATAATAATCGGTTCTTTTTTCTTCAAAGTAGAGTATCTTAGATATGGTTCAAGAGAATGACATTGAAGAAGAACTACATGAGTTTTAAAATAAAATGTATTTCTATAGATGTTCTTTTTTAACATGTAAAACAACGTTAACTTACCTTTTAATATTCAAATTCATTAAACAGAAGATTATTAGGACAATTGCCCCCACTCTTCCACAATATCCACCCTCATGCTTTCTTATGGAAACATCTTCTCTGTTGCAAAACTGTTCTCTGCCTTTCTTTGCCTGTTTCTAGGTCTAGTTTCTGTTTTCAGAGCATGAGTTACTCCATATTTTACATTAGCACTGAGAAGCTTCATTGAGATTATGGTGGATCTCTGTAGTTAAAGTGCCATCTTGTGCCAAAAGAAAGCATCTCAATACATATATGTATATTTTAAACATTGACAAGATATTTGTTATCATATAATAGAAATATATCAAATGCATATGAATCACAAAATTAAATTGCATAAATATGAACATAATAATCTCTGTAGATTTCTTTGTTTTATTTTGTGAGCAACATCTATCTAGGTAGTGGAAATCATGTATTCTGCATACATACTACTGAATTTCGTGCCTTGTTATTGCAGTGCTATCAGCATAAAATGGATGCTATAGACCTCATGCTCTCACACAATAGTAAAGATTGTTTAAGACTTTAGTAATAGTTCTTTCAGACTAAGGGCAAATCCTAGTCTCTCTAATAAACTTGTACTGCCTGTACCAATCATGCCACCTGGAACTGATCCATTCTATTTCAAGAATTTAAATGGCAGCAGTGCTCAAAACATTGTACCCAGGAGAAAAAGCCAATGCCAGCACACACTATGCTGCCAGTGCACTGTCAGCGATTGTAGGAATTCCGTGCAGAAAACAAAATGGTTTCCTGCATTTAGCCTGACAGCTTTCAAAAGCAATCTCAGGGGAGCAGCAAGAGATTTATAATACCCGTCATGCTGACAATGTCATCATGCTACCAGCTGAGACATAAGGTTATCATTGATATGGTACTATAATTTCTTTAATTAATAAGGGATAAGCTGAACATTTTATTTATTGGCTTTTTTTAGTTTGAAAAATTTTAAAAAGAAAACTAAAACTGACTGTATTTTTAAAGTACAAGTAATGCAAGCCTGGAAATGATACCACACAATACAGTCAACTATCTAGAATGTAAAAATACTCTCATACAACCTCATATCTCTCATATAACCTCAACCATGTCAAAAAAAATAATATAAAGATGGAAATCTAAAGAAAATGTAAAATAAAACAAAATTCTGAGAAAGCTTGATTTGGGGGTCAGTGAATCTGACAGGTTCTTAGATAACAAAAGCTTATTGATGTCCAAATACAAGGGTAAAATATACTGAAAAGGTTCATTAAATAATCATGTTTCTTCTTGAAAAAGATCACACAGAACATGAATATATTCCATTCTATTTTTAATTCCATTTCCAAACCATTTAAACCCTAAAAAGCATTTGAATTATAACACAATTCTTAGAGAGATCAATAAAACTATGCAATAAATAAATAAATATTTTCTTGAGATTATTTTAGTCATTTCTGATGCGTTGTGTCACAAGTAAATTTGTAGAGTTTCTAAACATGTGGTACAGGCCTATAAGAGAAGACCGAGGCAGAGGGATCTCCGTGAGTTCCAGGCAAGCCTGGGCTACATAGTGAGTTCAAGGACAGCCTAAATTGGCCTTGAACTTGTCTCAACCCCCCCCCAAATTAAAAGCCCAACAGTGTTGGTCAGTTTTCCCATTTCTGGATAAAATACTTGACGTCTGCAATTTAAACTGTTTCAGAGGATTCATTCCGTGGTCAACTGGCTCTAAGGCAGGAACATTATAGCAGAAGGGTAAGGTGAAGCACAGCTGTTCAGTTCAAAACAGTTGACAAGAGGAGGGAAACAGCACCAGAGAGGCAGAGGCCGCAGTCACACCACCATGAACCACCTGGACACACCCGGAAATGTGCTACTAACCCCCTGGGTGCCTGTTCAGCCAACAAAGTTGACAGTTAAGCCTAACCATCACAATAATTTTACATTTAATTTCGCACTTTGCATTCGGAATTGTCTGATGACAGATAAAACTCATGAGGATTATTGCTAATGTTAACATGGTACATGTCTATTTTTATCCTTTGTTTAAAGACTGACCTTGTAGCTTTATTTTTTAATATCACTAACTCTTCTTATTAAGCTCTTATTGTAAGTCCACTTTCCACTGCACAGTTTTAAAAAATCTTATTCAATATTACCAACAGATGGGAGTCAGAATAGGAAAGCACATTTTCCAAAACATAATATGTATTGGATGTGTCCAAGAGTATTAACTTTTTACATTTTACTTCAGCTATAACAGTGTTTTTAAACCAACTTCCACATCCATGGCAAAAAACAAAAAAACAACATGTGTTATTTTTTGATAATTAAGAAATTATTTCCATTAAAAGTACTGCCGCATTTCAGTAGAGTAGGCTCTTATGTCTCATTAGTAGTTTAACTTACAGAACATAAATACTCATGGCAATTTTTGTTTAACTTCTTAAAAATTAATTAAATGGATTGTTCTTTTGGATTCTGCTGCTAAATATCATAGACTGTGTGCTCAAGAATTGAGTTTGGTACAATCAACTGTCCCAGTCATTTCCACTAGAGCGCTTGATATTACTTTGTTCCATTTAATATGGCTTTCCATGTGAATTGCCTGTTTTCTCTTACAAAGTCTAATGTCTACAGCAGAAACTGTGGCATTAGTAGTAGTGATATAAAAGATGAAAGCAGCAGTAACATTCTCAACAAATACAAGATATGTCCCTTACCTCTCTCCTACATCACCTATGCATTTTTATGGTATTTCTGATCCTTTCCCTCCTTTAAAGGGGGCCTGTGGGGCTGGAGACTTGAAGTATATTATCTTATAGCTAGATGCATACTCTATCAGTCTTTTAAAAGAAAAAAAGACATTTGTGATTTATGTGCAGAAAGGTGAGTGCTGCTCTGTGGGCTTCCAAAAGACACTCGACCTCTATAGATTACAAATAATTGTGAATGGGAAAGGAGTCTCTCTGTTTGATATGAGGTCTTTGAAATTCATAAGAAAGTCTCAAAATAGTTCATATTTTATGACCACCAATCATTCTAATTTTTTCTCTTTCCCTGACTTTTTCTCAGGTTTACTATTTGCACCTATAGACATAACACTTGGTTTGGTGGAGGAGGAATGTATATAATTAATAGTTACTAAATATCTTGACCATATAATTTATACTTCTTTTCAGTATCCATCTTTACCTATTAGAAAAAGTAGGAAAAGAATCTCTATTTCCACCGTTCTCTCACTCTTTTACTTATCCTTATCTACATAAATATACATGTGCATTTTAAAATATATTTCTGTTGTGATTTATAAAACATAGGGGGAAGGCATATGATTCAACTTAATCCATTTCTATCCAGAAAGACTAACAACACAATGCACTGAATGTCTGACTATGCCCACAGTCATAAAGTAAACAGAAAATGAAAGCTATTTTCAACATGCCCATGTTTATATGCTATCATTGATTGGTTTTGAATTTTCTTAGGCCTGACCCTAACAACTGCAAGGGAAAAAGTGTCTGCCCTTCTGAAGCTTCTAACACAAAAGGATGAAAACGTATAACCATTCACTTGAACAACAAAGGGAAAAAAGTACTTATCTTGCCTCTGGAAATGATTCCATCAAGGCAAGTGGCAGTTTCTCCTAACAATGTCATCTGTGTTTCCTTTCCTCCTCTTTTCTTGAAAACTATTAAGATTAAAATCCAGGGCCATCGGGGATTTAGCTCAGTGGTTCTGTCACCTGCCTCCCAAGCACAAGGACCAGAGTTCAATCCCGGAACCAAAATTAAAAAAAAAAAAAAGATTAAAATCCAAAGGTGTGAATTGAATTGAAACAAAAATACCTGAAAAAGAAGGACTTATGCATTGTAAAGAAGTATGACATGACTGAGTTTTGTCCTAGAGTTGGAGTTCTTTGATCAGGAAGCATTAGTTTGGTGTTACAACTACAAGATTCAGGTCAAGAAATTATTCACCACACATCCATTGTTCCCATCTTCTCTGGACAGCTCTCTGTGCCTGGTACTGGGCTAGATACTGAGGAAAGGCAAGTAAGTGTGATCTCTTCATTTACAGGGATTATAGCACAGGGCAGAATACCACAGGAGCAGAAAAAGATAGTGAGTTCTCAAGCCTGAGTCAGGAGAAGGGGACATGAGAAAGGGTCTTGCAGGATAAGCTGCATCACAGAAAAAAACGGGATTTATCCAGATAGAAAGGGCCAGTGCAATATTAATGGGGTCAGAGAACATTTCATACACTAAGGCACAAAGGTCAGAAGCAGTGGGATAAATAGGAATTGAGGGTTTGTGCAGCACATCCCAACATTAATATGCAAAATCACACATTTTGGGTTATTCTTTTCTTACAAAGTCTAGTATTGCATTATAGTTAAGAGGCCATGAAATGGTTCTTAGGTGACCTTATATTTAGGAAATTTGATACTCAGAATAAAGCATATGATTTCATTGTCTTTACTCCTTCCAGTAGCCCTAATTTATAATCACATTCAGTACTCAGAAGAGGTTTTTGTCACAATAATTTTTTTCTTTTAAACCAATGGAAGTAACTGGTAACATTTCTGTCTGATACTTTCAGACATCTAGGTTGAGTAGACTCTAAAGAATATTTAAAACCAATTCTGATGATAGTGACAATCCTATGTACTTTTTCAGGCAATAACAATTATTTTAGGCCCAAAGACCTACTTAAATTATGGCACTCTGAAGAAGAATTTCAAATCCAGGTCCAAAAACAATTGAAATATGTGTAACTTTCAATTTTTCATTTTGACATTATAAAACATATTTTTGAATTTTTAATAAAGTGTTAGAGTTGATAAAAATGATTGACAGATGCATGTGTTTTCCTTCAACCATCTGTCAAATGGCTGCCCATGAGATTCAACTCTACTGTCTATAATTTTTTGGAAAAAATTCATGTCTTCAGAAAAATAGTTTTCACAACTGGAATTCTGTTTTAATACTTTTATTTAAACTTAAATATAATCACTAACTTATCCCTGCTTACTGCATACTTTATTTTCCTCCAAATGTCTATTTATAAGTAATTTTTCAACTTAATTTTTATTTTTCTGACAGCCTCATCACTTTTTTTATCTCTTATTTGGGGAGTCATGGAAACACACATTCACACAAACACACACATATGTACTGAACTTTGCATTTTCTACTCAGACAGAATTACTTCAGCTGATGTTTACTGGTAGACTTAAATCTCTAGTGTCACAAAGATAATAAGAAATTAAATTCTTATTTTCCAAAATATAGATAAATTTTTATAGTAAATGAAAACTAAATACAATAACCTTTTTTGCTGTATTTTCAAACATTTTCTTCAAGTTTGATGTTCAGCATATTTCTTACCATCTATTATTTAAAATCTTATTTTAATCAGTACACTGACATGCTCCCTGATGCACAATGAATGAATATGCCACATTATATTCTGATCTGTTACTGAATAAAATTCAAATAAAAATCAAACCTTCTTTAGATATTTATACCGTGAGGCAATTAAAATGATTTGGAATAATTAGTCCGTATATTATGTTCATTTTACATCAAGTGCTGAACAAAATTATCCTAGCCCTTTGCAAGATAAGTAACAGCATTTGTCTCATGGCAATAAATACATCAAAATAGAATCTCCTAAAGAAAAAAAATGAAGAATCTGTGATAATAATAGTTACTTCTGTAGTTCACTATTGCGTGGCTTTCCAATAATTTAAGTGATCATTTTTTTCTAGGCAAAATGTTAGTGTGAAAGTTGAAATTAATTCAAATTTTGATACATCTAGAAATTTATGTCATATATCAGACTTCAAATATGCTGACTCTTTGCTCTTGCTAGATTGTTTTGCAAGATGTTACAGAAAACATACCTCACCATCTACAAAGTTATCCACGAAAGTTGCTTTCAGTAAGTCATGTGAAATATTTAAATAGGCGCAAGACTGTACAATATCAGTGAGCATCTGCAGTTTCTCACTGTAATACCTAAATGATGAAGGTAAGTTGCTAGTATTTCGAATGATGGGCCAAAGGAGATGTCAAGTTACTTTCGTGTCACTGCAACACAATACCCAACATTCACCTTTTAAAAGGAAAGGTTTATTTTTGCTCACAGTTTGTAGAAGTTTCAGTCCATAATGGGCATCATGGGAGAAGGGCCTGGCAGAGGAGAAAGAGCTCATGGAGTGGTAGTGAGAAACTGAGAGAGAACAAAGAAAGGAGAAGAGAAAGAAATAAACCCAGGCCACATCCTCAGTGACTCACCTGCTCCAAGCAGGTTTCACCTCCCCAAATCACATTTAGCTAGAAGCATCAGTGGATTAATCCACAATGTCACTTCCCAAAGTGCACCTATAAGTGCATGAGGCTTTGGGGGTAAATCCAGATACAAACCATGACAGTAAGGTTATGTGTGGTTTCAATTTAATACTATTGGCAGTACCTGCATCTCACCAGAATATTTATTCCCTCTCACCTTAATTTGCACATATTTCCAAAAACAGAGGTATAAAAAAATCCTGCAATAGTCTCTAGACAGAATCTAAAAAATGGCAAATTAAGAAAAAAGTCTTTCTAGGAAAGTGTGCCTGTGAGAACTTAGGCAAAATAATTATTTTCAGAAAAATAACTTTAAGAATACATTCATAGAGGAAAATAATGCTAATATCTTTGATAATAAAAAGTCAGAAGCCAGAACAAACATATTCAGATGAAATGAAGATGTGAGTACAAACTTCTATTCATAAATGAATTAGCTACACAATTAAATGCATATAGTAGAAATATGAGAATGACTTTTGTGAGATGTCTATATAACTAATAGACATAAATCAGTTGGAAATTTGAATATTCATAAACAGTAACCCAATCACAGCTAATAAGAATAATTTCATGGGAAACTAATCTCCTTGTAGTTATTTCAAAAAGAATACATTTTGCAAGTTGTATTAATTTCATTTTCATTTAAATTAACAGTATTTTCCTTGCAGAGGTCATCACTGACCTTTCTATGTTTAAAAAAGTAGAAAAACAAAGAAATAAAAAAAAAAACTCTGTCACACTTTTAAGGGAAGAAATCCCAGTGTGCTCACTAATTTTTTGATGACTGGGAGATAAAAAATTGCTTTGCCATAGTTGGAAAAAATTAAAATATCCTAAATCATTTTCCCTACCTATTAAAAAATTTATAAAGCATGAAACAAGCTATGCCATCATAAAAAAGCAAAATAACAAGAATCAAGCATTGGTGGTTTACAATATAAGTTTTTATGTATGTGTGTATCTTGGTATTAAAACTGCCTGATTGTGTGACGGTTTAATTTTTATGGAAAGCAGCTGAAACAATAGGAAAAAGGACACAATAACATACTTTGTAAAAGTAATTTTTTCATGCTTGTGTTATAAATTATACCCAGTTGGCCCCCAACAGTCACATACACTCATTGGTGGGACTTTTGAAAGGTGACTGCTTTGTGGGGGCTTGTACCTGACCTGCTATCAGGGGGTCACAGGGCAAGGCCTGGAAAGACTAATTTCCCTCCTGGGCTCCTCCCTTGATCTTTCTCTGCTTTCTGCATGCCAGGCCGTGAGTAGTTTCTCCTCTTCCACACCCCGTTGACATGCCATTCTGCCTTGGAGCCAGCAAACTATGGACTGAAACCTCTACAAACAGTAGGCCAAACAAACCTCTCCTCCTTTAAACTGTGAGTATTAGGTGTTGTATCTCAGTGATGAGAAAGTGACTGAGACAATCAGTAATGTAAAAACGAGTTATATCAAGATTGATATTACTATTTACTTAATAAATATATGACCAACCAATAAAAAATAAACCAAGAAGACAATTTTTTCTAAGAAAAAAATTTAAAATCATTACTCTTGGATATAACTATTACTTAGTTTTATATTTCTATGTAGGATTAATTCTCAAATCTTTCATTTTGAAAAGTCAATTACTTTTCTAAAACTTGTTTTCAGAGTCAAATAATTAATATTTGAGGCTTATAAAAATGTACAGAATGTTTGACCATTAATACTGGAAAAAGATATGTATTTAATTATTGATCAAAACAATGTGAGATTTTCCTAAGTTTTTTTTTTAACCTATATTTGAAATCCACCATGATTTCTAATATCACTGCCAGCATTTATGGCAAAACCATTCTAATCTTAACTTTCCATGCAGTTCCTTCAAATAAAACAGTTGTATCATCCCTTTTGTGAGAATAATTATCTCAGATATGTTTCCTCTCATTTTCTGACTAATTCTTTCAAATGATGCCCTAAAGTGTCTCTCTGAGATATAGAGTGACAGGGTGACAGGTGTTGTCAGCAAGAAGTCTGATGACTGAGAGATGTGTTTGTCTTCTAATAGATTCAATAAAGCATAAAGGAGAGGCAAAGCAGCAGCAGCATGTGCAACTTGAGAAGCCTTTGGCAAGCCCCTTTGCAAAATGTGAAATCTCTGAATATTCTAATTGAGGCACAGATACTTACAGTCTGCACTGCTGTGTTCTTACAGCATTCAGCCAAGATGCCTGGTGGCATATTATTATCTAGAAACAGTGATACATATCATAATGAGGCCCAGTTCCATCCGATGGTTTGTGCTTCCAAAAGAAGCAGTGGTCTAGTGTAGTTAGAAAATGACATAAAAATTTATCTTAAAGGACTGTTATCTCTTATTTCCTCTGCAACTTTTGAAACTGTGCTGTGAGCATCTTCCCAGCAGCACACATCTCAAGCCCGCTGTGAGTCGTTACATCCTCAGCAAGACTTCCTCCCCTCTTCCTCCCACCTTCATTTAGTTCCCCTAAGAAGACACTGTGTGCTGTGTATTCATTTTTTGCAGCCCTTGGATCCTGAATGTAGCTCAATGGAAACTGACCCATTCTGTAATAAGCAACCTCTTCAATTAGCCACACTGTCACCTGTGATAATACAAATTCTTCTTTGTGATTCTAATCATAAGCTGTCATTCAAATAATGGCAGGTGCTTGGCAAAACACTCTGGAATTTTTTCATCCATCTGTCCAGTCTTAGAAATGACATTCTCTTACTTTCCTTTGTACACATGTTATCTTTAAATGGGCCATATTGCATAACAAAATAATGTCCTGGCTTCTAGTAGAAAGTTACATAGTGGAGAAGGGACAATTTAATATATATTTTGTAAGCTATATGACACTGAGGGCTATTACCATTCAGCTTTAGGCCAACAGCACTTCGGTGTAGTTATTAAAGATATCAAACACTAATTGCTAACGAAAACACAGATCTTTCCTTTACCAACAGGAAATTTATTAGTAGAAGAAAAAATCTATTTGGCATACAGTATTGCATTGCAAATAATTAAAGGGGTAAATAAGCCTTTTACTGTCAAAATTTAACTAATAATTGTGCTGAAAAACTTCAGGAATGCCAGTATGTGCTTTGAAATTAACTATTTGTAGTAAATGTGTCAGAGCAGTTATAACCAAACTAACAGCAAGAACTTCAGAAATTTGTGTTCTTACTGATCCCGACCTGAATGGTTTTATATGGAAAATGCCTCCAGATACTTTGAAAGCAGTAATCCATGGCAAATGAAAAAAATAAATAAATAAATAAACCCAGCTTCTCAAAGACAAGTATTTTAACTACACTGACCATCTAAGTGATCCTCCTACACTGGAATGGTTCTGAGAATGAAAGAGACCACCAGTAATCATGATGGTGGAACCACAAAAATAAAGCCGAACTCTCAAGTAAACTGAGACGTATACCCTCTGTACTTCTAATCCTATTGTTCCACAGCCCTTTCTTGAAAAAATAAGATTCCCTATTCCATAAAGAATAAATTACTTCAAATACTCTTATATTATATTCCTAATCAACATTCCATTGTTTTTTATCACCTCATTCTATTATGAACCTGTTTTCTAAATATCCTGGCCTACATGTGTTAGCTGACCATGCTCTTCTGAAAGCCTCATTTTGATAAGAGCTTGAGTTTTCCACTTGTTATGACATCCTGCAAATTAATCTATTAAAGCTAACTTCCTCCCATAACTCAAGGTCAAGTTAATTTATACCTTGTGCTGGCAAGTAACAGGTAGCCTTTAGGCTTTTTCTTTATGTCATGCAATGGAACAAAGCTTTCCATTAGCAAGGAAGCTCTGAGGAATAATTTCTCAGTCTGTCTCTCTTTGGATTTTTGTTTCTAAAGAGATGTTTACTCCAAACTCCTTTTATTACTGAGAATCCATCTAGTTCTATATTATCTGGCTCAAATTTGGAAAGGAAAACTTCTGGTGAACTATAATAAGCATCTTTGTGATGAATCAATAATGTAAATAACATCACTCATGAAAGTGTAACACATGACTCTGGAAAGCCTCAAAGAACAAATTTAGTGAAAGAAGAAACTGCTACCATCACTGGGCCCTCTTAATTTGAAAATAAACATTATATAGCAAGCATTAAGACCAATATGGCACTGTTTGAATCTCTCAACCTCCTTATGGTATCTTCTCAGATGGTTTTAAAAAAATGAGCTCTCCACATATTTTCATGAAATATTGTGTAGCTGTTTGTCACTGAGCTATATCCGTTGAATTATGAGTTATGTTTGACTTGGTCTCCACCACTGGATCATGAATTTCTGAACTGCTATGGTTTTGTCTTATTTGTGTTGCTATAACACATGATATAGGAAGTTGGCCCTTAGTAGATGTTCTATAATTTTGTTGTTGTTGTTGTTTTACATAGAATTGACAAATTACTAAGCTGTAATAGTTCAACATAATGTTGGAAATGGAAATTTAAATGAGAAGCAAACAGTCCTTTCCTTCCAAGGTACTTAAAAATAAATCATCATTTATCTCATCTCGAATACCTTCCTTGATTTGTTATTCTCATGCAAGGCAGGGCAACTGAAGAAATAGATAAGTACTGGGTAAAAATGTTAATAGGATACTAATGAACCACGAAAAGTGGAAGTTAGAGTAGCATTAATCATGTTTTCTGTTGTTTGTTTTTACATCGCTGGATATTGTACATAGTAGGGAAGAGCTCTACCACTGAGATACATCCCCAGTCCTTTTTTATTTTATTTTGAGACAGTCTCACAAATTTCCCTAGCCTAGCCTTGAACTTGTGATCCTCCTGCTTCAGATTCCTGAACAGTCTGAATTACAGGCATGTGATACCTCAATAATCTGTGTTAAATTAGTATAAACTTTTGCCCAATTTGAAGAAAATTTATTTTAATTTCATAAATGATTTAACCTAATAACAATTGGAGAAAGATTTTACTATAAAGAGGAAAGATACTACTATAGCTTGAATAAGCTTGTCAGGAAAATGTGAGTCATGAGGAAAAACAAACAAAAATTCAACTTTTTATTAATATTCATAAAATTTTGAATGCCAATTAATAATATTCATTTTTTAATTGTATTAACCTATATGTAACAGTTTTATTTTTTATTAGTGCATATTTATGGTACATGATAATTACAATTACTTTGGGGCATTGGTACATGTACACAGCACATCTTGATTCTTATAGAATGTTATGGTTAAGAAAATGTAAGCATATATTTTCTTAAAAGAGAATTTTGTAAAAAATGGACCCTCGCCATCATAAAACTGAAAATTCAAAAGTACCAAAGAATGAAAATCCATTACAAGAATGTACAAGGGAAAAAATTCAGGTCAGGTTTAATCTGACTCAGAGTTATCACAAGGATTAACACAAAATTCAATTGGCAAGCCATGTTTTGCCATTAGAGTTATATAACAATTCTGTAGGCTCCTGGCATTGCTATTTTTGGTGTTTCCCTTTGGAAAAATAAAAAAGCCAAATCTTTTCCCATTTAAGTTAGACTAGTGTTTGAACTCTTTAAGTATTTACTTCGTTCAGCAATATTTGCAGCTTCAGAGATTACTGTTCACATTTTAATGTAACTAAACCCCTTTATTTTCAGATGATGGTTCCTAATATGTGGTTCCTGTTGGTTATCAATTTTGTGTTCTTCCAACTGAAAATCTTATTGGTTTTTCAGGACAACGTTTGTACATACCCTATTGGCAAATCTTGGAACCAAAGAAATAGGGGTTGAGTGGCACTATGCGAAAGTGATTAAAAAGGAGAGAAAGGAGAAAAAAGTGGAACACTGAACAAAGAAAAACTCCACTGTAGAAAGTTTTACTCCAATACAACACTTAATATTCAAAATACTTTTTATTTTCACTATATTTAACTATAAACTGCATAAATACTATATAAATAATATCAATGTATAAATGCTATCATAGTTATTCATGTATGATATACAAATGTTAAGTAATATTCATCAGTGATTTAAATTATGTAAATTGAAGTATTGTAAAATGATTTTCTCTAAGGTTTAAAAATGAGCTAATATTTCTAGCTGGGAAAATTTTGTTGTATTAAATCTGACTCATGTTAAATATGTGATGAATTTTTTCATTGAACTTCTATCTTGCTCTAAGCTGAAACAAGAAATGAACATATAAGTAGCAGGGAGTGAAAGGAGTAGTTATAGTAGCATGAGAAATGCAGAAAAAAACTTTTACCCCCAATGCATTGAAGATATTTTTTAGCAGTTTATCTGCACACAAATAAAATGTGACCCCCTATAAAACAACCAAGGTCAGTGAGTATTGGTCATGCAAGTTAAAGTTCCCTCAGGCCTATTCAACCTTTTATTAGATATTTTCCCCTTTTCTTAGGAGTAATAAGAAGTTTACAGAGGGTTGTAGAGTTCTTTTCAATCATTCATTCAGCCCTCTAGCCTTTGCTACATGCAATTCTTTAAACCATTATTAAAAGACATTTTAAAAATACATTAGATTTGGAAAATAAGGCATCTCATGGTAAAAGACCAAATTGATTGTTAAAAATTTGATATTTTAAGTACTTATATCAGAATTGTTTTTCTTTCTGGTGTTTATATATTAAATGACCTTATTCTTTCTGTAACTTTAGAATCTCTTATTGGAGTAAGGCTGAGCACCACAAATAATTGTCATATTTACACATTTGAAGATCTTTGTACTTTATATTTATCAATATATAATGATTTGAAATTTATATTTTTTCCAGTTAGCAGGTACCAACTTTGACAGGACATTATTACACCTCGAGATATGAAGTTTTTGTTGCTGTACTTGGGAAGACATTATAACAGTCTAAGAATACTTTTCAAGAACATGACATTTTTTTCTTTTTTGTTCTATATTTTAATAGAGTACTTAGAACAACCTAGCAATATGGTAGATCTCCAATAAATATTTGCAATAAATGAAAGAGTAAATAAATAAATGAGTGACAGCCTAAATATCAAAACTGTAGTACACATAGATTGAAGACTGACCTATTGTTTAGTCAAAAGATTTAACTCCAAAACATGAGGGAATGTAAACCCCAAATAAGCTTGAAGCACAAAATTTCACATTTGGCCTATAATCTTCCTTTGATATAAGATATTTTATTAATTTTTTAAAATGTAATGATAAAATATGGGTAGAAGATTATGAGAGACACTATGAACATCAGAATTTCCACAGTGACTCCAACCGGTTTCTTTATCCTGTAGCTATTCCACACTGTACCCCTAGCAGGTGACCTTAGATTCTAATTCTCCTTCTCCTTTACTCTTAATAAAAATCCAAATAGCCCAAACAAGAATTACTCTGCAAAAAATAATACCCCCCTCTTCACTGCTTCTGGCTCCCTTCTGCTGAAGGCTTGTGAAAGAGTTGTCCTTGCTTTCCCAAGATAAACCCTCAGTTCCTATGGGGTTTCCTATGCCTCTTATTTTAAAATAAGTTTTTGTGCTTATGGTGCTCTATTTGATTTCCCTCCATAAAAGAAGCAATTCACTTTAGAGCTAGAATTAGCCTTCTATATCTGTGCACATGAACACTCAATGAATAGATAGTGTGTGCAGTGGAGTCTTTAACTGCTATGAGGAAGGTCCTGACAACACAATCTCTCTACTGTTTTTCATTTAATTTACGGATGTAAATCCCTGACTACTAGCATAAAATATATGTATAAATTTCAAAATTAAAGGGAAAACTAAAATTAGCCCTTTTTACCTTTGGGATTATTTTAGTGCATAAAAACACCTTATTACATAACTCCTCTCAGTTATTTTTTTCATATGAAATAATTACTTTTTCTTTCTGGGCACAGTTATTTTTTAAAAATCACACTTTAAATGTGTCTGTGCTTGGCTTTCATAAGACCTCTGCAGGAGGAAGAGTGTTTTAAGTACAAAATAAATGGACACTTTGGTGTCCTCTTTCTAGCAGCTTCTCTATAGTACATAGAGTCAACCTAGTGTTCCATGATAATCATTGGTGCAAATATATAGATATCATTATCATGGAGAACATTATCTTATCATGTCATTATCATGGAGAACAGCCACCATATAAGTGACTTCATCCTCCATGCTGTGAGCATCTAAGGATAATGTGACCACCATACCCTCCCCAGCAGAGTATTTCTGGGATAAATCCCTTACCAGTCACTTGACCAATTGCTAAGTCCATCATGTCTTGGTAATGGACTCAAATGTAAACCTCTCGAGTTATTTGTCTTTTCCTGACAGTTTATCCTCAAACTAAACCTCTAAACCTTTTTACCATGCTCTCTAAGCATTTCTTTTATTATAAGAGAAAATTTTAAAAACCAATTATTTTTATAGAAGCTACCTCAACCACTTCGCTGAGAGTATCCCTCTGCATCTTCTTGCTATTACTGGATCATTTTCCTTTCTCGGGACCTTGATTTCCCCTGAGCTCTCCATAATGGAGGCTTTTCATACCACATGGCTGCAGTTTCAAAAGAGAGCTTAACACCCTACTTTTTCCTTAAAGCTTTTCCAGACTCTTATCACACAATACATTAAAATCTTCCTCTTGTACACTGAGGGCAGCCTGAACTCTACCTTGTAACAGTCATTACTGACTTCTTGTTTATATTTTTCTCTTTTGCAGAGGAAATGTAATTCTGGCTCAGAGTATTGCTATCCACTACAGCTCTATTATTCAAACAGAATGACTCAAACAATGACCTATTTTTTTCTGTTGTTTTTTAATTTCTCATTTTTTCCTTATTATTTATTTTCTTTTTTTAGCTCCCCAATCTTATGGCCATGGCCACCTTTAAAAATTTTTGCTAATTCTAGAATATTATATTCTTAAAATGATAAACAAAGATACCACTTTCCAAATATCATCTGCTATCTGTTTGGGTCTCTATATGGTCACCCTAGCAGGTCCTGTTTTTCACCTTTACAGACATCCTAAAGTCTTATTCCTTCTACAATCTTCTGATTGCTTGTAATTTTTTGCCTCTGCAATAACCTCATCATTTTGGGGGGTATATTTTAGTTCATTTTTGTCATTGTCAACAATGGTGTCTTTCTATCTCTCTGAAATTGCCACTTAGCAAAACCCAGTGTTGAATCTGTCAGTATTCAGTATCTTTACATCTAACCCTAGAATATTCAGTAGCTCCCTTTTGCAAATGAGGACCAAGAGATGGATGGGTGAGACAGAGAAGAGGCAAAGGGAGGACTGGGGATTTAGCTCAGTGGCCCCACTCCTGCCTTGCAAGCACAAGGTCCTGAGTTTCATTCCCAGTACCAAAACAAAACAAAACAAACAAACAAACAAACAAACAAATCCAAAAAGAGAAGAGGCAAAGGGGAAGTAAAAATTAAGATGTGTTATGCACAGGCACCAACTCCCCACAATGAGCCTAACCATTATGTAATGCAAACATGTACTAATAACAATTAAAATTTCTGAAAAGAAACATGCAATGCTACAGATTAACTTTCTGTAAAGTTACAGACAAGTTTAGACAAACTCTTTAAACTAGGACATAGAAATACAGAACACAAAAGACTTTCCAAGGAATAATGAATAACTAACAAAACAAAAGAAATTATTTTCTTGTTCAATTTTCATATATACTTTTTTTTTCAGACTGGATCTCACTATGTAGTTCAGGCCAGCCTTGAACTCACTATATAGTCCAGGCTAGCCTTGAACTCATGGTGATCCTCCTGCCTCAGCCTCCCAAGTGCTGGGATTACAGGTGTGCATCACCACACCTGGCTCATATGTACTCTGTTACAAATTTGATCTGTTTGTGAATTCTTGATAGTCTTTATCTTAACTTGCAAAAGAAAGACATCACACTCACCTACCCCAGATCTTTCCATTCTATATTTGCATGAAGATGCTCCAGGTCATCTGTAGTAATAAACTTTCTTAGTGATTGTCCAAGAAGCTATAAACATTGCCTTCCTTTTTTGCTAATTTTCTGTTATGGTTTGAAATGGGATAAACAGAGCATTTGACCTACATTGTCATATTTGAAATGCATATATATGATAATACTTAGTTGGACAAATTATTTTTAATTTAAAACATTTTCTCCTTCTTTCATAGACAATTTTCAATATGTACTTTTATGAGAATATGTATTTATCCTCTCCTTCTCTAGATAATTTTCAATAAATTGTCATGATATTTATGAGATCAATGAGAAACACCAAAAGTTAGAAATGTTTCTCCTTACTGCCCACATATTTAAACAAAATGTTTAAAAATATTCTTAGTTCTCATCTCTAAATATATAACTATTTGGAACAAAGTTACCTTCAAAAAGCTGAAATACAGATTTTATACTGTAAGCTGCTTTTTATTTTTAAAAGTAACTTATTCTCCAAAAGATCTCAAAAATTTTAAAGCATATTCGTTAAGTATTAATTATAAAACCACTGCATAATTTTTATAGATTCCATGTAGTTGAAACCTATTTTAAAATTGCATTACATGAAATATACATTCCAATACAGCCAGTATTCATCTTATTTCATTTCTAAAATGGTTTTTATCTCTCAAGTTCTATAACATAAAAAATTAGACTATATTAACTATTGAACTGATTGTTTTTTAAAATATGTTTTTTTTGGGGGGGTTGTACCAAAGATGGAACTCAAGACCTCTCCCTTGTCAGGCAGGCATGGTGCCACTGAGTTACATCCCAGCATTAAAATATGTATTTTTTACTTTTATTAAAATACACAGGAAATGTTAGAAAATAAAAGCCTATGAAATTAATGCAGTTAATTCTGATTTTCATACGGCAGTTTTAATTTTTCTCAAAAACTATAATCCAAATTTAGATAGACATGCTCACACTTTTTCTGAAGGAATTTTGTTAAATTTTATTATATTTTGATGGACTTATAATAATGTTCACTATACATAATATTACAAAAGAAATTATGACAAACAACCTTGATTTATTGTCATTGCTTTCTTACTTGTCATGAAATATCTTATAATAATTCCAATTTATTTATATATTGACTCAAGTTTTTGAGTCAGAAATTTTGCAAGACAAAGTAATGTTTCTACCAGTTTTTGAAAGATTGCTCCTCAGAAAAGTTATTCAAATATTTGTTTTAATAGAAAACCTTAGATTATTTTCTTATTGAAAAGGATTATGGGGCCTGCCAAAGTGGCTCATACTTGTAATCTGAGCATTCTACGAGGCTGAAGCAAGAGGATTGCAAGTTTTTGCCCAATCTGGGCAAGTGAACAACTTAATGAAAACCCTATCTGAAAAGAAAGTAATTTAAAAGTATTGGTGAGGTAGTACGCTGTGAAGGCACCGAGTTCATACCTCAGTAAAACACACATACACACACACAGACACACACACACACACACACACACTTTATTCTAATTCATGAATTGTTTTGACAAATGACTAGTTTTGCTAATTACAATATATAGGAGATATTCTTCACAAAATGAATAAATCTACAGGTAAAATAAGTGTTTGAGGAAACATTTATGAAATGTTCATGAGTTTATAAGAGTTTATGAAAAATTAGAAGAATGTTTGCAAGAAATACTGTAGTCAGTGGTAGTAATTATATACATATTATTTTCCCCCAAGATTTCTGAATGTATCATTTTGAGCAGAATGTCTCCAGTGAAGGAACAGCAAGTATAAATGATTCTCATTATTTGTCATAGTTGTGTTCTATAAAGTCACAATAAATACTAAATTATTGATTGCTGAATCACTGCTCCTATGGGAAATACAGAGTTAAGTAGAGCCACTGGTCACAGCACTTCCATCAGTGAATCAATAAATTACACTGAATTCACAGCCAACAGCACTGTAACTCATCCTTAAATGAAGCTTCTCTAACATCCATATTTCCCCTCATAAGGTACATCACACCCTTCTTGTACTTAGGAACATTAGAAAGCATGTCAGTACTATGCTTGGGGAGTATTTTAAGCAGAAAAAAAAATACAAATCAAAATGCATCACAATTCAAAAAGTAAAAGTGATGCTGAATACATAACAAGTAATTCATTTGTAGCTTGTAAACTGAAACAAGAGAGGCAGCCATCGTTCTGTTTGACCACAACTGGAAACATGCATGTCAAACAGCTCAAACTTGTTGCCATTCTAGAAATGGCCAATGACAATAAAAGTGTCATGAATATTGATTTGAGGGTGATAAATAAATATTATCAAATAGATAATTCACAAATATAGAATCCACACAGAATTGAGGATTGACTCTATTTTGGTATGATTTCCAGAAACTTCAAAAGGCTTTTGCAAGTTAGTACACAAGCAAAAACTTCTCAGCCAGTACTCCTTTGGATGTAACATTTTGAGGCAATGGTCTTCCAGGTTCAGCCTCCCAGGGTGCTGAAATTTTGTATAGAACAATCCTCATATATGTCCCTACTTTGCTGTGTAATTTCTACAATGATTACTTCACACCTTTTTTACTTATGTCAAACCTTTGAAATCAAAAGTTCTGTCATTCTCATAAATACTTTTGCCTTCTGAAACTCTATTGCTTGATCAATGTTTTATATTCTTTCCAATATACAAAATATTTATCTGTACCTGATTACTCTATATCAAAACTTTCTATTTGCTTCTCTGACTCTCTCATTAGACTACAAATTCCAGAAGGCAGGAGTTTTGTTTTTAATGTTTATTATTTTATCCACTTTATTTATCAGGGTTACAAAATTGTGATAAAAACAAAAAGGTTTAAAAATAGGTAAATAGAATTTTTGTTTACACAACACAGTTGAATAAATAAAAGCAAGACTTCACACTGATACAAACATATAAAACTGTTTTACCAAAAGAACATAATGTTTATTGGAGTGAAAAAGAAAGGGAAATTTTTGGATGTAAAAATAAAACTCAATGGGGAAAAAAATAAGAACCAAGATGCATCATGTACAGGTACAAACACCCAATGATAAATGTAAATGAATTGTATACCTAAAATGTACCAGTAAAAGAACTTAGAAAAGAAAAAACTCAATAGTAATTCCAGCAGGCTACTCCTCAGAAAAATAAAGGCCAGAGACATTGGAAGAATATCTTCAGAGTTTACAGGAAAAATAAATGTTAACCAGAATCTTATATACAGATAAATTAACATTAAATAATTGTTCTTAAAGTCTTTTTTCAATCAGAGTCAAGATAAAATTCACAATCCCTCATTGAAAATATTGCTAAAAGGATAAACATATTGAAGAAAATTGAATTTTGAAGATGAATAGAATTAAGTAGAATAACTGAAATAATTCTGTAAATAGGAAACCCCAAACATTATTGCTCAAAAAATATAGCAACAACAGCAACAACAATAAAATTAACAACAACAACAGTAACAACAACTGTGACAACAAGGACTGATCTTGTGATGAAGTGCTATTGAATGTTAGCATTATGTATACTTCTTACCTTCTGGACAATTGTTTCTCTTCACCTCATTTTGACTATAAATAATTTGGTCAAACGTCATGTCTGCGTCAGGCAAGAATTCCTCAACATGATTTTTTACCTTTTTAAATTATCCTTCCTCTTCCTTTTATATATGAATATTGATCACAGACACCAAAGACTCTATAAGTAGATAATCAATTCCAGTACTGTATTATGGACAACAAATTTCAAATACTGCATATCAACAACAGAAAACTCAATTTTTTTATTTACTATTTGATAAAAACAATGTAGATGGTAAAGACAGTATTAAACTTAAGTCACTGAAGAGGATGATTCAAGTTCAAGAAAACTTACTACTCTTCTGACCTTGGACCTAACCACTTCGGCCCTTTATTGTCTTCTAAAGAAAAGATTAAAATGTTTTTTGCTCACCCCATTGACTTTGGAAAACACATATGCAAATCACTGAAAATATATGAAGGACATTTGTAACAACATAATGCCGTCCAAATGCAAAGAAATACTACTCTGGGACACTAGCTTTAAGACACGTAGATTCAAGCTTTCTTCAAAAAATCCTTCTCCTAGATGAATTTACTTTTTTAGAAGTCTTTCTTCTTGAACTGAATTGTCAAGAGTTGAGGCTGGACTTAGAAACTAGTGAAATTGTTACTTAGCTATCAAGCACATAGCGATGATATTCCAAATTCTATGTCTCATGTGGGGTCAAACTAAAAAATAGTTTAGTTCACATCAAACAGGAGAGGAAAATGAGAGCCTCTGTGAGACAAGATTGACAGAAATTTCAGAAAGCAAAGTCTTATGCTTTTGTAAGAGCAAAGAATCCAGTTGGAGGGAATCCTTATGGATTTCTCTGACTTGCAGCAGTAATAAGGAGAGACTGAGCACATTCAGACATGGTCCAGTGCAAAATAAGAAAAGCTACAATACTGCTTTTATTTGCCATTTATCTGTTAGATACTTATCTATTTATCTGTTAGATGGACTTATTCCTCTGTCAATTGAGACCCATGACAAATTAGAAAAAAGTAAGAAAATCAGGATTAAAACAAAGAGTGTGAAATCTTGAAATCAATTTTAATGTATTGATATTGAATCATAACATTGTATTCATTTAATAATTATTTTTAATTCTATCTTCCCCATAACCACACCCAAAATAATAATAGGTACAGATAGAAAAATAGTCTGAAGTCTTAAAATATTTTTAAATAAAGGTTTTGTTAATGAACAGAAGGAAAAATGGAACATTTTGACTTATTCTGGGCATAATGTTAAATTTATTTAAAAATTCAAGATGATATAATTTCTTTTAAAATTATATTCTTATATTAGTACTACACTTTTGAAAATTAGAGTTAATGTGGCATTTTGACCACCACTGTCCAACAGAAATATAATTTTGGACATATGTACAACTTTAAATTTTTATTTAACCTAATGTATCTAAAATATTTTCACATATAATCAATATATTTTCAAAATGCAATCAATTTCAAAACAGGTATTGATTATATATTTCATATATTTCATTTTAAATATGATACAGTATTGTTTTGGTTTCAGGGAATCTTGATGGTAGGGGCGATTATACAGATGATATATTCGGTTTTTTACAAGTTAAACTGTACACTTGAACTGGATGCATTTTATATAAGTATGATGTCAACATGGATATACAATATTAATATACCATTAAATATTAAAAAGTATCTAATAAATAAAAACACTAACTTGTTGCAAAAAGAATAAAAACCACTAAATAGATTAATAAATAATAATTAAAGTGGTAGTCAAAGACTACTTAACTTATTAAAAAGATGCCCATAGCTTCACAGGTCAGTTTTCCTAAATGTTTTAAGCATATGTAATTATCTTCTACAAGTTGTCACAACAAATTATAAAAGAGCAAAAATTACCCAAATCGCTTTTCTAAACCGTTGTTACTTTAATTAACAAAGTGTACTCAGAAAATACAAAGCAAGGAAATTACAGGACTTCTTCATTTGTAATGACAGATAAAAATTCTTAAGAAAATCCTAAGTAACTGATTTCTATTGTACGTAACAATAATAATGATTTTTAAAAATCAGGATAAAATGCAGTGTTTTATTTGCTCACATTTAAGTGAGTTGATTAAATTGATCTCTAGTATGGAACTTATGAGCAACTGTGTAGATTTTGTTTCAGTTCCTCCCAAACAATTTCATCTGGCCCTCAGCATGGTGTGGATGATCGGTGTTAGTAGAAGCCAATCTTCCTTTATTCAGACTCTGTGTCCATCAAATGGAGCCTTTAGGTAAATATTGCCATGACTCTATAGTCAGACCTCTTGTGTTTTTTCAAAAGTCCTTCTTCTTTCTACTTTCCAAGTGCTCTGTAAGTCCCTTGTATGAAAAAAAAAGCGACACAAAAGTTTTGCATGCTCAGTTGTCTATGCTTCAACATTTCTTGACACACAGTTCCTCATTCCCAGACCCATTCCACTGTCAATCATTCATGTTGGAATTTAATGGGCATCTGTTATTCTTGAAGCATGATTAATTCTTATCACTCTATGCTGGCAAATCTTAGTAGAAACACCTAAATTACCTCATTTCTCATTTTGCTGCAACGTGCTCATATCAAGAGTTCTGCATCTGTTCTCAAAGTTTCTTTATATAAATCACGTATATTTGTGTGCATTTGTTATTTGCAATCTATATTAGGTCCTTTTCTGTTTTCAAATTATATGATGCTATCAATGATGTTTTCACAAATTGTTTTTTTTTTCCTCTATATATTGAGATAGGAGATGGTGTAAATTTCTGCTATAACACTTCCTTCCAGGCACTCTGTTGCTATGTTGCTATATTTGTAACTTTATATTTGGGCAATGCAGAGTATTTCTCTTTGTTATGCTAACTTCTGCTTTTTACTTGATTAAAATGTTAATCTATCATTAATAGTGTTCAGTTTAGAACTTTCACATGTTATGAAGACAAATAGAATTGAATATAATTTTGTACTCTTCATCAAGTGCAAATATTACTGAGTGGCTGAATTGAATTTGCACATACAATCCATATCCATGGAAAAAATTGGGATTGTGACCAACAATCTGGCTCTCATTGACATTAAACTTGGAGTTGAGCAAATGAGACATATAGAGTGATTTTTAAAAGATATTTTCTTCTGCTCTACCATAACTACTAGTTACTAAATCAGACAAGGTTGCTCAATATTAATATTTTTATTCATAGTAATGTAAGCTCCAAAGTCCTAGAGAAACAATATTTAAAAAGGAAATTAAAATCAGTGCTGACAGTATTTGTCTTTCTCCAATACTCAAAGTGAATATGTGACCACATACTTCAAATTTTATTTAGCATTAGTCCTAATGGAACTCCTTTCTACAGTCAAGTTCTTTAGTACAAAGGGTGCTTCCCCTTAGAAATCAGGAGGACCTTTTTTCAAATCAAAAGGATGAGCAAGAACTCACCCTCTCAATAATCTATTTTCTTTATCAGTAAAACAGTAACTTTAAAATCTAACTCTTAATGTAGGGGAAGATTAAAGGTAATATAAAGAGTTTAGCAAAAATGTGTTTTATAGAAAGCACTCGACATATAATAGCCATGATTATGTGTATTAAAAACATAAATATGAGAAAAAGAAAAAAATGGAAACAAAGTCTTTGTAAATTGGGAGGGGTGGAGGGGTTGAAGGGAGCTCAGGGGAATGAGGAAAAAATAAGAACCAAGATATATAATGTAAAGATACAAATTTGCAATGATAAATGTCATCATATTGTATATCTAAAATGTACCAATAAACTTAATGCAATAACAAAATATTTAAAAAGCATTTATTTCTGTTTGTAATGGGGTAGAGCCCCTCCCAACATGTCAGGGTTGGAACCTTTTACAATGTAGCAATATCAGCCTCTGGGTACTCTTGTAAAGTTCTGTCCTAACTGTAACATAAATCATACCCAATCAGACTGCAGAATGTTAATGTATACCCAACCAGACTCTAAAATATTAGTGTATGCCCATATAAGGGAGACAAAGTCACAAACATTGTATAAAAGGGTGTAACTATGCCATGTTCAACACTCAGCCTTTGGGTGCAAATCTGCTGAGTCAGTGGGGGCAGGAATAAAGCTGCTTCCTAGGAATAAGGCCTAGGTGTCTCCTCTACACAAAAATTCTGAAGCAGTAGCTCGAGAAAGAAAGATTATGTTAAGACCTTCAGTTTTCTAATCTTTAAAATGTTAGTAACATCGCCTTATAGATTTCTTCTAAAGGATTGTAAGCATTTGAAAATTTTTAAAAATCAGTCTCTTAAAAAATTAACAGCAAATCTAAAGAAAAACTATAGGGTGTAAAACAGAATATTTTGTTTTGTGTTTTCTATGAAGCATTTACTTAAAGACAAACATCTCTCTGGCGTCTTTTATCTTATTTTTATAGTGAGAAGAATAGAATGAGGTTTTCTTTTTTTTACAACTGGATTTAATTTTATATGGATTAAAAACTTGTCAGAAGGTATTCTGAAAATAGGAAAGGGAGGAGGGGGTGAAGGAAGGGCAGGGGAATGTGGAAAAAATAAGAACCAAGATACATCATGTAAAGATACAAGATTCCAACAATGAATGTAACTGTACTGTATATCTAAAAGGTACCAATAAACTTAATGAAAAAAAGAAAGAAGACATTCTGAAAATATTTGCTGTTTTTCAGACCTCCCTCTTGCTACTTCACAGATTCATTCATCCATACAAATCTCTCATGGGGAATATGTTGTGTAGCAAGTAACCTGTGCACTTATATGTGTAAAATATTTACATATAATATTTAAAATTCTTAGAAATTTATGAAAATAAAACTATAAAATACTTTGTGTAAAGTTTAACCATTTCTAAAAGTGAGAGGCCAGTACACAATTTCAGTTTCTGTTAATGAAGGAATATAATTTATGGAAGATATTGATACAAAAACATCTAAAGAAACTCTTTCTTTAAAATCCTCCAAGTTAAAGAGGCATTGCCACGTGGATTTTAAAAATTAAAGGCACTATACAATAAGTATTTAAAATGTTTCTAAAAATGTGAAAGAATTAGTCTTTATTTGCTAGAAACAGTGCAGTATTTTTAATACCTGTTATAAAATAAGAAGCCATTGAAATCTAATATTTTTAAATTATTTTTCTACTTTGCCTAGAAATTCATTGTTTTACAATTTCAAATCTATGCATATTAAATTTTATAGCTACATCTAGTTCTTTTTCCATATATATATTTAGAAGTAAGTTTGAGTAAAACTATTAAAATGAAGACTTTTTGCTTTTTTATAATGTTTTATTGGATGTGCATTTAATACATAATGTTAAGATAATGTAAATATTTCAATGATTAGTATTGCCCCCAAAACTCCAAACATGTTAATTAAAATATGTCATTTTAAACATTGAAATATTTCTGCTAGAATATAGGAAAGTATAATTTCTTATATGAAACAAAATTTTCTTAAGAATGATATAGGTTTCACTGGAAATATTTCTGGAAATAGTAATAAGCTTAAATTCTTAATTTCAAATAATCCTTTGTAAATGTGGTAGAATATTTTTGTGTCCTCTCACAAGTGTGGAGCTACTGCTTGTCTACAGAAATATTCAACACTAAGATAATTTTTATTTGAATCATTTCATTTCAATAGGCCAAAATTTTCCAACTTATATAAGAGTATAGATTCTAGCTAGGCATGGTAGTACATGCTATAACCCCAGCACTTTGGGAGGTTGAGACAGGAAGATTGCAAGTTCAAGCCCAGACTGGGCAACTTAGTGACTTATGGAGACCCTGCTTCAAATTTAGATAAATAGATAGATAGATAGATAGATAGATAGATAGATAGATCAAATAAACAATAAAACTAAAAAGGGGTGAGGATGCATCTCAATGTGAATTTCCTGGATTTATTCCACAATAATACAAAATGTAGTTATATATTTTAATAATTAATAATGCAATGCTTACTTTCTAAATTTACACTATTAGAGAATAAGAATACATTTTCCATCAGAAATCAAGAACTTGGGCCAGAGATTTAGCTCAGTGGTGCTGCCACCTGCCTCCCAACCCCAAGGTCCCAAGTTCAATCCCCAGTTCCAAAAAAAAAAAAAAAAAGAAATCAAGAACTTGATGATGTGAACTAAAATGAGCCTTGCCTATGTTCCATGTTGAAGGGCCATGTCATTAAATATCTCAGTCTTTTCCCTCCTCTAGGAGATTAGAATGAACATATTACATTCATTTGGAAATACAAGCATCACCTGTATATCAATCATTACTTAAACTAGGACCATCCAAATGACCTGTGGGAACTGACTGATTTATCTTCAAGATCAATCTGAAGGTGAACTAATGTGATCTTTTCCTTTGATTTCCTTTATTAGTCAAAGTTCTGTCAGTTCAATAAATAGATATGTTATATGTAACTACTCACAAAGTAGATGGAAAAGAAGAAACGCAAACATCATCCTTGTTAAAACCTATGAAATTAGAGACTAGAGTTGTCTGCCAAGAGATGGAACTGAGGAACAAATGTAGCCACTTTGAGAATTCCCATTCAAGAATCCTCAGAGTGGGAAGTATGATCCAGCTTTCATTTTGTCCGCATACTCCAGTGTGCTGCCATTGATTCTTGGAACTAGACAGGAACTTACCTGAGATACAAAGTGTACACTGCTCACTTTTGTTGATACATGCATCAAATATATGATATCCAATTTTTTTTTTTTTTTGGTACTGGGGATCAAACTTGGGTCTTTGCACTTGAGAGGCAGGCAGCAGAACCACTGAGCTAAATCCCCAGCCCCTTCAAATACATGATAATAAAAACATTTTTTATAAAAAGATCAGGTTAGAGACAGGATGAGTTTGAGGACAAACAAGATATAATCAACACAATTTCTTTTTATATCTGTCAGCTGACCTTTTCTCAGATGATGATAGATAATTTTTCTAGGAGGAAAAATACACTTTATGTTTACCAAAATAAGACTGATAAATTTATTTCTTGTCTCAGTCACAAGTAAACTTACTACCTGATCTGTATTTCTATCACTCAGTAACAAATGTTCGCTTTTACCTGAATGAATGTAACATTTTTAATAGTATGAACAAAATGAGGAAAACTGATTAAGATAGTAGTTTTCTCTCCTTATGCCTTCATAATCCTTTGTTTTCACCCTGAAGCAGATGAGCATTCATTGTCAGGGAGCTATTGATGACCCATCTTTAGGTGCAGGCAACAGATATTCGAAGAGAGTGAATACACACAGCCAAACAGGTGGCTTGATATGAAGGTTTAAATCCATCCCCTTGCCCCACACACAAAATTTATTTTCATGCTTGCTCTATCGAGTGGAAAGAGATGGGAATATATTAGATTTCTGTGGATGCTACAACAAATTACCACAATCTGTTCAACATAAAATGAAAACAAATCGTTCTTTAAGTTCTGGAAAACAAAAGTCTGAAGTTAAGATGTTTCAAAGACCTACTCCCTTCAGACTCTTCCTGTCACCTGGCTTTTCCTGGCTGTTAGTGACCTGGAAAGAATTCACTTGGACTATCTCACCAGTGATGTGAGACCATGCACAAGTGAGGAAGTGGTTTCAAAGCAAGTTTATTGCAAAGTAGGATATGGTTAGAAGGCAAGCTGGGATGCCACCATAGTCTTTGTGACCCCATTTGTTATGTTTTTTTAAATTTTTCTATACTTCTTGATGTGGGGTATTTCCCACTCTACTCCTTCAGACATATGATTTACCCCTGCCCTACATTCAATTTTGAAGTATGCATATATTTTCCAATCATTCTTCTGTAATTAATGGCATACATGAGATGTGGTGCCTATGTATGAAGCCATAAGCATATGATGAGGAGGATAGGTCAACCCAAGGACACTTGGGGCAATCAGTGCACATGGCCTGCTCGGTGGACAGTCCGTAGCTCTCTTTTGTGTGTAGTCTATGGTCACCTCTCCACTTAGGGTTCTCTTTGACTTGTTGAGATGCTCTCATACCTTGGCCCCTTCCCATTATTAAACAAAGCTAAATATTATTCCCATTATTAAACAAACACAGTTCAACCATCCTTGACCACCTGCCACAAGAACTACCTGCACCATGTTAACAGTTCTAGAGACCACCTCCTACTGCTCATATATGACTCTCTTTCTATATTATCATTCATATTCTAGCTTCTAGGAACTATCAGTCTCCTTAACTTTCTCAACTTAGTGGCCATTGTTCATCATCTATTTGTCACTATAACAAACAAACAAAAAAAGAAAATCAATTAAAGAGGAAAGTTTTGCTTTGCCTCACAGTTTTAGTGGTTTCAGTCCCTGACCACCTGATTGAATTGCTGTGTGCCTGTGGAAAAGCAGAAACATCATGGTGAAAGAGCATGGCAGAGGAAAGCTGCTCATCTTATGGCAGTAGGAACCAGAGACAGTGAGAAAAAGCCAGAGAGGAAGGACAGAGGACTAGATTTATTTCCTAAAACCACAAGCCCATGATGTATTTCTTTTAATTAAGTCTCACCTCCTATTTTCATAACCTCCTCATAATGCCATCAAGTATGATCTCATCAATGGGTTAATCCATTTGGTAAAATTATAGCCCTCATGATCTGATCACTTCCCAAAAAGCCCATGAACTACAACCAAGTTTTTTAGCCATGAGCTTTTGGAGGACATTTCAAAGCCAAATTACAACAGGGTCCATCGATCTAACCTCTGACTTCTTCACATCCCGTCTTCTCTTTGGTTTGTGTATTTTTCTTATTTGTTGTCTAAAATTTCCCTCTGCCTTTCTCTCATAAGGAACCATGTCATTTTGGGGTCTATTCCTATAATAGTAGAGTATCACATATTAAAATTTTTGACATAAAGTCCCCTTTTCCAAGTGGAGTAGCTTTTAAGATGTCTTCATTTTGAAAGGTAAACTGCAAGACTAATAAAATTTAGCTTCAATATATTTCTCTCTTGGAAACAGAAAGATCAAAACAAATTTATCTTCTCTTACAAACTTTGACTTATGTTAGTTTCCAAAGTTTTACTTTTGCTTCTACAATGATACTTCTTTAACTAGAGCCATCTATTTTTGGGGAATTAATACAGAGCTCCAGAAGGGATTCCAATTGCAATACCAAATTGCACTGAAACAGATTAATTCAGGAGGCCTATTTCCATGCTTTGCACACACCTATAATACAATGTACACATGCATCAATGTGACTGTGTAGGCTGTCGACCTGGGAAAATGTCAGGATGAAAAGATATATAAGGTACACATACAAGTCTTAATTTTTCACAGACCTCATATATTCTCCTCTGCTGGCTACTCCAGGAAATGACTGTAGCAAATTGGTGGCAACTACTAATTTCAGACTGCTGTGCTAAGCCTAGCAAAAGTACACATGACTACTGTACCATGTTGGAAATAGAGAAGCACAATAAAATTGCAAACTTGTCTAACTAGTTGAGAAATACTCAAGGGTCATTTTGAATGACAGTCTTCTAGCTCTGCACAAAGTATAAGCTAATCCCAGAAAATGGAATCCCCATAGAAAAAAATCAGTATACTTCATCATTTGATATTGCTATATGCCACATTTTTTTGATATACATTTTTTTAAGGGGAAATGGTTTATTTGGTTTACAGTTTGTAGAGGTTTCAGTCCATAATTGTGTGGCTCCAAAGAAGGGTGACATGGCAGACAGGCCTTCCAGAGGAAAAATAGTTCATGGTGCCCACACAGTAGCAAAAGCAACAAATGACCTTAAGAGCATTTTTTCTGCCCCTTTTATCTTATTCAGAATTTAAGGTGGGTTGTAGTGCCCTCAAGCCTAGCCCCACCATGAATCAATCACACACTCTAGATTCAGCCACTTCCATAATAGCCCCACTTCATTCTTATGAGGCTTTGGGGGAAACATCTAAACACAAGCCATAACATTCTTCCCCTGGTCCCTCATAGATTCATGTACATTCCTTTACTCAAAAGGCATTTAGTCCATCTCTAAGAGTATTGGTGAAAAGTTTCAGTATTGGTGAAAAGTCCAAATTCAATGTCTCCTCTGCAATTTAAGGCAAAATGGCAAACTGGCAAACTCTTAGCTGCAAGCCCCTGTACAAATGGAAAGAAAGTTAAACACTTCCAACATTCAGTGGCACAGCACAAGATAGACATTCCAAAAGTTACAGACAGGAAGATACAAAGGAATGGGAACAATGCAAGTCCAAAACCCACCAGGGCAAACACTAAATCCCACAGTTCTACTTCCAGCATACCCAGCAAGTTATGAACTCCAAAGGGCTTAGTGGCTCTGCCCCTGACACATTTCTGTGGTTGTAGCTTCCATGGCTCCCTTCTTGGGCTGGCTATGCTCCCTCCTTGCAGTTTTCCTCAGAAGATCTATGATCCTGGCTTCTCCAACATTTGCGGTCTCTACTGCACTTTTGGTTTCACACTCACAGGTTCAAACACTGCCCTCTCAGGGGCACACTGCCTGGCCTCCCAGGCCTTCTTCTGAAATATGGGTGGAAGCCTTCCTGACCACAAAACTCTTGGATTCTGAATGCTCCTGAAACCAGCACCATATGGATGACACCAAGGTCTGCTGCCAGCTGGAGCTGTAGCCAGGCTTCCTTCTCTCTTAGTTGAAAGGGTGGCATGGCAGCTATGTGCCTATGAACCAAATCCCTAGGAACAACATCCCTAGGCTGTTGTCATTCTGGAGCATGGTGCTCTGGGGATCTCTTCTGAAAGCCAAGCCCTTCACTTTTGCAATTTTGAGGTTTCAAAGGCTGGAGTCCTGCTGTTGCTTGTAATGTCCTTAGGCC
Organism: Heterocephalus glaber; assembly: GCF_000247695.1. Next base: position 40,327,254 of record NW_004624730.1, on the reverse strand, counting down.
ATCTTTTCTATTCTCCTGCCCCTTCTCAGCAATCAAGATTTACTCTGTTCTGTCTTTGCAGTTCACAGCTTTACTGGAACTTCCTTTCTAGCCACACTCACAGAATTTTAAATCATTCCTCTGGGCTTTTTGCTCTTGATTCTCAACCTAGATCTGGCTAAAAGCCCTCAACAGCAGCCACACCATGGCCTCCACAATAGCCTGCCTTGAAATTTCTTCTGTGAAATTAATTAGTCCACCACACTTAATGTCAGTCTCAAGGAAAGCCTCTGAACATGAGCAAAATGCAGACAAAATTTCTGCCAAGCTTAACACACATCTTCTGGAGTCCAATAGCCAATGTGATCCTTCATCCGAGCAGTAACCTCCTGAGCCTGGTTTTTATCAGTCTTCTCCTCTTCTGAGCTCTGATCAGAACTTCTCATACAGAACAGCTTAAGATGTTCCAGTTCTACATCTACAGCCAGCCTCTCCAACTCTTTCCTTTCCTTTTCCACAAGCAAGTTCCAAAGGCTCTTGAGCCACTTGGCCAGGTAATGTCACAGCAACAACCCCATTCTCAGTACCAAATTTCTGGGTTAGTTACTTTTCTCATTGCTGAAACAAAATACCTGGCACCCAAAGTTAAAAGGGAAAGGGTTTATTCGGCAAACAGTTCATAGAGGTTTCAGTCCATAATTGTCTGGCTTCAAGGAAGGGTGGCTTGGCAGACAAGCCTTCCAGAGGCAAAATAGTTCACGGTACCCACACGGTAGCAAAAGCAACAAGAGACTTTAAGAGCGTTTTTTTCTTCCCCTTTTATTTTATTCAGACTACTTAGGGTGGGTAGAACTCATACCCTTAATCTTAGTGCTCTCAGGCCTAGCCCCACCATGATTCAATCACACATTCTAGATTCAGCCACCTCCAAAATAGCCCCACCTCATTCGCACAAGGCCTTGGGGCAACATTTAAACACAAACCATAATATATAGTGAGCTGCTTAAGTCTCAAATTATACAAAAAGCTTGAGTCATTATCAGCCACAGCAGGGCATAGAGCTCCATGTCACTCCCCAGATACACACCTCACACCCATGTGCCCAATGTGACGAAGCTGGGGAAGATACTTCTCATTCACACAGCTCAGGGATAGAAATAAAAGAGGCTGCTCCTGCCCAATGTCACCTAAGAAACAGAGCCTGCACTTATTCATCAGTTCTGCCTCACTCCAGAACCCAAGTCTTCACTCCTATGCTATGTATGACAGACCATATATCAGGTCCTGAGGACACAGTGGTAACCAAAACAAGCAAGACCCTGTCTCTATAAAGCTGCCCAACCAGTTTGGACAGTTATTTTTAGAACTGTTTACACTAATGGAAAAGCATATACTACCAGGAAATCCTAACCTGGGGAAGACTTCTCTTACAAAGTGGTATTCAAGCTCAGACCTAAAGTATAAGCAAGAGTTGGCCAGGGGAGGAGTAGAAAATGACTCATAACACTATGTTAAAAGTATGTAGACATTGTTCCCAAATATATTTAAATATATATTCTCTATATAAAATCTTTATATAAAATACAATGTATATAAGATTTTTATATAAATATTATATAAATATTTTATATAAATATTATGTATCTTTAGACACAAGCCAGGCATAGTGCCACACACCTGTTTATTAATCCCAACATTCTGGGAGGCTGAGGCAGGAGAATTGCAAGTTTGAGCCGAGCCTGGTTGACATAGCAATTTAGCAAGACTCTATCTTAAAAAATACAAAAGGTGCCAGGCATGGTAGCATACTCCTCTAATCCCTGTACTTGGGAGGCTAAGGCAGGAGGATCGCCATGAGTTCCAGGCCAGCCTGAAGTACATAGCAAGTTCAAGGAGAGCTTAGAGTAGGTAACAAGACCCTATCTCAAAAAAACAAAAACAAAACAAAAGACCAAAAGCCCCAAAAGGGGCCTTCTCAATGTGAAGGCCCTGGGTTCAAGCCTCAGTACCAAGGGAGGAAAAAAAAAAGCACTCAACTATATGCACATAAAGATTGGAAGGAAATACACCGAAACACGATTCTCAATAATGGGGCTGTAATTTTTTTAATTTTTGGTTTACATTTTAGTGTTTCCAAGTTTTTTTCAATAAAGTGTATTACTGTTATGTTTAGAAAAACAAGTTAGTTTTTGCTTTTTTGCATTGGGGGGGGGGCAAGGTCTCACTTTTTACCTAGACTGGCTTCAAACAGGTGTGACCAACCAAGCCCAGTAAGAAAACAATTTTTTTCTTTTTTTTTCTCTGGTAGCCAGGGTCAAACTCAAGATCTTGCTCTTGCAAGGCAGGTGGGGTACCACTGAGCTAGATTCCTGGCTGGAAAACAATTTTTTAAAAAGAGTTGCTTCAAGTTGGTAGAAATAATAGCTGCATTTATTTTTAAGTCTTGTGGAGCAAGTACAGAAGTAGCTTTGGCCAGGATGTGGGTAAAGAGAGTCTACCCAGGTGGAGACGTGGGCCTTTCTGAATTGAATTTGGCTTTCTGACTTAATTATCTCCAGCCTCTCCTTAAGAATGATTGGTTTTTTTCAGGGTAAGGAGTCTCTGAAATGAGCACCCATACAAGCCTCCTCGGCAGCATCACTGTGACGAACGCTGCCAAGTGATAATCAATGAGGTGAGAATTCAGTGAAGTACAAGAGGCAGGGTGATTATAGGAATACCACTACATAATTTTATAGATGTTAATGTACTGAATGAACAGAGTAACCAATAGGTAAGTAAACAGAAATTGAAGAGCAGGCTCCCATCCATAGGCAAGTCCGAAATGCGCCAATGATGAACAGGACCTGGAGTGATTAAGGCTGTGATAAGCGGGACTGGAAGGGCATAGCGCTACCATTCCTGTTTCTCAAGCCTGTTCCATTGCCACAAACCCCACCAACCAAAGTATGTGAAGAAGGTAAAGCTGAAAGGCTTAGCTGCTGTGGATTAGGACCCTCCTTCCCCCCTCCAAGTCCGGGAACAAGTCTGCTTCCACCACCACCTGTAGTTGCAACCTAGCTTAATGGTTGTCAAGCGTTTCTACTGCATGTAGGAGGTCCGACCAGTGGGGCAGGATCCCTAGGAGGAGGCGGCTTTACAGACTGGATCCCAGGCAAGAAATTCCCTCCTCCTCCAGATGAAGTTGAAGTGCTCCAAACCAGCTGCTTGCACACAGGCTGTTCCCGCTTGAGGAGGTGAGAAGTGTGCAGGCTTCAGGCTGCCAAATCCAGACCCTGACCATAGTTCAGTGCCAGAACCAGAGATAAAGCTAAAGGCAGAGCCTGGCCCCATCAGCATTTATCCTCAGCCTCCATTACCACAGAGGTGACTGGTATTCTTGATAATAACCTCTAGAAAGATGCGGCATGGAGAGGCTACTAAGGACTTTTTAATGTAAGGAACAATTTTAAGACTACACATATGCATATATATATATTTGTGTGTACACATGAACATGTATATAGGTACATCTATTTCTGTAACTTTCTTTCTTTCTTTCTTTCTTTCTTTCTTTCTTTCTTTCTTTCTTTCTCTCTCTCTCTCTCTCTCTCTCTCTCTTTCTTTCCTTTTTTTGGCAGTACCAGGGATCAAACTCAGGATCTTGTGCTTGCCAGGCAGGCATGGTGCCACTGAGCTACATCCCCAGCCCTCCTGTAACTTTTTAATACTAACACATATCTTCTTGTTTAAGTGAGAAATATTTTATGTGGTCATTTAAACATCAGTCTCATGAGGAGAAAAGTAAATTCATTTGATATGGAAAGGAAGAAACTAGTCCAATGAAAATTAAAACTAATCTTCAACTACCAAGAAAGGAACAGATATGAAAACTTAACACATTATCATTTTAAGTTCCACTGGGAGAAATGCCCATGACATGGACTTAAATTGTGACAATTTTGTAGTTACCCAAGTCATTCCAGTCTAACATATGAAGAAAAAAATCCATTTTATGCAATTGATTCATATTCAATCAGCTAGTAAGTGGAACAGCTTCAATCGCAATAGTTTGGTTGTGATAGTAACAATCACCTAGAGTAGAATCAGAGAGCCTGAGGAGGTGATTCTGGATAAGAAGAGCTTTTGGGATACTAGCAACCTAATTCTATAAGATTAGAAAAATTTTTCCTTTTTTTTTTTTGTTTTGGTACCAGGGATCGAACTCGGGACCTTGCGCTTGCGTGGCAGGCGCCAGAACCACTGAGCTAAATCCCTGGCCCAGCATAGTTCTTTTATGGGTTTTTTTTTTTTTGGTACAACCTTGCGCTTGCGTGGCAGGCGCCAGAACCACTGAGCTAAATCCCTGGCCCAGCATAGTTCTTTTATGGGTTTTTTTTTTTTGGTACCAGGGATCGAACTCGGGACCTTGCGCTTGCAAGGCAGGCACTGGAACCACTGAGCTAAATCCTCAGCCCAGAAAAACTTTTCTTTTCCATGAGTTGTTGGGTCAGTTGATTCAGAGGCCATTTTGTTTATTTTTACTGATTCACTTCATATTTTCTATATTGAACTATGTGAGAAAATGAAAAACATTTCCTTAACTGTAACTACATTTTAAATATCAATGTCATAAGGATGAGTTATTTATCATTTAGTGTATATTATTATGAACATTATAATCTATTATATTGCAGTTATTTATGCCAGCATTCATACAAAGCAAACTTATATTTTAAAAAGTAGCCAAACATGATACTATCCACATTATACCCGGCTTATTCCAAATAACATTTTCTTAGTAAAAGAAATCTATTGCAAGTGTGTTTATACATAGGCTACATGCAGCACAGTAAAGATGTTAGCAAAGTAGCAATTATTTGAGAATGTCCAAAATTACTTACAAACTTTAAAAAAAACTAATTTTCTTAAAAGTGTTTTTCAAAGTTCATTATAAAGCAAGAAGTGCTACATTATCTTACAGAAGACTAATTATCATGGGAGATATAGTGAAAGAGAAACATTTCATTGGCCAGGCCAAAGTGAAAAAAACTACACGTCATGCCGTTTTATTTAGCCCTTGAGTTAAAAAAAAAAAAATGACCTTCAATTTTATAAGTAGATAAAACAATAAAATGAATAAAATTCTTTGTATCACATGAGAATCTCATGAAACTCAAGCTTTATTGTCCCAACTAAATAAATGTTTTATTGAATCCATCCATGCCCATGGACTGAGTATTTCCTCTGACTGTGCTCATGTCACAATGTCAGATGATGTAAATGTGACAGAGACCACAGGCCTAGGCCTGAACAGCCTGAGGTATTTATTATCTGGCTCTTCACAGAAAAACTAAGACAAAAACAAAAACAAAAAACTGAAATCCATGGTTTGGATGATTGAATCAAATGAACAATATCCCCTAAAACTGACAATACCCAGATGATTGGACTAAACAAATAATATTCCCAAACAAAGAGACATACATACATATAATTTTTATAGTACCTCTCTTTATTGCCTCTTTTTCTCTCTCTTTCTGTCTCTGTTTCAATTTCCTCTGCACCTTTCATGACTTACAAATGACTTCAGAGAAAAGTGTATATCCTAAATGCAGAACTGTACAGCTCTTAAATCTAACATTAACCAAACTTTCAAGCTGTTGTTTTCATCGTATTAACTACCTATTACTGAAAAGTTGTTCTGCTGATCATCAGCCACACATATATAGTGGCTTTACTGTTTGATTTGATCCCCTGAATAGCCTACCCTCTGTTGATTTCTATGAAATCACTGTATTTCATTTTAGGCCAAAGTGATAATTCTCATCTCTCTTTTTAAAAAATCATGTCTCCTAGGTGGTATTCTGCTTTTGTACGTTTTCATTCTCCTTTTCTCTGTCTAAATTAAGGTTTTCAAATGTAAACTGGATGTGGTACTACTCTCCTGTAATCCCAGGTACTCCGAAGGCTGAAACCAGAGAATCACACATGCCTTTGAAATGAGATTGGACAATTTATTGATACCCTATCCAAAAAAGAAAAAAAAAACAGTTAAAAAAATCAATAAATAAAATGTTTTGGGATATAACTCAACACTTCCTGGGTTCAATCCCCAATATCATCTTCAAACACTAAGTACTTTTATGGGATATTTCAGTACTTTCTACAGTTATCCCCATTGTCTGCAAATTACCTCATATTCTTCCTATAGTGACCATTGTTCCTTAACTGCCCTTCACACCATGTCCAACTTGTAGGTGCTTGATTTACTGTTATTTACCTAGAATATTTTGAAGTGAAAACTCAGTAATATACAAAAACCAATGCATATTTTAAAAATATTACTAATATATGAGATACATCTATGTCTCTAAGTATATGTGTTTATGCTTTGTTTTAGATTCATGAAAAGCGAGAGAAAGAGAGACAGAGAAAGGGAGAGAGAGAGAGAGAGAGAGAGAGAGAGGGAGGGGGGGAGTATTTGAAAGCAATACTAGCAAACAACAATGACAGAGCCCCTGGTCTGACATCTGTGTCCCAGCCCAGTCTCTAGCTCTCTGCTGAATGAAATGGTAGAATGCATGCTGTGGCCATCTGTACCAATTAGTTGAACACTAACGTTCATGCTACAGCTGATGGTTGAGATCTCTGCAGCACAATAAAGTGCTTAGAAATTCTGTCTGCTATTTTACAGAAAGGGGTGGGAAATATTGATCAAGGCTATAACATCAGAACTCATTCATTTTAAAGCAATAGAGAGACATTAAGACAGCAAATCTTCTCCACTAAAGAATAAAGGGGTTGATGGAGCATCAGATATACATAATTGTGAACAGTTGTCACCTTCTCAATTGGATGAGTGGAAAAATCTCTTTATCTGCAGGCATCCAACTGGCAGGGTCAAAAATGTTCACTGTGTACACTGATGTCTGATGAATACTCTTCATATCCATAGCTCCATGCTATGTCTAAAGTGCTCATCTTTAGCCTTACAGTAATAAAAGTAAACCTGTCTTAATTTATATTATGAGAACTGAATAAAGAACAGTTTATGGTAAATGAGGAAGATAATTTTTCCCTTCAAACCCATTACAAGTTCATATTAACTAATTAAGACAGAAATAAAGCTTACCTTATGCTGTTTCTTGAGGCCATAAGTTTCTGAATTCATATCTACTAATGTAGTTCTTAGAACCACACTGGTTTTAACTTTTGTTCCAATAGATTTAGAGTTATGTATATTTGTGCCAAGGATATTTTACTTAACTCAGTATGCAGGGCTGTCAGAATGTTATGTAAGCTGATAAAAATATACTTTGGCATCATTGAAGAAACAACAGCCAATGGAGCAACTGCCTTTGGAAATTGGTCTGACTAGTGATCCAGGGAGAGCGCTGGTATTTTCATGGTCTTACAGAAATGGTCTTTGTTTCTCCAAAATTATCTAGATACTCCTAGTCAATTTAACACAGTCCATTGTGCAGCATTTAGTGGCCTGTGTCCACCATCCCACATTTATTATTTTTAAAAAATGTAAACTTTCTGCAACAAATGAAGTAGGCATTATCCATCAAAACCCTATCATATGGTAGGAAACATGCAACTTTCAGAAAGGATAGAGAAGGCATTCTTTCCTATGCACTCCTACATTGTGAAAAATAGGTTAATATTTAGCTTGCTTCTCAGATAATATACATTTGCACAGTCAGTAGGGAATTTATGTCTGCCAGAATGAAGTTCTAGTGACAGATATAGATACCACAATCTGGTTTCTTCCTAATTATTCTGTCTTTGAAAACATTTGTGTAAAAATAAGAAAGGAAAAAAAGATGATATTTAAGTATTGGTAAAGGTGAAATATAAAGTAAAAAGCAACCTGATCCCCTAGTCGACTGTTTCCTGCTTTCTTGCCTTTGTGTCTATGAATTTCAATATCATGTTAAGTATAACTATGTTGTACCATAATAATAGACTCTTTCAAAAATATCACGGACTAGAACATGAGTTGAGCCTTCATGTTTTATGATCCTATTTCCCGAGGCAGCCCAGCTTACTGCACCTTATCTCACTCAGCTTCAGCAATAGAAGGAAATATTAAGAGTTCCATCATTGCCTGAGAGGTGAAATGTATCTTTGAAGGCTCCATAAAGGCAGAAATGGAAATATTATAAAGATTTCACTAGGGAATTAAAAACACATTTTATATTTGTTTTTCAGGTTTAGAAGTAAATGTCTATGATTCTCTTCAGAGAAGTGGTTTCAATATAATATTATCATGAAATGGCTTTAAATATAATCTTGAAAAATATATTATTCCTAATCTCAATTTTAAAGCAAAAAACATATGACATTCAAATATCAAAGTGGAAAAACCAAGCAAATATAAAATTAAATTATTAGAATAAATGCTGTGTTACTTGTTAAAACATGTCCTTTAAAGTCCTATGTGATAGTTGGAGACAGCATTGGTAATTAATCTGCATCTATAACTTAAAGCCATTAAAATTAATATATATTTTTCCAATTTTAGGCAAAACCTCAAAGTTTCAAAATTAGAATAAATTATCTGCCATACTATTACTTTCATGAGGGAAAAGTTCTTTCGTATTTGCCATTGAAAAACATGAATATCCTGAATTGTTCATGATATGAAACAAAAGCTCAGAAAATATATTTAAGTATGTCACAGAGTAATCACTTTCAGAACAAAAAATAACAGAATAACATTTTAGAATTTCTATGCTCACTAGTACATCTTTTTTTCACTTGATACCATAAATTCAGGCAAATTATTTTTAAACATTTAATTATTTTAAAGAGTTTCATTCTTGATTACATTTTATAGCATCATAATTTTCCTTAAATTGGTTATCTACTGTTACAGGCTCAATTGTGTCCTTCTAAAAATCCATATGTTGAAGTCCTAAGCCCTAGTACCTCAGAATATGATTTCTCTTAGAAATAGGCTCTTCATACAGGTAATCAAGTTAGAATTAATTCATGAGTGAACTCTGATTTGACTAGTATCCTTACAAAATGGAGAAATTTGGAAACAGACATTCACAGCAATAATGTCATCTAAAGAAAGATGAAAGAGAGATCAGCGTGATATTTTTGTAAGGCAAGAATTGCGAGAAACTCTCCAGAGCTAAAGTGGAGACAAGAAATATCTTCTGTCACTAATAACTCTCAGAAAGAACAAATCCTGCAGAGTACTTCAAGCCTCAGGAAATGTGAGCTATTATATTTGTTTTATTTAGACTTCCAAATTTGTGATATTTTCTTACAGAAGTCCTAGCATACATTTGCATAATATTTGTTTGTTGTTATTTATTAGAGTATACAATTATTCTGTTTGGACTATTACATCATTTTATTTAATGAGAGAATAATATTTACATTAGAACACTATTATTCTTACTAAAACAAAGATTGTGAGCCAAACTTCCTCTTATAGTTAGTAGAATATTTTCAACCCTAGAAATCTTTGCAGTTAATAATAGAGATCTTCAAGTAATAGTAACAATGTTTGGTAGTTTTCTATACATATAATTTTATATGTCAAGTTTATATGTATTATAGAAGATGTGTTTTAGGGACACTTTGAAAATTTCCTAGTTAACTTTGTAAGTCTGGCTATCAGGTAAAAAGCCTATCCATGAGCTAATCTTTTATATCATTTAGGTCACACTTAGCCAAATATATAATAAATTTTTGTAAACTGAAAAAATATATAATATTAAATAGATATAAAATAGCTATATTTTACACTTATAAAGAGCATTGTAATTTTGAAATTAGTTTATAAGCACTTTAATCATTACAACATATATATGGGATAGTATCTTAGGTGATATTTTTGTCAATTTGAAATAGACCAAGGTCAAAAGCAACTAAATGTTCAATTGTTTTATGGAACAGAGGTTTGAAAGAGGTAATGTAAAATGAAAAGCAATTTTTTGTTAAATAATTATTATATATTATATACTGCTATTATATATTCACTATATAAAAGTCACCCTAGTATTTTACATCAAACCTTAACTAAAATCTTTTAACTGAACATGGCAGAAGTATGTCTCCAATTCTAGCTCTTTTTAAATTTTAAATTCTTTAAATAAACTACAACTGGCAAATGTTTGCTTACTTTGCAGAAAGTCTTCCAAGCTCAACACAATTTTCTTACAACATAAACTTAATTTTCTATCTTCCTTTTTGTCTCTGCTGTGAAATGCTTTAATAATGTTATTTAACCTTTTAATTCCTTTTCACAACTACTTATCGTTGTGTGCCTATGTGCTAGATCTCATCCCAGCGCAGGAAAACTGACTACAAATCTGTAGCTATGACTATTACTGACTTAAATATCAAATCTAAGGCATTTAACTTAGCTTCAAATTAAAACATGCTCAAAATAAATTACTGACCATTTAGAAATTTGAAGTAAATCATTAAATTGCATGCTTCATATCTAAATATATCTTATTACATTTGTAATGACTATTTTGTTGTCATTAATAACTTTGAAAAACATATGAGAATCCAGTGAGATGGCCTATCAAGTTAACAGTAAGTATACATTGGTAAACACATATTCCTAAATATTCCCATTTCCATTTGTTATTCAAAAGACTTGAAACTATTGCTCAGACACTTTGGATTTTTAAAGGTATTATTTAATAATTCATTTCAAAGCAACATGTAAACAATGAGAATGTAATATTTTGCATTGTTTGATATAACAAACTATCTTTTGTAATGAAACCATTTTTTCATCTCAATTATGATGAAAATTTAATCTCTAAGATCAGAAACAAAATATGATTATTGACCACCTCCTAAAATAAGTGAATATAGGATTAAAAATGGAAAACTACAGTATGCAAAGAAATAGTCCTCTCTACCTACAAAAGGTAATTTTTATTCACAATAAAAACCCATCAATAACATATTATGCAGAAATTCATGCTTAGTCACTGATGGTGGTGAATTAGGTAACTTTCAGAGATAAACCAACTTTTGTGGCCAACCTTGAAACAATACTATTACTGAGAACACTGTTAACCACCAAAGTTTCTTGTGTGGTAATGACTTTGATAAGAAAGAATTTCTTTTTAGCTCAGGGATTTCTTTGATTCTGCCCTCATTAAGATGAAAACCTTATTGCCGGGATCCTCAAAACCCTTTAGAATATTATGGTGTTATTGCACCTTCATTTTTTGTTTTACATAATAATGTATAACAAAAAAAAGGGAAAAAGAAATAGAAAAGATCTTAGGACTCCTTTCATCTTTCTTTTTTGCCTTCTTTTTTTTTTTGTTCTTGATATTATTGATGATATGTACCAAGAACTGTTTTAGTATAATATTAGTAAGCATATGAATAAACATACTAGAGGTAATATGTATAACAGAATAAAATGGAAATCAGAACGATACAAGCTTAAATGGGAAAAAACCCCACTTTATCTGTCATAAGATGCAGTTGTTCTTTTCAGTATTGGAAGATGCACTCAAAATTCTAAAGTTTTTGATTGCAAATTCCTAGCACTGTACTGAATAGCTAATTTATTTCAGTTAGTGATTACCATAAACTTGTCAAAGTAAATGAACCAGTATTCTTTACTAAAGAATAATGTTTAATTGGGAGTCCTGTCCTCTGGGAATATTCCCAATTGACTGTAAAAGGAATTTTGTGCCTTCAAAAAGTAATGTTGCCTTGATTTTCAGCAAGCCATTTTCTCTCATATTAATTTTAATCAATTTGAGATCAGTTTTGCACCTGGAAAATCAATAAAAGGATAAATACTTTTCAATAAGAAGCTGACAAAAACAATCTATGGCATGTAAAATCTATCTAATAAACACTTTCTAAAGATTAAAATGTCAACTGTTAATTTTGTACTGAATAAATTAAGCATTCATACTCTTTGTTTCTCTTATTATAATGTTTTTAATTACAATATTATATTCTTTTGTTTAAACTCTGTAGAAACTGTATACAAAATATACAAAGGCTACAAATTATGTGGCCTTTCAAAGATCAGATTAACACAAACTTATTCAGAAGAAAAACAAAGATCATTACATTGATCTAAAACTCAAGGCTCAAAATCACTACTTCTGATTATTTTATTACATGCCTTTCTTAGCAGGAATAACACAGTGACTAGATCTACTTGCTAACCTCTGTGCCCATAACTTAATAATTGCTTAAATTGGAGTCTGTGCTCAGTAAAGTTTTCCATTAAGTTGTATGAAACCGGGCTGTATATAATAACAATATAATAATGTAATATAATGTAATATAATACAATAATGGATAGTAGTGTTTTAACGAATAAATGAATTTTTCATCAGTTAGAAAGTCCCCCATTGATAAATTTTGGCTTCACTTAGAATGTGTAATGTCATATCAGTTACTTAATAAAAGCAGATTATAGTTGAATTAAGTTAGTGGATACCTACTGGGGATCCCTGAAACATTACTGGAAACTTCTGCAGTAGGCTCCAGTTTCCTGCTCAGTGTATGATGCAGGCCTGAGGAAAAAAACCCTAAAAGAACTAAGAGAGACAGACCAATGCCAGTGCAATTGACAAAGGTCCTGCCCAGTTCAAGCCACTGATTTTTTATTGATAGTCAATTGGGGTAAAGGCAAGCTATGTTCAAGGGCAGAACTATGTGTGAGGATGCGCAGCAATGTGGTTTCTATGGAAACTAATGTAAGCATGGTTTCTAAAGGACAAGACAAAGCAATCATGAATTAAGAACACAATAGATAAAATATATAGTTGTAATTGTAACATTGTCCTTCTAGAAAGAAAGTTTTAGTTGTGGAAACAGAATTTGGGTGCAAATTACTCTGACCTTGGCATATAGGCTTCAGTCTGACTCCTTTCTCAAAACAAGCCAATTGTGGGGTTGACTTCAGTCCACACTGCTTACATCCTGGTTTGGGCATAGTCAATAATTGCAGTCTCACATGGATAGCAATATGAATAAAATTTTTAATTTTAAAATCAATTGAATTATATTTAACATGTCTTAAATCTTACAGTGAAAATGTTATGCATGCCTGTTTGACAGAAAATAACTTTAATGTGAATAATGAATTTTCATTTTTTGTCAGTTCACATTTTCTATGAAAAGTTTTTAAAATGTGTATTACTTGCAATATAAAGAAGATACAAACAACATTAGATTAAATTTTCTTGCAAACCTTGATACTAATAAAGAAGTAGAGGTTTTGATTAAATTTTTAATGGGTTTTTAAAAGTACCAATTTTCCAAAATAGCCAACTTTGTCACAGAATGACAAAGCAAATTGGGAAGGACTTATCCATTAGGGCATGTTTAGGAAATTCACAGGTGGTGTAAATTAACTTCAGGTTTATTGAGCTGGTAAGAAGAGCATTACAATCAGATATACCCATATCTATTAGGTAAAAGGATGCAAGAGACACAGACATTATCAAACTTTTCAATTAGTAAAAGACCCAATAGAAATTTGCAGAACTTAAAACTAGGTCTTGAAATATGATGCCTTCATTAGGATTTTATTTATTTGTTTGTTTGTTTGTTTAAGATAGGATCTCGCTTTGTAGTTCAGGATGACTCTGAACTCACTATGTAACCCAGGCTGGTCTTGAACTTGTGGCTATCCTGCCTCAGCCTCCTGAGTGCTGGGATTACAGACATACACCACTATGCCTGACTTCATTAGGATTTTAAATAAAAATCTCCTTTTCCACCATAGGTATTCCAATTTAGGAGAATTGCTTCTCACCAAACCAAACAAAACAAAACAAAAACAGGCAATGATCTGCAAAGCTGTGCTTTAATGTAGTCTGGAAAGGAAAGAAAAGATGAGATGACCTCTTGAAGCTTGCTGCTAAACTAACATTCAGCTCAACCCTGAAACAAAAAAACATTTTTTACAGCTTGTATCTCTTTAGTTTAAGTGACTTTCTTCTTTATTCCGGATAAGCAACAGAGCTCCTCTCTCTTTTTTTCCATCAGTGAGTTTCAGAACTTCCAAGTTCCAATTTTATTGCTTATTAAATGTGTGTCAAATGAGGAGCTTGCCCAAACCTGTTAATTGGTACAGCTTCCCATATCCTGTCAAATTGACTTGGCCAGAAACATAGAAAAATAAAGATCTGCTAACTAGTTGTGTGTTTCTGTTACAAGTAATTTCATGGTGCAAATGTCCACAGAAAACATTGAAACAACTCGTCATTTTCTTCTTCCTTTTTCTTTTAATCTTTATTGTGAAATCTTTGCTTAATAATACTTGTGGCAAAGATATAGTACAGTAATTTCATGAAGTTTTGCTGACGTTAACAAATAAGATTAAATTCACATAGGATAAATACTAAGTACTTTACATGATCTAGAAATGATAGTACTTTTAAATAGAATTATGAAGAGATAATATAAATAATTAAAATATATCAACTATGTAAGATAAACTCCAAAACAATTTACTATGAAAAGGGAAATAAAAACACTCCGAAAATTTCCACAAACAATAAAAACAATTGTAATTATAAGCTTTTAATAATGCATCTAATTTCCATCCTTTTTCTGCAAAGATATGGTGAAATTGATGTTAATGCAGTAAAATGTAATGTGACCCAAAGATTCATTGATTTGATTCTTTGTCAAATGTTCATAATTTCTCTGGTGCAGAAGTTTCTGAAATTCTAGTCTTTGTCAACTGGTAAAACTGTCACCACGGGCATCAATGTGTTAGAGAAACTAATTTCTAATAAATAGTACCTTTTTACTGAAATAGAAGGATACTTTTCATTTTTTTCCCTCAGTTACAAACTGCAAACAATATGCAGTATCTTTCTATCATGGGAGTGTAGAAAGAATTGAAATGAGAACCGTATTGGGCACTTGCTATATGCTAGGTACTGGCCCCTTAATGTTATTATTTCTAGCTTTAGTGATTATATTTTACTGGTATGGCAGCTGAAACTCAGAGAGGATGAATAAATTGTTGAAAGTCACACAAGATATAAGTGATATTTAAACCAATGCCTTTCAGTTTACAACAATGAAAGTTTACCTTATGTCAGGTGATAGTCTAAGAACTTTACATACATTAACACATTATGCTAAATTCATGAAATGAAGCAGTATAAACAAATACCTTTCTCTTTTATACATAGGTGAACTCCCCCAAATAATACTAATTTCAATGATTATGGAGCAGAATTTCACTTTTAAAAAATCCTATGATAGATTTTGCAAGACATATTGTCTCTTTTTAAATTTGTGTGTAATTTATCATGTCCAATAATATTGCTGTTTAATTGTATTACCAACTTTATATTTTGTATCCTAGCTCATTTAAATTTCACAAAAGCTTTGTGAAAAGTACAGTGCCATATTACGTTAACTTTACAAATGTGTAGGGGACATCTAGGAACTGAGTTGATGATAATGTATATATGTTAATGTGAATTTGAGTAATATATTGATATACAACCATCAAAAATTCAGTGATATTATACATAAAATTTGTACAGTTCATTGTCTAAATATTAACTTCAAAACAGTAGAAATTACCTTTAAAAGTATTAAACTATAACTAATAATATACATATGGACTAACACACATAAGGCATTTAATTATTTCACATACTTCGTTATATACAAAATATTATGAATTGATGATATATATGGAAATGCATACAAGGATAGACTTATGATAAAACAAATATAGCAAAATGCTAATAGTAGAATCCAGGGGATGGTTATATGGATAATAACAATAAAATCCTTTAACTTTCTACATATTTGAATTTTTCCACGACAAAATGTTGGGGTTTTTCCATTCTTTAATGTGAGCAAATTCATCAAGTGATTCCTCCACTCAATCTATTATTAAATTTCATTCTCAAATATTTTCAAGATTTATGGTTTCTCATGAAATCTTTCATGTAGTTTTGGTTTCTCTCCTAGTTTTATTCATTCAACAAACACTGTTGGTTCCTACAGTTTAAGCATTGTCACAGATACAAGGGAAAATAAACAAACATTCTCTCTCACTGTCAGAGACCTTACAATGCAGTGCAGGAATAGATGCTCATACCAGATACTATCATGGGTACAATGGAGGTGATGGTCTGGTCCATGAGATCTGAACTGGTTGAGGCCTTCAGGAAAGCCTGTCTGGTGTATAAAGTGCAATACAGGTAAGAAATTACCAAGAACAGACTTCATGTGTAAAGAGTCTTGAGTCCTAGTATTTGCGGCATAAGAAGGTTAGAATGTCTGGACCTTGCAGAGTAAATGAAATTGACATGCCAGTCAGGGATGGCACTTAGACCATGTATGCTGTGTAGATTATATTCAGCCATATTTGACTCAAACAAATAGCCTTATTCTGTCTTAATTTAAAATCCACTGAGATCTGCAGAATTCCAAAAAAATACAGTCCCAAATAAGTACAGGTTTTCAACACCCAAACAACCTCAATTTAATAATAAGTTACTTCTGAACTATGTACCTCTAGTAGTCTAAAAGGGGTGATGTGGAGGCCCAAGAGAGAAGTTTTG
The DNA here is from genome assembly GCF_000247695.1 of Heterocephalus glaber. The sequence continues at coordinate 40,310,722 of NW_004624730.1, read as the reverse complement.
ATCTGGAAATATCCAAGACTGTGAGAGCTGGTAAAGAATTTCCTTCTGATTTCTCCCAGTCCTAGACCTGGAAAGAAGCCAAGGATTCAGGAGACTGGCCATTAAGAAGAAATTAAAGGGAGAGAGAAAGAGAGAGAGAGAGAGAGAGAGAGAGAGAGAGAGAGAGAGAGAGAGAGAGAGAGAGAGAATGGCAAATTCTACAGGAAGGTTTCCACTTACCTATACCACTTTTAGGAAACTGGAAAGAGGTGCTTGCACTGGAGGGATAATTTAAAAAGCAGCCTCTCTCTGAACAGACAACTTGGCAAATGGAAAGTGTTTTTGTTGTTTTCGCTGTTGTTTTGTTTGTTTTTTTGTTGAAAAACCAGGTGCCCCTCCTCTGTCCATTGTCTTAGCCCATGACAATATGCAGGCTTAGGGAATAAAGTGAGTGTAGGAGTTTGATCTAGATTTTTTTTTCTTTCACAAAGCTAATTATAAATTATAATCTTGACCTGAGTAGAAGAGCATCTAAATCCCCATGAGAATGCTTGGAGTGATCTCTCTGAGAGAAGGGACAAAGCTGAAAATGTCAGCAGATTATGTTGAATTTTGAAAACTCCAGGGGAAAAGCTTCTCTTTTTGATGCTCTGACATAAGAATGAGAATTTCCAAGTGTGTAGCAGCTGGCTCACAAGGAAAGAAGCTAATCCTACCTCAATTTACAAGATCCTGTAGGCATAAATGATCTCAGCAGGAAATATCATCCCCAGTGAGGAATTCCATATTGTGGAAGGAGACAGACAAAACCAATAAAGGGTGCTCCAAGCGGATTATAGCTATATAAAGAAACAGGTGACAGCATGACGGAAAAAGAATAACAAAGGAAATTGTCCAACACAGTACAAAAATATGTTTAGAAAATTGAAAATATTATTTTAGAGTTAAAATATTTTAGATATGAATTTAAGAAGAAAATAGTCATTGGTGGCATTGGATTGGTTACCGTTGAGTATATAGCCTGGGAGATCAAGAAAGGAAGAGGTGGAACTTACAAGGAAAAATATTTTGGAGGCAGAACAACAAGAACAAAGGTACAAATTCACAAAACTAAAAAGCAGTTGACAGGGGAGAGAAAAATACTTAAAAAGCAAAAGTGTATAAAACATTAAACATAGTGAAAAGAGAAATTTATATAGTAATAAAATGCTTTATTTATAAAGTATACATGGACACAAACAATTGCATGATAATATCAATTCAACTTATTAATTAAGACTATCATAAACACAATTAGAACACGATAAACTTATAATAATGGAAACATTTTGATGATTATTTCAAAATCTTATAAAACTAATGAGAAAAACCAGAAAGAACATATTGAAATTGATATCTGAAACCAGCTATAATAAATCTCAAGAAAGCATATACATTTTGTATATTCCATAACAATTTACCAATTTTTTAAAAAATTATACAATTAACCAAATAACCACTTAAAATATACAAGCATAGCAATAGTCTCAATCGTATTCCAAAAAAATTAGAAATAAAATAAAAGTTAACTTCAACTACCTTCACTCTGAAAATTTAGAAACATGACCTAAATAGGCTGTGTGAAAGAGTTCTTCAGCCTTAGCTGGGCATAGTGGCACACTCCAGGCCTCTCGTCTTCTTAGGAGACCAAGACGGGAGCAGAACAAGTTGCAGCCCAGCCTGGGCAATTCAGCAAAATCCTTTCTCAAAACTAAGACAAATAAAGTTAAAAAAGATACAGAATTATTAAATCCTAAAGAAGGAATGAGATCTTAATAGTTGTCATAATATTGATGAGTCTGAAGGACATTATGCTAAGTGAAATAAGCTTCACATATAAGGAAATATATTTCAGGGTCTCACTTATTTGTGGAATCTAAAAAAAAAGGTAAAGTGATAAAGAACAACTCAGGGGTTTCTGAAGGCCCGAGGAGGGGGAAATGAGATTTAGGTCAGAATGTACAAAGTAGCAGAATTATAGGTTGAACGCCGAATCAGCCCTCTGCAGACAGGCAGGTCTGTGCACCCCCTACCGAGGTCCTGAGTCTTGTGAAAGACGCGGAATCACCCCACTGCAGACAGGCAGGTCTGTCCATGCCCAACCGAGGTCCTGAGTCCACAGAACACTCCGAATCAGCCCGCTGCACACAGGAAGGTCTGTGCACACCCTACCAAGGTCCTGAGTCCCGCAGAAGACACCGAATCACCCCCCTGCAGACAGGCAGCCACCTGGTTCCACACTACAAAGGTGCAGAGGACACCAGACCACCAGCCCAAGGTACTGAGTTCCGCTGTTCCTGGCCCAGAGGTAGGGGCTTCTGAGCCATGGTCCCACTGTTCCTGGTCCAGAGGAAGGGGCTTCCCAGTCACCATCTCTCCCGCTGCTCCCAGCCCAGAGGAAAGGGCTTTTGGACCACCTTCTGTCCTGCTGCTCCTGGCCCAGAGGAAGGGGCTTCCAGGCCATCATCCCTCCCACCACTCCTGGCCCAGAGGGAGGGGCTTCCTGGCCACCATCCCTCCCACTGCTCCCAGGCCACAGGAAAGGTCTTTGGGTCACCATCCCTACCGCTGCTCCTGGCCCCTGTCCCACCTCATCCAGCTCAGAGGAGGTAATCCATGCAGGCACTAACAGCCCCATGCCCCAGTCGAAATGAGAAAACACGTAAATAAGTCTCAAAATCAGACTTCCAGATCACGTACAGCAACCCCAAAGGGAAATGAGAAGGAACACTCTGATACTCAACCACCTGGACCCACTGAACTGGCAAC
>NW_004624730.1:40261114-40275480 GCF_000247695.1 Heterocephalus glaber | reverse complement strand
TTTTTTTTGTACCAGGGATTGAACTCTGGTCCTTGTGCTTGCACAACAGGTGGTGAAACCACTGAGCTAAATCCCTGGCCCTGCTGTATATATTTTTAATAGAGTTTTTAATCTCCTGGATATCTGTTTGAATCTGTTTCATGGATTCCATTTCTTTCCTATGCTGAGCATTCATGGCTCCCATCTTGGTCCTGAACTCATCTATTTTATCTGTTTCTTTTCTAGAGTCTCTAAATCATGCCTTTCATTCTGCTCATCATCTCTGTAGTTATCTGGGAAGTTACTTCTGTTTTGAATTTTTCTAGAGTCTCATTAATCTGTTTTGTTACTTGTGCTATCAGTTCAGGTTGTCCAGGTGGGTGATTACCAGATTTTTCACCTCATTTCCCCCAGAATTTACCTTTGGTGAGCTGAAAGTGTGGGTTTGTGCCTTGCTTAAATGTCTTCTCATTTCTATTTTTGTTGTTACTGTCCTTGGTTTAGTTCCTGGGTTGATACTTTGATATTGCTTATTGTAGGTATCTTTGTAGATTGTATTTAGAACCTTTATGGAATGATTGCTTCTCAGAGGTGTCTTCCAGAAATAGGTGGTGTTTAGGTTTTGAGTCTCTAATGACTCTGAGGCAATCTCACTTTCATTATACCAGGAAGAAAAACCGATTAGATCAATCACAAAACCTTAGCCCTAGTGATACAATTAGGAAGAACAATAGCATCAAGCAGAGCTTAGAGAATGACAATTTGTGGTAGTCATTAATCTATCACCTACAACATGTGAATTAAATCCAAATTGAGGACCATCCCAAAATATGTTTATAGTGAATAAAGTCTTCAACATAGCAACTTTACCCTTTGGGATGGGGGGGTTAGAAGGAGTTGGGGTGGAAGAGATAGATAGGTAAAAGGTTATAAAGGTTAAAAGTGAGGCCAGAGGACACAGGAAGATCACACAAACTGTAGGAAACTTGAAGACAAGAGGAAAAGACAGAATGAAAGAAAAAAGACAAGAAAAGAACAACCTGACAGCAATAAGGAAGCTATAAACTGTATTCATGTTGCTTTGAAACTAATGACATTTGAGAGAAGGAAAAAGAAAGAGGAAAAGAAAAAGAAAGAAGAAATCTGAGTTAGGGCCAGAACAGGAACAAAAAGGGAGATGAAGAACAATGTTGAAGGGGGAGAGAGTGAGAGAGAGAGAAAGAAAAGAAAAAAGAAAAAGAAGGAAAAAAAGGAAAAACTTGAAGAGTAGAAACAATTAAAAAATTAAAATTAAAAATAAGAGAAAAAAGTTTTTGAAAATAAAAAATGAAAAATAAATGTTGAGTCTCCTTCAGGGTATGTCTCTGCTTTCACAATAGGCAACATGGGCAGCAGTGTGCAGATCTAAGTTAATTAGTCTCAGCAAGCCAGCAGCAGAACCCTGAGATTTAGGCTGATTTGTGGCCTCAAGGCCCAAGTTGATCTCCCTGCCCTCCTGCAAGGTTGAACTCTTCAAGATTCTACTCCAGGTTCCAGCTGCCCTTCCCCTAAAGATAGCCCAAGTTCCAATGGGAGGTGGTGATCCCTCCAACTTGCCAACTACAGTGGTCTGGTGTGCCTTTATTGTGGAGATTCTCTTTACTATTCCAGTGGGCTTCAGTTTTCATTAAGGATCCTGAGAGAGGCCCTCTTTCTGTTGTTCACTCCTGCTCTATCTTCTGGAGCTCAGGATAATGGCCTTTATGACCCCCTGTGTCTCTGTAGTGTGAATCCAGGTATCAGGGCAGCCAGGAGGCCAGAGGTAGGGGGCAGGGTGGAGACACTTGAGTGGTGCTTCAGGCACCTGCCCAGCTACACTGCTCTTCACTCAGAGGCCCAGCGCAGGGGTGGGGAAGCTCTGATGGTGGCCCGCACTCCTCCTGTTTCTAATACTGTACTATCCCCCTGTTGTTACACGTTTTCCTAGGCAATCAGTGGTTCAGTGCTTCACAAGGTTGCTTTTCTGGAGTGCAGGTATATCTTATAATAAATTTCTAAATTGTAATTTCCCTGACATATATTACCAAAAGTTATTAATTTTCTTTTAAAGGGCGCATATCATCCATTTGTTCAATAGTAAGTACAAAAAGATTTTTCTTTGTACACTTCTGAAAAATGAGTTTTATTAAACATTTTTCATTTTCTAAAGAAAATAAATTGTTATTGTTTATACTTGTTTTTATTGAATCAGATGTGAAAAGATATATATTTTGTTTCATTTTTATTGGTAATGAATGCTTATAATGTAAAAATCTCCTATTCTTGCTTTTTGTCACATTTTGTATTGGGTCGCACATTTTAGATTAGTGATAGCAGTTTTACTTTACAAAATTAAGCTCCTTTCTTTTGTAGATTATTTGATTACTTTTTAAAAACTATGTGATCTTCTGAGGGCCAGGGATTTAGCTCAGTGGTTTCACTGCCTGCTGTGCAAGTGCAAGGACCTGAGTTTGATCCCCAGTACCAAAAAAAATACAAAAAACAAAAAAACTATGTGATCTTCTGAGACTTGTCCAAAATCAAATCCCAATATTTATAGAAATTGAATGTATAACAAAAGTATCATATTCCATCAGTGGAAAGAAAAATATTTGTTCATAAATAGTTTGACAGTTACTGATATTTGTTTTGATTTTTATTTTATTTTATCTTATTTATTTATTTATTTTGGTACAGGGAATCAAACTCAGGACCTTACACTTGCCAGGCAGGCATGGCTCCACTGTGCTACATGCTCAGCCTTGTCACTTGCTTTTAAATAAATACAAATATAAATAGAAAAAATTATTTTATTAACTTCATTATAGCTTAAGAAATAATGTCCAGATCAATCAGACAGCAAAAAGTCATGAAGTATCAGAAAAATATGAGTAAATGTGCTTACAGCCATAAAATAGAACTTTTATATGTATAAAACATAATTCATATGAAAAACTACACATACAAATAATGGTCCTTATTTCCAAAATATTTATTATATTTGAGTGATGAAAACTACTTTTTTTTATAAATTTGGCTAGGTCAGGATATATGCATATTTACACATAAACACACATACAGGATTATCTATAATCTTTAGTTTCTACTTCCATTGTATATTTAAATATATTTAAAAGCAATAATTTTTAAGTAATATATGTTGTAAGTAGATTACTATTTGTAAAATAAATAGTGGTTTATCTTTTAGTAGAGCAAATTATACTCTTGCGAAAAGATTCATAATTTAAACTAGAGAAAATCTGACCCTTCATGTATCTTCCAAAATACTTGCAATGCTTTTTTTTAAACTGCTCTGTTAGAGCAATTTTCCAAAGAATATATTATTTGATAAATTAAGAGGTGAGAAAATTCATCTAATATTTAATCATAGGTAATATAACAGTAAATATGTATTATACATTTTACATATCCCAATGGAAAGTTTAAGATGTGGGATTTACTAAAATTTTTTATCTGCATATATTTTATAAGCAAAAATATGAATTTTAAATTAAATATTATATTAAAATTTATTTATCATTTTTGTAGTACCTAATAGCACTGAGTTATATTTCACTTAAAATTACCAATGTCAAAACAGCTGGCTGAGAATGATGTATGAATATTTCAGGATATTCTATTAATCACATATATATTTTCATTATGTATCTCACATAAAAAAATAATCAAAGTGTATACCACTTGATACCTTTGGCGTGGAATGTCTAGCTAACCAAATGATTTAAAGACAATTTTATTACATCATTAAAAACACAAATATCTTGTTGTATTGGGCTGAGGTATTCACATTATTTAAATTAATAATGTAATTACTATGACCTTTGGAAATACAGTAGTTTAATTAATATAAAAGCAAACATACTCTGGAAACTACTGAAGTGATTGTTTTTGGTCATATTCTGAGTAGGGGTACTAGCAGTCATATTCCTAAAATTTCATGACAGGTAAGAAAGGATTCATGAAGAAAGTGTGGCAGGGATTGTACACCCCAGGAAGTTTGACTTTTACATAGAAGAGAAAGGATGCAGTGTCTATAGCTAGTGTGGCAGTAATTTTAGATTGTTCACAGAAGCCAAATCAAAGGCTTTGAATATCAAACAAAAAAGTTGAGATTTTTTTAACTTTAATATCAAAATTTCTCAAACTTTTAAAGATTGTGTACCCTCTGATTTTTTACTCATTTTTCTACATACACCAACAACAGAAATGATTTTGTCAGTAGATTGCATTAGGAAAATAATAGACCAATTTATTGAAATTTTAAAATATTATTTAGTGACAACTATTTATAATTTCTTCCTTTGGAGGTGAAGCACCTAATGTGCTCATCACCCAAAGTTAAGGATCTTGGCTGCAAATCTTGGGGATATAAATGCATAATGTATAAATGTTTATTATATATTACTTTGTGTCATTCAGCCAAGGATTTTGCACTGAGGGAAATGTGAGCAAATGTGTGGTGGGCATATCTATCTGGCAGCAAATAACGGAAGATTAAAAAAGAAGATCAAATATCACTCAGGTCATTGGAGGTGAAACATGATGATGCCAATAATACACATATGTGAAATATTGTGAACAGGTAGCTGTGGTTCAGGATACTAAAATGGAGTCTCACTTTGAGTATTCAGAACAAAACTTTTCCATCAATTTTGGTCCTAAATATCACACTGGACATCAAAGAAAAGTTGAGTTTCTGAGCACCTCTATGTGCTACTTTCTATGCCACTGGGCTAAAGACAAGGTAGTAGAAAGAAAACTGAAACTCAGATGCAGTGAGGACCAATATAGGGTCTTGATTATAATTTCCAGTATATTCAAATAGCTTCTGGACAGTCAGTGTTAAATTAGTTCCCCATAACTTATGTCCCTTATGTTACAGGTTGGCATTTTAAGTTTGGTTGGCATTTAGTTTGGTTTTACTGGAAATACATTTTCATCAATGAATGACTTATTTCCATTCCCATCTCTTAAATGAATGACTAAATCAGTACTTCATAGTACTAAAATTCAGTAGTGAATTAAAACAGATTGAAATTAAAAGCTCCATTACAGGTTGCAGAAAATGGCTTATATTTATATGTAAGTAAACAGCTCCAAATTTCCCCCTGCCAAAGGAATGGCCTTTGTGACTGTCTCCAGATATTTCTGAGACTCTGTGATTTTCTTTACTGTCTCTTTATTTTGAGGATAACTTTGACATTTATTTTGAAGTTATTTGAACTTCAAACAATATACTGAGGTGATGAGAACTGATGGGAAGCACAGAAGATTAAATTCCATGCTTGCACATATTACTTTCATCACAACTTAGGAATTAAGTGAGAAAAGCCATTGATGAGAACCAATTTGATTTATATTAGCATTTTTGTCATAAGTCCTTTAGTAGTATAATGTGATCACTAAAATTTATAAAAGCATAAAGCAATCAAATGATTTATATAGCTTTTTTGTTTATAATTAAGGAGTTTGTTCTTTCCATAAAATGATAGTATATTTTAAAATGATACCACATTTTTTAAAAACAATACTATATTTTAAAATATATGTGGAAATAATTACCAGGTAATATAAAAAATGCTTCCAATAACATTGAGTGGAGATCTTATTTTTTATTTTTTATAAAAACTATTTAACTAATGTTCACTTAAAGAAATGAAAGGAATGAGGCTCTACAAGGGAAATAACTTGCCAACTGAATACTTTATCATGACTTTAGTAATTTAAAACAAAGATGTATTTAAGTACAGAAATATACGTTTTAAAAGAAACTTAAAGAGCTACCTTAATTCTTTTAGTTCCTTCATATATGAAATGAAGTTGGTAATGGTAGTTTTTCATAGATTGACTATGATATCTACATGCACATTTTTTAGGTTGGAGGAAAATGAATATTGTGTTCTGACTTTGAACACCAGAAAATTGTCAGAATATTTAACTTGGTTTATGTACACAATATGCATATATGTCCTTCTCATCCTTAATCATGAAAATGGAATATGATTCACATTAATCAAAGTTAATATAGATGTGTAATATATAGAAAATAAATCAATTCTTTTGATTAATATTTATAGTATTTTGATTCAGACATTTTTAAGAATAGGTATTTCTAATAGCAATGTTTACATGATGAGAAGGTCACCAAATTTAGGAATGATTTGTATTTGTCTTTCTGAATCATATTTACTCTGAAGCATTAAAGTATCTCATAGCAATTATGACAACTATGAGTTTGCTGCATCCAACTTCTACTTCTAAGCATTTTATAGTTTCTGTTAAGTATAGAAATAATTGCTTAGCATCACTTCATTTTAATCCAGTCAGATAAAAACACACCTTGTCACAGAAGTCTATAAGGAATTAAGATGAGATAGCATTTCATGAACTATGAATAAAGTTCCACATGAAGATATTATATTTGAAAAATATTTATAAAAATATTAGCTTTTAATTTGTAGTCTCAGGGGTCATATTCTATTTTTATGACAACTAGTCAAACTAGAAATAATGAAAATATATAATCATTGCCTCTAGGTATTTAAACAATCATTAATAAAGCTTAAAGCAAATAAAAAAGGCATGCATTGCAAAGCATGTCAACATGAGACAAGTGTTTTAGAAACTGGAATATGAGGCTTTTCAACTTTCATGGCAGAGATGAATAACCTCTGGCATCTGAAGCTATTTTGAGTAGTTTTTATAGTGATCAAATTGTAGCACATAAAAATGTTGAGGCACACATTCAAGGGCAGCTCAGTTCTCATAAAAAGAGAGGAACAACAACCTCTATGTTGGGTACTTAAGCTGGAAGCAATGTGGAGAAAAAGTGAAGAGGGAGAAAAAACAAAATAAACAACAACAAAGCTTTTGAGTCTAGGGTCACTGCTCCTAAAATTTCTTTTCGATATGTTTCTCTGCTTTGTGAGCTACTGTATTTCCAAAAACTTTCAAATATCTCCCAGCACTGCCTCCTGGAACATTACTTAAGATGAGATGAGAGTGGCAAGGAAGGCTGATTCCCATTCCCAGTGCTACACTCCTCTGTGACAGGCATTAGCCACAACTAAAAGGAAATCAAGCATGGTTCTTTGCAAGCTACATGGATTTCTATTCAGTGGTGAAGAGGAGAGAGAGGGCATTTCATTTTCTCTACAGTGTGTGAAAAATACAATCTGACCAAGTTGTTTCCAGCACTGCTGCAGTTTTCCTCCCTCACGGGATAGTTCTGAAAATTAAAAAGCATATAAGGGAGCTTAGGGGAACTGTAAAATGGTTTATGAATAAAAGAAAGTCTCTGAGAGGAGAAAACGAAGGTACTAGTGAAAATCCTCAAATATCTATTTTCTGATGGTATTAGTCATTTATAAACTACATAGTAAAATTTCCCTTAGCCATCATATTTTTAAATAAATTTGTAGAACTAGAACACCCAAATTTTTAATAGTTGGCCAAAAATGATGTAAACACTGAGCTAAATCTGAAATGTGGATATTTGATTAGTTGGAGAAAGAGAATGAAATATCTGGGTTCATCTTATTATTTTTAAGAGCCATAGCTAGCCACAGTTAAATCCATAAATAAAGAGCTATGCTTCCTCTTTCTGGTGGTTTTTATCAAGTTCACTTTCTAACTATGCTGATAACTTCTTCAACTGAGGGAAGGGAATGCTGCCTTTCCCCAACAGAAGACAATTCTTAGTTCTACGGGATTCCTAGTTTACTGAGAGCTATGTCTTGCACCCTTGCCTTCTGCATGACTGACTTCAAGTAGAACCTATCCTGCCTTATATTTCACTCTCGTCTTCTCTTTTAGGTTGACTTCCTTGTCCCCATGGGAGAAAAATCAAGTAGACCTTTATGGATCCTCTAGTCTTGTATAAATACAAATTCTAAGGCTTCAGAAAATCAGGGTTTAGACTACAAAGACTAATCAATGATTCAATAACATTATTGTGTATTTTATACCTAGACTTTTTATTCAGACATTCCTTAGTCTAAATAAACTTTTTTTTTTCCTTTGTTATATTTACCTTGGAGATAAATGCAATTTGTAATGCCTAAATCTGTGTTTCAGGCCATGTAAGGAACAGCTCATCAAACATTGGATGTTCCCATTCTTTCTGTTTTAGGATATTTTTCTTATTTGCTTACAAAATAGTAATTTACATTCCAAATATAGGCAACTATTTCACAACAAAATAAGCCTATTAGCAGAGAAACCATCATGCCTTTTATAATCTGTGTTTGGGTGTATTGGGAGAGAAATTTCAGAAGTGAGTCTGAATAATGGTGAATTTTGTGCATGTGTTTTTCTGTGTTTAGTGACAATCTTGCCAGAGTAAAGCACACCAGAATGGAAAGTTCTTAAAAAAATATTAGGTTTGTAATATTGATTGTAATATATGGCTAATAACAGAAAGGTAAAATCAAATAACAAGGAAAAATTGATGAAGAGGTTAGATATGCCGAAGGAAGAAACCATGACTTTGGTTTTATTACTAGCAAACAAGGAATATCAAGGTAACACAGTCAGTAATTTATTAATCACCTTTTTTAAAAAAAGTAAGAGAAAGCTCTTATCATTAAAGATTTCCTACCAAAACCCTTTATCAAATATATATAGTGTTCCTTTTGCTTTTATAGCTTCTTTTGTGTAAATAAGGAGGAAGAGGTTATTTTTCTTTTGTGTCTTGGCTAGACTTTACTGACAGCATAGAGAACTCCAATGTCCTGGGACTGTTCACTGCCACATTCTCATCTCAGGGGAATACAAATTCATTGCATCTTATGTACCCTGTATTCTTTCCACAAAATCTTTTCCACTGCTCTCTATTTTCACGTCTTAAGCAGCAGGGTCTGGCAGCTACACAAAAAAAGGGCCTGCTTCTTCCAAGTCAGTCCTGAAAGACCTCCTCTGGCAACACCTCAGGCCTTTTTGGCAGAGATGGGCTATGCTGACCATGTGGCATGAGTGATCCCAGGTGCAAAGACCTCCCAAACAGCTCTCCTAACTCATTAGCTTTAGATCTTGATTTTTGTTATTCAAAAATGTCTCGTATAATCATTTCTAGCCCAGATGTCAATTACCATCAGCTTCTATTTTATAAGTTATTTAGAAATTTCTCTGATTTTATTTTACTAGCATAATAAGACAAAATAGAGGTGGATGTTAAGATTGGGATTTATGTTTGTTTTTAAGGGTTGGTTTCCATGTTTCTCTACTCATGTGTTGAAGATTCATCCTAGCCTTGACACCCGTCCTTTGCACAGGACCTACCTCATCCCTCACCTTCGCTGTGGGGCAAGTTCAGCTCAGAGATAGAGTCTGGCTGATAATAAAAAAGCTGAAAATAATACTTTTTTCTTTTTTTAAACCTTGAAAAAACAACCTTGAATCAAACTTGTACATCAAGCTAGCATGCCAAAATCTCAGCATTAAAGTGATATTTTCAAAGAACTTACATAAGGTCAAAAGAATCCTATCAGATGTCACAAACACATATAAATCTGCATGGCCCCAAAACACACTTATACACACTCTGAACAATTTTTTCTGCAGTTATTAAAATGTTACCACAAATATGTTCAAATATGCATTCCTTTTATCAAAACTTCTGTTTTAATCTTTACAAAGTATAGTATTAAACACTTGATACACTGCCATGGCTTTTTCCAACTATTTTAAAATATTACTTCCCCCCAAAGTGGCAATTCAAATGCATATCAAGCATAGAAATAAAGCGCTTAGTAAGCATGAAATGTAATACAATTTTCTGCTAAAGACCAAATCCCATTTTAAGAAAATCTTAATGGTCATAAGTATAATTTATTTTTTTCAATAATAATACATTTTGCAAGTGGTTCAATGTGAAGTAAGGATAATCAAGGGCATCATTTTTCTGTTAGAAACAATGTATGTCACAGCAGCTAACAGATTTTTTTCATTTGTAATTTCAATTTCTCAAAATTGAAGACAATTCTGACTCTTAACTTTCAGTTTAATTATCTTTTTAAATTTTAACCTCTCTAGCATATCTTACATACTTGTATTATATGAAGAAGGAAATGTAAAGAATGAGAAGTAAGATACACTTTATGACATTTGGGGGAGAGAACGTGACCCTTTGCTTTAGTCACTACTCAGTAGATAAGGAGTAGTTGGGTTCTTTTTATAAAGAATATTTTGAAAAGATTTTATTAATGTTATTAATCAATATGTAAATATAATTCTATAATATTCATAAGACATATGCTCTGAGCTTTTAAAATCATTACAGTTTTCTGTCTGTACCTGAAAATTCTAAACCAGATTACAACATGAGTACACTTTGTTTCCTTCTTTTAATGTAATTTAAACAGGAGAGTAATGATTGCATTTGTTTTTTATAATTTTTTTGAGTTTGGATTTTTACTTCTTAATTATTTCATTCTTGGTTATTTATTTTTACCATTGACCCCAGTTGCCATGGATCAGCAGCTTAGTTTCTAGGTTGCATATAAAGGAAGTATGCACTCATACTCAATAATGGCGTGGTTGAACATATTTGGATGTGTTCTCCAGTCTTGTCCTTCCTTTATGTTCTGACAGGGACTCCTGTATAGCTACACTACAAGCAGTTGTGCAGATCAGATCTCTAATACAGTTTCCAAGCTGTGATACAGTTTTGCTGACAGCATATTTATTGTAAAGTTGTGAATTTGACCATTTTGTTATTAGGCTATCTCAGCAACTTAAATTTTATGGTTTAGTTGACCATTCTTAATTATGGGAGAAAAAGGAGGTAAAGCTTTGCGTTGGTTTTTAAACTCCTGAAATATACAATCCTCTTGCCAGAAAATCTACCTGTTACATCATTCAGTCTTGGGTTATACAAAGCAAGAAAAATAATAATGTCACTAATTATAATTTATTTCCTAAGTAGTTAGTTTAGAGTCTACATCATGTCCAGTACTTTGTATTTCATTTTACATTTTGGTTTTTGATATATTTTATCAGAACTTCTCCTTCAATATAAATAAAGAATATGTGACTGCTTTGTAGATACTAGAGGAAGAGAGATTTAAGAAAAAATGAGAATATAGTCCCTTTTCTCCTTTATTTCCTGAGCATATAAAAAATAAATTTTATCTCAAATGATATATCCATTATTTGATTAAATTATGGAAAGCCACAAAATGATATACATTTCATAGAAAGATGAGTTAATTTTCTTCAAAATATTTAACTGAGTAAAATAGGGACATAAAGGAACATTAGGAATTTATAGTGCTGAATTAAATATGCCTTATATTGAAAAATGTTAAGAATATTATAAAAGTCTAAAAACAAATTAAGCACTGTTAAAATAGCCCAATACCCATTCCAAAACACTTATGCAATCACCAAAACACCACATGGTGAGCGTGGAGGCACCCTCAGATGCTCACATCCAAACATCCCCACTTCTCTGAAGGACATCAAAGAGTCATATCAGGATACGTTTCAGTATAATACAGCTGGTTTTTAAAATGCAGAGGTGAGTTAGTTACCTTTAGGGAGAATTTTCTCTAGTTTCTTATGAACACATGTTTACATTTATATTATGACCTCAAAAATCTTTTAATTATTTCCCTAATCAAGTAAGAATTTTTAATCTTAGAATTATATTTACACTTCTCCACGGTGCCTGTTTCAATTATAAATGCAGAATGAATATCCCAGAAAAGTTCAGTGGCTTCTGTAGTGTGACAGAAATAGCTAATAGTAGAAATGGAATCCTGATGTCTCGGCTTTGGTCCAGTGCTTCTTCCTCTTGTAAACATTGCCTGCTTACCCCCTACCCCTAACTTGTCCATATTGATGATATAGTTTAGTAACATAAGAATTTATGGCGTAGAGAAGTGTCTTTTGTAATGTCTCTCTTACTGTGTTCGTGTTTGTGCTCCTGAAGTTGGTTTCACAATGGTTACACATATACTTGGCTTATTATATGACTAATAAAGTATTTGAAATGCCTATCACTGCCGAAAATATAAAGTCTAAAATTCCGACATTTAGTTTACTGCACTCTGACTTCAAAATACTATACCACTTAATTCTGTAACACTCAAGATGAGCCAAAACTATACTTTTAGTTATTTTCATTTTTCACACAGTGTATATTTTAAAATCTGACTTTGTTCAGATTTCTACTCACTGGGGTAGCATGCACTTTTTGAGTGTTTACTATGTGCCGAAGTGCTAAAAACTTTACAACCGTTATCTCTCAAGTAGTGGTAAAGAACTGGCCTCTTAACAGTTACATATGATCTCCCCAAGCTTTTAACACTTTTTTGCTAACCTAGTTCCTATATATCTGTTTTACTTTATCATACAGCAGCATAATTTCATATCACCACAAAGGTTTTTGTAGTTGTAAGTTATTCTTCTGCCTACATTGTACTATTGCTAAAGATTTTTTTTTTACTGTTTAAACTTGTATTTAGCAAAACTACCCCCTCCACTAAATATAATAACTCTGAAGGTAATACAAAATGTTACTAAATGCAGATTGAAAGAAATTTACATTAAAAGCATAAATTAGTGTAAATTTAAAAACACAGAATTAAGAGTTATAACAATTTTTATACTTTTTATTGAGAAATAACAGAATATAACAAATCAAGTTTAGATAAAATAGTACTATAATTATGAGACTACTACTTAATCAGTAAATAGTATGTGATAAACAATCATGAGACTTACTTCTTGCAAGTTTAATGATTATGTTCATTTTTACAAGGGAAAATCAGAGATCCAAAAGGTTGAATGACATATTTCAGACTTTGAAAGGATGTTAGAGAAATGAGATTGAAACAAAAATCCACCTGCTAACAAAGCCTATACTCTTTCTACCGCAAAGTGTAAAGAGACATGTCCAAATGCTTTGTTTACTGAAAATGAGAAATATACTGGGGTATTTTCTTGATTCTGAAACAAGAAAAAGGTCTTAATTTTAAGATAAATATTGATTATTAAATTAGTACTTGAGAAAGAAAAATAGCTTAGTAACAAGAAAATAAATAATTTTACTTACCAACTAAACAACTTTTTAAAGAGCAAGATTTTGTATTATTTGTATTCTTTTAAATTCTTATCATTGGAGGGAGTACTTATAGATCAGAAAGCTAAATATAACAAGAAAATGGAAATACTTCTATATATCCTAACCCTGACACAGAAACAATACTATAGTATGGTTCAAACAGACAGAGTATGATCTCTATCCTATGGTTTTTATGATTCATATAATCATAATGAAGTGTGCTAAATCACTCTGATGCCCTGAATTATCTGCTTATATGGGTTATGTAATACCTACTGTAAGAATACATTATGTCAGCTTGAATACTAATGTGTTATCTCATCAATTTTATTTCTCATTTCTCAGTGACATTAGATGTTTCTATAGACATACACAGGAGTTAGAGCAAAGTAATTTTATATTTTTAACAATAAGTTCTTGACTCAATATTAATATAGTTGATATTGTTAAAGATATAATCCATGTACAATATTTTTTTCCATTAAGTTTATTGGTACATTTTAGGTATAAAATAGTTACATAGTTACATTCATCATTGGGATCTTTACATGAGTATCTTGGTTCATATTTTTTTCCCCTTCCCCTGCCTTCATTCACCACCTCCACCCTTCCCTATTTGCAGACTTTGTTTCCATTTTTTTTCTTTTCTCATATTTTCTTTTCCCTTCTTTCCTTTCCCCTACCCCTCCCACTTCCCCTACTCCTTTAGAACTTTTCTTCCTGTTACACAATATCAATTATACATTTTTTAAATTACAATATCAAGATCTAGAAGACATTACCGCAGATTTTACAGAATGTAAAAGGATATAGAAAGCATATTACAAAAATCTTTTTCGAAATAAAATTTGACAACTTCTAAGAAGTACCTTGTAAGACAAATTAATGAAGCTGACTCTGGAGGAAATATAAAATTTGAGTAGAATCTATTAAAAAAAGTATATTCCTAGCTTGAAAACCTACCTACATGAGAGTAACAGGCTCATATACATTTTAACTAATAAATTATATCAAACATATAAAGTAGAAAAATGAAAGAACACTTCTCCCCTCATTTGAGAAAATCAACATTTTGCTACTACTAAACCTGGATAAAGATAATAGAAGAAAAAAGTATGAACATAGATAAAAATTTGTTTAACAAAACAAACTATTAGAAGTCAGTTCTGGCAGTATGTAGAAATTTATTTTATTATAGAGATGGCAGTGTTGGTTCAGCATTGGAAGATCCACCCCCAAAAGTCATCATTTTAACACAGGAAAGGAAAAAACCATATGATCC
>NW_004624730.1:40232727-40259319 GCF_000247695.1 Heterocephalus glaber | reverse complement strand
TGTTGCTGTTCTCCTGCTGCTCACCTCCTCTGTATGGTGGCCAGATGCATGTATAATATTAATCAGAGGGAGAACTTATATAGTTCACATGGGAAAAGGGAATCAATGTTAATTAACATAAAATGACACATGAACTCACAAGAATATATTATGGGTTACTAAAATCTTGGAAAGGAACAAACAAAATAACCTAACAGACATTGTACATTACTATAGCAATGTAGAAGAGACCTCTGTGTGTGTGTGTGGGGGGGGTGATAATAATGTGATAATGTCACTCTTTATTGTCATGGAAAAAAGATCACTGCATATTATATTAGAATGAGGACCTCTGCATGTTAAGTAAATAAATAGTATTTAAAGATGTGTTCTAGCCCTACTGTCCAGAAGATGTAGAATAAGTTTGAGATGGATTTTGTCACAGAAAAATATTGAAGATATGAACAAATCTATCTGAATATTTATAAAAATATTAGGGAATTAATTTCACCTCATATGTTAAAAAGCTTCTTGGTAGGGCACAATTTGGTGTTTCACTCACATTAGTCAAGGTTAATGTAGATAATAAGTGACATGCTGTATGTCCATTGTACATAGCCAGTTCTGTCCAATGACACCAATGTTCAGGAGGAAATTGAGAGTCATAAATCATAGAAATACAGTGTACTTATGATCTGTGCTAATTGGTGTGAAATTACAGTAATATTATCAGACTTTCTAAAATTCTTCTTTTGCTCCTAATTATCACAAAGGACAGTTGTGTACACCAGAGAGAGTGGGGATAGATGGAGTAAAAAAAGTTTCAAGTTTTTTTGCAAAAGTAGTATATTTTGACCAAAATTATTACTTAATATGTTTTATTTAATATAAGGGTCCATCACAGAGCTAAATATATTTGGAGATAAACTGCAATCATAGCATTTTTTGAAATTTATGCATTTTACTGACTGTCTTAATGTATAGCAAATTATTCCAAACTAAAATGTCCAACTCATATTCATTAAGTTTATATATAAATAAAAAGCACTATATATCAGTCAATTTAGGATAAAAACAACTGCAGCAGTGAAAGTCTATGTATCAATCATGTAAGGAAGGAAATGAGAATGAGTTTTTAACTCAGACCTCACTTCAGTACTTGCTTTAAACTTTATTTGGTGAAAAAGCTTTTACTTTTTATCCACGCAAACATACCATCATTGTCTTATTTTTTCACTACTCACTTAATTAAAAAACAAATTAATCAATACAGTACTATGAAACTTTCCATTTTGAGATTTTTTAAAAAGATTTTTGCCAGAGATCTTGCTCAGTGCATGGTACTATTTGATTTTTCTTAAGTGGATTTAAGAAGGAGAGATAGGTTTAACAGGATCCTAGAGTCAATAGTGTTTTGACATTTATCCACTTTTATAAAGTAGCTAAATAGAGCTCCTCACCAAGAATGTGTGTGGATATTGTGTGCAAAAAAAACCTGGGAACTCACTGAGTCTCAAAATATCTCAGTAGATTCTGATATATCTAAATATTTCAGTTGAGATACAACACAGGAACTTCTGGATAATACTTTAGTAGCTTTTTACCTTCATTATGCAGCAAAAGACAAACACAAATATAGCTCCAAGATCATTTGCAAAGTTCTCATCCTGAGGATTCAGAATGCTTTTGTTATTTGTTTATATTTAAATAAAAATTTAAAAGTAGCTAAATTGATATAGCAAATCTTAAGCATCTCAGACCAGATCCATGAATGAAGTTTACAAGATTCTAACTAAGTTTTCATTTTATTCCTTCATCTTTATCTATGATACATCATTTCATTTAAAGCTAAAAGTCAGGATCAGCAAGAAGAGTTAAGCTACAAGACCACTTCCCATATCACAGTAATATCATCAATAACTACAAGATCTAAAATATTGCGGAGACATTTGCACTCAGCTTGATTTTCTTATTATACTTCTTTTATACAAATGAGAGAGCTGTATACATACAAAAAGAATCTTCTTAAAAGTTGTAAATACTCTTTTAAGTATAATAACATGGAAACTTTTTTGTGATGGCATACATGGTGACATTTTAAATTTTGAAATTTAAACTTACCAGCATGTAAGATAAAAATTCAAAATGACTTGGAAGTTTTGAGATGTTCACTAACATTATACCTCTTAGTCAATCTTAGCTTTAAATATCTTATTAAAATTACATTTATATTGTGGAGGAAAAATCATTTATCAGAAGAAAATTTTGATTTTCCTAGTCATGAAGTTAAAAATACAGTGGAACCTATCAAAATTGCTCATTACTGTATTTATACAAGTTCCCTGGGATTTATTATTATGGTTTGGATGAAAAACATCTCTCAAAAGCCTTTATGTTAAGAAGTGTGGTTTTTGAAAGTAAAGTTTTTAGCTGAATGTGTTGTTGGGAAATGGAGCAAGGTTGGAGAGGTGAGTCACTGGGGGCATAACCTGGAATTTTGTATTCTTGTCCCTGGGGGTGCCATCATCTCTCTGGGTGTTTCTTGCTGTGATTCTGCTTGTTGGATACCATGAAGTGAGCAACTTTCTTCCTACATCACCTTCCACCATGATGTTTCTGCTTTGTAGCCAGCCAACTATGGACTGAACCTGTGAGCCAAAACAAATCTTTCCTTATTTCTCTCATATATGTCAGTAATTTCGGCCCCATAAAGGAATAATAGAATAGGAAAACTATAAAGTTACTCTGTGAAAAAAATGAAAAACGTTTCTTCTTTGTGTAGAAATAAATACAGAAATGAGCATACCAAGCTCTATAACTCCATCATATTCAACCATAAGACTCACCTATAAGCTCTTTTCTAGGTTGTTTTATTACTTAAAAAATGAAAGGATAGCACAAATTTATAATCCAAACTTCTATAGAACTTCTTTTACATTCTTAATCATTTTTTCTCATACTCTGGTTGACCTACTGTGAACTTATTGCTAAATTGAGCAAGTCAGATTTCTTCCTTACTCCAATCATGAATACTTTCTAAAAGTTTTGCAGACCTCTACACTGAAAGCTACAACACTCTGATAAAAAGAGATTGAAGAGCATATAAGGAAATGGAAAAATGTCTCTTGCTCCTGGGTAGGAAGAACCAATATAGTGAAAATGGCCATACTTCCAAAACTGATTTAATGCAATGATGATTGAATTCCAACAATATATTTCAGAGAACTGGAGAAAACAATCCAAAAATTCATTTGAAACCAGAAGAGACCTAGAATAGCAAAAGCAATTCTAGGCAAAAGAGACATGGCAGGGGGCATCACAATCCCCAACTTGAAACTATACTACAAAACTACTGTGATTAAAGATAGCACGGTACTGGCAAAGAAATAGACCTAAGGATCAGTGGAATAGATTAGAAGATGCAGAAACAACTCCAGATATATTCAGCCACCTCCTCTTTGACAAAGGAGCCAACTATCCTCACTGGAGGAAAGATAGCCTATTTAATAAATGGTGTTGGAAAAACTGGATTTCAACCTCCCACAGATTAAAACTAGACCCATATCTATCATCATTCACTAAACTAAGATCGAAGTGGATTAAAGATCTAAATATGAAGACAGAAACACTAAACTTGCTGGAAGATAAGTTATGTAGAACTCTTGAAGACTTTGGCATAGGAAAAGACTTTATGAACAAAACCTCAGTAACGTGGGAACTAGTACAAAGAATCAACAACTGGGATCTCATCTTATTAAAATCTTCTGCACTGCAAGAGAAACCACCAACAAAGCAAAGAGACAACCAACAATGTTGGAAAAAATTTTACCAGCTGTGTCTCAGACAAAGGACTACTACTATCTAGAATATATAAAGAACTGAAAAAATCAGACCCTCCAAATTCAAAGACCCTGTTCAAAATGGGCATTGGAAATGAATAGACATTTCTCAGACTAAGAAGTAAAAGCAGCAAAAAACATATGAAAAAAAAGTGCAACATCACTGGTCATTCAAGAGATGCAGATGAAAACAACACTGAGATTTTACTTCACCCCAGGAAACATAGCTGCTATCGAGAAATCAACCAATAACAAATATTGGCAGAGTGTGGGGAGAAAGGGACCCTTCTCCATTATTGGTTCAGGTGCAGACTGGTGCAACGACTGTGGAAATCAGTATGGATATACCTCAAAGAACTAGGGCTAGAGGTCCCATTTGAGCCAGCTATTCCCCTCCTGGGTATCTTCCCAAAAGAATTAAAAGAATCATACCACAGTGATATATGTGCACCCATGTTTATAGCGACACATTTTGTAAAAGTGAAAGCTTGGAAACAGCCCAAGTGCCCATCAAATGGAAACTGGATAAAGAAGATGGGGTATTTTATAAAATGGAGTACTACTCAGCCATAAAGAATGAGAAACTTGAGACATTTATAGCTAAATGGATGCATATTGAGGCCATAATCTTAAGTGAAATTAATAGGACACACATGTGTAAATACCGAATAGTTCCTCTGATGTGAGAAAATGAAAGTGTAAATAATGATTAAAATGAATAATTGATAATGTGAAATAGGAAGAAAAGGTACAAAAGGGTAGGGGAAGTGGGAGGGGAAGTGGAAAGGAAAGAAGGGAAAGGAAAAATTATGAGAAAAGAAAAGGAAAAAGTGGAAAAAAAGTCTTTGTAAATAGGCAAGTGTGGAGGGAGTGAAAAGAGAACAGGAAATGGGGGAAAAATAAGAACCAGGACACATCACATACATGTACAAGTACCCAATGATAAATGTAAATGTATTGTATACCTAAAATGTGCCAATACAAGAATTTAAGGGAAAAATAAAAAGTTTTGCATTGTCATAATTCTAACAGCTTGTAGAGTTTTGAAAATTTCCTTTTGTAACTCTGATGACTGTGTAGGCATCCCTGAATTCATTTCTACTTGTAAACTGCAAGCTAATTAGTCTAACCTCCTTATTTTTAAATCTTTGTGTTCATCACATGGAGTGAACGAAAGTATAAAATGTTTTTGGTATTTAATAACATAAACTTTATAAAAATACCTAAAATAATTGATTTTTCCATGCTAAAGGAGAAATGTACACTTTTTTAATGTTTCATATATTTTGGCCTTGTTAACTCTTTCTATATTTATTGATAAATAATATTTCAAAGTGTCATGGAAATATGCTTACATGTGTTTGTATAGAGGTGTGTGATTAAAATTAAAACACTTTTATGGTAGTGTGAGTTATCATTATCTAAGAAAACTGAGACTCACTGAGTTTGTATTTTGTCCAAAGTCGCTCAGGTAGTAAATGAAGAATTTTTTTTTTTTTTTTTGGTACCGGGGATCAAACTCAAGACCTTGTGCTTGAAAGGCAGATGTGGTGTTACTGAGCTAAATCTCCATCCCCTCCCAGGTAGTAAATGGCAGAAGAAAGATTGACTCTCATTATAATGATGCCAAATCTGATATTTTTTACAATAATATTTTTATCTTTCTTACATGATCCCATAAGAGTTTATTTATTTTTGTTTTTATTTATTTTTTTTGGTACTGGGGATTGAACTCGGGCCCTTGCGCTTGCACAGCAGGTGGCAAAACCACTGAGCTAAATCCCCAGCCCAAGAGTTTATTTTTATATTCCCATCTGAATGTTGATTTACTAATCTATATCATTATATTGTTTCCATTCCAAAAACTACCTCATGTCTTCAATAATTATCTTTTCAGGTCAATTGACTACACTTTACTTCTGTACAATACACAGCTGTCAATTAAAATTGTTTTAGTGTCCTCATTTGCTAACTCTAACATTGGTGGTGGTTTGAACTGGATTCCAACTGATTGATTTTTCTGCTTCTTTACATACCTGGTAAACTTTTATTAATATGAGAAAGTTTGAAGTTTATTTTTTGTGATGCTGAATCTTTTATTCTTTGTTTTTGCTTTTGTGTTTTGGGTTGGTTTTTTTTTTGGTACCAGGGACCGAACTTGGGTCCTTGGGCTTGCACAGCAGGCGGTGGAACCACTGAGCTAAATCCCCAGCGCTGAATCTTTTATTCTTACAAATATTCTTGAGCTTTATTCTATAATGTAGTTATTTGTAATAGTTTCACCCTCTTGAATTTTACTTTTATGAGTTGTAGGTATATTTCATGTGGTCCCTAGTGTAGAGCCACTTATTCCCAGCTCTTCAAGTACAAGACTCTCCAAGTACTTAAAGGTGCTTCTTAAACTGCCCTCAGGAAGAAAAAGGGGCATGTATCCATTAAAATGACTGGAAAACATATTTCACTAGACAGTGTAGAGAGTTGTCAGTAGATAGATTCATCAAAACTAGCAGATATTTAAGTTTAAAAAATGTGTTGCGTACGTCAAACCCTCCTTCTACTTGTAAGCTTAAATTAGGTTTGTTTTCTATATTTGATACACATTTAGTGATTAAAACTGAATTTTAAATCTTCCCCATTTTCTTCTTGGCACTTTTCATTTTTATTCCTTACCAAAATTCAATTATCATACCTGTAAATGAGAACATCATGCATTGCTAGAGATTAGATATGTTATGCTCCCAAAGACCCATGTGTTAAATGCTTGTTCCTATGCCTGGTGCTATTAAGAAAAGGAAGAATGTTTCACAGGAGAGTCCTAGTGATATATTTTAAATGATTAGGTATATTAGACAAAAGAACTGATACACACAACTTAAAAGGGTAAAGATTCATTTTAGCTCATGGTTTCAGTAGTTTAAGTCCATGGATATGTTGCTTAAAAACAGAAACATTAAGGTAGAAGTGCATGGTGGAAAAAAATTGCTCAACTCATGGAAGCCAAGAAGCAGTGTGGGGGAAAAATCCTGAGAAGAGGCCAAAGAACAGATATAGTCCTCAATGTCATGCCCCAAAGATGCATCCAAAAATAAGCTTTACTAACCTTCTCGAGTATTCTCATTCATCAAATTGACAATCGAGATTAACCATCAGAAATACACTATTTGCCAATTTGACACCCAAACACATTTTAAATCATACTTAATCTTGACATAGAGCCAATAACTAAGTCATAATTTTACCTATCTATCCTATAAGAATTGAAAATACACTAGTTTTCCCCAAATTCTCAGCAGTTCCATCACTGTTCAAAAATACTAAGCCAAAGTCATTTTGAGACTTAAGGCAAACTCATAGCTGTGAGATCATATAAAAATACTACTACTACTACTGATGATAATAATAATAGGCCCAAAGTAAATATTACAATTACCAAGAAAGGGATAGGGGAATGGAAAGGAGTAAAATGAAACCAAGAACAAACCCAGCAGGGCTAATATAACTGTAGCTCCATGTCCAGAACCTGGACATCCCTGCCTCTATGGTCTTACTGGTTACACCCCTCATGCCCTTTCTCTTGGTGTGGCTCTCTTCATTGCCTATGGCTCTCCTCAATAGATGTTCTATGTTCTTTGCATCTCCAACTTCCTGGCATCTCTATTACAGCTTAGGCTTTATTATGTGCATTGTCCTCTAAGAGACTCCTGGTAGCATGCTGTACCCACCCCATTCTTCTTTTGAAATCCAGGTAGAAGCTTCCATAAACCCTTACTCCTGCATTCTGCATACTTATAAAACCAGCATCAGATGGATGATGCCAATGTCTGCCACCAGCATGAACAGTAGCCTGGTCTTCTTAAACTATGACTACAGTAACTTCTGAATGTCTGGAAACTGATCACTGAGAGACACCTCCATAGCAAGCTCATATTGAGGGGATCTCCCTGAGGCTCTCTTCTCATACCAAACTCTTTCAAATTTGCTTAAGCTTTTATACACTAGAGCCTGTGATAGGCAGTTTCTGGCCAATTCCTGAGATGCCCTGAAGGTGTCTTTCTCATTGTCCCAATTCAAAGTACTTGATTTTTTAATAGTACTAATTTCTTCAGCAATCACCCCTGCCTTGTCCCCAAATTCTTAACTGCTTTTCTGACCAAACTGTAAGTTTTTCTAATTTTTCTTCTCTGTTTTTTGCTTCCAATTCTTACTATATCTGTCTGAAAGCATCCATTAGTACCCATGCCACGGTCTAAATGTTTGACCACCTTGAAATGCCCTTCACCAGATCAATTAGTCTATTGCTTTTAAATTCAGACTCAAATGAAGTTTTAAGAAATGAATAAAAAGTATACAACTTCCTTGCCAGAATGTAGCATTCATCACTCCTAGTCCAATTCCTAGCAGAGCCCTCATTCCTACCTAAAATATAAAACAATAATTACATTATGCATTCCTTTCAACATTCAGATCTCCCACTAGAATTGCCCATCAATCTCTACTAGTGGTATTATAGAGCTTCTCTAGGAGGCACCTCTAGCTTCCAAACCTTTGCAAACAACTCCTATAAGCAAGTTCAAAGGCTTATGTGCTACGTATTCAACTATAATCACAGCAATGACCTTACCCCTTGGAATACTAATATTCTGTATGAAAGAGTTTTCATTGCTGAGACAAACTACCTGATTTAAACAATTTAAAAGATGAAA
Organism: Heterocephalus glaber; assembly: GCF_000247695.1. Next base: position 40,250,798 of record NW_004624730.1, on the reverse strand, counting down.
ACATTTATTTTTATCTGTAAGTTTTATTTCATCTCACAATCTCTAATGTTGCAATCCATGCTCTTCTGAATCAAGGCAGAAACATCATGGTGGAAGGACATGGTAGAGGGAAACTTCCCATTTCATGGAAGCCAAGAAACTGTGTGGGAGGGAAAAGCCTGACAGCAAGTGGCCAGAAATCAGACATGGTCCTTAAGATCAAGACTCACTCAAACATACACAAATGTATGTGTTATTAATTTTTTGGATGTCTGTCAAGCTAATCAAGTTGACAGTAAAGATTAACCATCTCAATGTGCTTTTTTGTGGGTTGAGTAAAGTAAAATTGGCCTTAAATTCAGTGGGAATGAATCAATAATATACATTAAATTAGATATATTTAAACAGAAACACACACACAACAAAAGCAAGGCTATGTATTGATTAGGTAATGAAAGTGTATGACCAGAGGCTTGCAGAAACATAACACTATATTTCTGTATGGAGCAATGGTTTAGTCAGTATTCTGTAATTCAGTGTTCACTGTGACTTCATAAACACAACTATCATAAACAAGAATTTTACTGCAGCTAGTGTCCTATCTTTACATTATTAGTGTGAAGTATAACAAAACTTCTAAATATTTTCTATAAAATAGAAGACTTAGTATACAAATGATTATATAAATCATTCTATTTTAAGTATACATCTGGCTAATTTAAAAAATTCTTTTAAAATGCTAAATACTTTTCTTTCTTCATAGATAAATGAAACTGATTTCACTCTCTATTTTGGACTTCTAAAGTATCACGTGGTTTACTATTTCTTTCAGATGACATAATTAGTGCTGAACTAAATTAAAGAAAATAGAATTTTCTTTGTTCTAGCAATAATAGTGAATGATATTTCACAACCATTTATTGCAGAAAGAGTTAATTTTCTATTCCACAAAAAGCCCAATCAAGAAAGATTGTTTTTGACAGTAAAGAAATTAAATGAATAGTTATTTTTCAAGTGTAGTTAAATCTCTAATTTCATTAATGTGTATGCATTTTTATTTTTTCAAATGATCCAGGTGAAGAGATGTTAAAATAGATTTTCCCAAAACTTTCAAATCTTTTATTGTTTTTTTTAAATAGTAGACTAAATTTAATGAAGAAGACACATTTAAAATTCAAAATGAAAATCAGAAGTGTTTTATTTTAATATTTATTTGAGGTGATATGTTTAATTTGTGTGTTTGTGTGTGTGTGTGTGTGTGCAAGACAGGTAAAGTAAACTGTAAACTATTGTGTACATTTCCGTGTAAATTCATTCAATAAAAACATTCATTAAGACCTGAGAATGTAGCTCAGTAATAAAGTGTTCAAAATGTATGTGTGAGACCCTGGTTCAATCCCAACACTTCGACAGAAAAAAATACTTCAACAAAAGCCAGGTTAAGAGATATGGAAGAGATGGACTATGTTGCTAAATTCCTACAAGGCTTTCAATTGATTATAATGAAAAAAATCAGAAGCATATAATTTTAATAGAATGTGATTAATTTTGGTTACCTTGTGGAAACAAAACCTTTATAAACAATGCATGAAATGGATACACATCAAGAGAGTTTTATAAATAAGTAGCATATCAGCTTTATTAATAGTCTCAAAAAAGTTGATAATAATCAATATATCTTTTAAATAATAAATTGGCAAATTAAATGAATTTTAGTACATTCTTAAAATGGAATATTACTGAACAGTAAAAGGTTATGGGCCATTTAGCAAAAAAAAAAAAAGACATAGAGAATCCTTAAATATTTACAAGTGCAATAAGTTGTTGTGAAATATTATATAGTATGTTAATAATATGATATTTTGGGTACAACAAAACTGTAGGTACAGTAAAAAGATTAGTGGTTTCTAGGAACCTAGAGAAAGAAGGAGAGTTGAATAGATGAAACAAAGATGAATTATGGAGCAGTGAAACTATTCTATGTAATACCACAGAGGTGAACACATGACATTATGTATTTGTCAGTATTCATAGACCATTACAGCAAAAGAGTAGACGTTAATATTCACAAACTAAAAGATCATTATTTAAGTCATTTTGAGATTCATAGAATGAGTGCAAACTGTAACAAGAGAATAAAATTGTATTACAAAGAAAGAAACTTCCTTAATATATGGCAAGGGAGGAAAATGTTGGCATAACTAACCAGAAAATGTATGGAATTCATGAGATTGAAGACAAAAGGAACAGCACATCAGACTGTTCTCTAGATGACAAAATTGTTTCCCATTTGTGGGTAAACAAATTTGATATTGCTACTGGAAATGAATCATTAGGAAACGTATGATAAAAGATGGAATTGAGATTTCTCACTATTGGAGTGGAAATTACAGATAGGAAGGAAGTACACTACAATAAATCACACAGTAATGGATTAGAGTTTGGGGTAGGATGAATTCATTATTCACTTAATATAGATACATGATTACACATATAAGTATTTATAGATATCTGTAAATACATATGTGTGCACACACATATTTCCTTGCACTGCAAGTTATGTGAATCTGATATCTCTGTAGGTAAACAAAACAGACCTACAACTCAGGTCTTGACTTCTAATAACCACTGTTAAATTTTAAAAAATCAACAATAACAACAAAAAAAAGTTTCTTGGATAAATGAGTGGCTCTAAGTTACTCATTTTCTTAATGCAAGGAAAACATCAGATGAGATTAGAGCATCTTGAAGTGCCATATAATGAGGAAGTGCTCAATAACAAAATAAAGCAACACTGATAGAGTGCTCCCACACAGCCTAAGAACCAAAAGAAAGAGCTCTACACAGCAAAAGCTGAAAACAATTTGAGCAATAGATAGATAAAATTAACAAAAAATTATGAAATCACAACTCTAGCTACAAAAAATGATTGACAACAGCCAAACATCATGACAAGGATGAGTCAATATCTGTCAGTTATAACCATCAATGTTAATGACCTCAATTCATCAATCAAAAGAAATAGACTGGCAGAATGGATTATGAAGCAAAATCCAATAATATGCTATATACAAGAAACACATCTAACTAAAAAAGAAACTCATAGACTGAAAGTAAAAGGATGGAAAACAGTTCTCTATGTGACAGGAACCCGGAAAAAAGCTGAGGTAGCAATCTTATTTGCAGACAAAGTATATTTCAAACTGAAACTAATTAGGAGAGATAAAGAAGGTCAACATATCCTTGTGAAGGGAACAATCTAAGAGGAAGAGACGACAATCATAAATATATATGCACCAAATATGGATGCCCCCAACTACACAACGCAAATGTCAACGGACAAGAAAAACCAAATAAGCACTAATACAACTGTAGTGGGGGATCTCAGTACCCTACTATCACAAATAGATCATCTAGACAAAAAATCAACAACGAAATTCTAGAACTGAACCAAGCTATTGAACAAATGGACTTAAAATATGTTTACAGAGTGTTTCACCCCACAAAATCAGAATATACATTCTCTTCTTCTGTACACAGGTCAGTCTCCAAAATAGACCACATGCTAGCTCATAGGACATGTTTAAGCATGTGTAAAAGAATTGAAGTTGCCCACTGTATATTATCAGACTATAGTGCAGTAAAATTGGAGATCAATAACATAAGAAACCACAAAACCCCACAAACACATGGAAATTGAACAACCAATGGGTCACAGAGGAAATTAAGAAGAAATCAGACAGTTTCTACAAGTAAATGATAATGCCAGTAAAACATACAGGAATCTGTGGGACACAATAACAGCACCTCTAGGAGAGAAATTCATAGCAGTGAATGCTCATATTAGGAAAACAGAGAACTCAAATAAACAACCTAATGCAGAACATCAAGGTCTTAGAAAAGAAGAGCATAACAAACCCAAAGCTCTTACAAAAGGGGAAATTATAAAGATCAGAGTAGAAATCAATGCAATGGAGACTAAGAGAATGATACAAAACATCAATGAATTAAAGAGTTGGGTTTTTGAAAGAATGAATAAAATTGATAAACCTTTAGCCAACCTTATCAAAAAAAAGAAAAGAATAGGCTCAAATCCATGCAATTAAGAATGAAAAACAATTAAGTCATAACAGAGCCAGCAGAAATCCAGAGGATCATCAATACCTACTTCAAGAACCTGTACTGTAATAAAATGGAAACACAGAAGAAATGGACACATTCCTAGATATATAGGAATTGCCAAAATTAAATGAAGAAGATAGAGAAATTCTAAACACCCCAATTACAATGAGTGAAAATGAAAATGTAATACAAAATTTACCAACAAAGAAAAGCCCAGGTCCTGATGGCTTCACTACTGAATTCTACAAGACATTTAAAGGAGAACTATCGCCATTACTCTTTAAACTCTTCAATGAAATTGAAAGGGAAGCAATACTTCCAAAATCATTCCCGGAAGCAACTGTTACTTTGATTCCAAAACCAGGGAAAGACCCAAACAAACAAGACAACTACAGACCAATCTCCCTAATGAACATAGATACAAAAATCCTCAAAAAGATACTGGCAAACAGAATACAGAGGGTCACCAAGAAGATCATACACCCTGACAAAGTTGGACTTATCTGAGTGATGCAAGGATGGTTCAACATATGTAAATAAATAAATGCAATACACTATATTAACAGAGCCAAGAACAAAAAACCTATGATCATCTCAATAGATGCAGAAAAAGCATTTGATAAAATTCAACACCCACTCATGATAAAAACCCTGCAGAAAATTGGAATAGATGGTCTTTATCTCAACCTGATTAAAGCTATCTATAAAAAACCAACAGCCAACATCATACTAAATGGTCAAAAACTGAAAACTTTCATGCTAAAATCAGGAACAAGACAAGGATGCCCACTATCACCACTCCTGTTCAATATAGTTCTGGAAACATTAGCCATAGGAATTAGACAACAGAAAGAAATACAAGCAATAAAGACAGGAAAGGAAGAAGTTAAATTGTCATTATTTGCTGATGATATGATACTTTACATAGAAGACCCAAACAAATCCACCAAAAGACTTTTAGACTTAATTGACAGATACAGTAGAGTAGCTGGATAGAAGGTCAACACTCAAAAAATAATAGCCTTCTTGTACGCAAATAAAAGACTCACCAAGAGAGAAATTAGGGAAACAATTCCTTTTACAATAGCATCAAAAAAAAATGAAATCTCTAGGAACCAATCTAACAAAGGAAGCAAAAGACCTCTAGCAAAAGACTGAAAACTACAGCACTCTGAAAAAAGAAATCAAAGAAGGTATAAGAAAATGGAAAGATATGCCTTGTTCCTAGGTAGGAAGAACCAATATAATGAAAATGGCCATACTTCCAAAGCTGCTATACAGATTTAATGCAATGTTGATACAAATTCCAGCAATATATTTCACAGAACTAGAGAAAACAATCCAAAAATTCATTTGGAACAAGAAGAGACCTAGAATAGCAAAAGCAATTCTAGACAACAGAGACTTGGAAGGGGCATCACAATCCTGAATTTGAAACTATACTACAAAGCTATTTTGATAAAAAAAACAACATGGTACTGGCAAAGAAACAGACCTTAGGATCAGTGGAATAGATTAGAAGATCCAGAAACAACTCCAGACATACTCAGCTACCTCATCTTTGATAAATGAGCCAACCATCCTCACTGGAGGAAAGATAGTCTATTTAATAAATGGTGTTGGAAAAACTGTATTTCAACCTGGCACAGATTAAAACTAGACCCATACCTATCACCATGCACTAAACTAAGGTTGAAGTGGATTAAACATCTAAATATTAAAACAGAAACACTAAACTTGATGGATGATAAGTTATGTAGAACTCTTGAAGATATTGGCATAGGAAAATACTTTATGAACAAATCCTCAGTAGCATGGGAACTAGCACAAAGAATCAACAACTGGGATCTTATCTTATTAAAAAGCTACTGCACAGCAAGGGAAACCACCAACAGAGCTAAGAGACAACTTACAATGTGGGAAAAAATTTTTACCGTCTATACCTCAGACAAAGGACTGCTATCTAAAGTACATAAAGAACTGAAAAAAATCAAACCAGCCCCCCAAATATAAAGACACAATCCAAAAATGGGCATCTGAAATGAACAGACATTTCTCAGACAAGGAAGGAAAAGCAGCAATAAACATATGAAAAAATGTGCAATATTACTGCTCATTCGAGAGATGCAGATGAAACCAACACTGAGATTCCACCTCACCCCACAAAGAATGGTTGCTATCAAGAAATCAACCAATAACAAATGTTAGCAGGGTTGTGAGCAGAAAGGAACCCTTCTCCATTTTGGGTGCGGGTACAGACTGGTGCAACCACTTTGGAAATCAGTAGGGAGATACCTCAAATAACTAAGACTAGAGGTCCCATTTGGCCAAGCTATTCCCCTGCTGGTTATCTTCCCAAAAGAAGTAGAAGAATCATATCACAGCGATATATGTGCACCCATGTTCATAGCGGCACAGTTTGTAATAGCTAAAGCTTGGAAACAGCCCAAGTGGTCATCGACTGGAAACTGGATAAAGTTTTGGGTTTTTTTATAAAACGGAGTACTACTCAGCCATAAAGAATGAGAAACTTGAGAAATTTATAGCTAAATGGATGCATATTGAGGCCATACTCTTAAGTGAAATAAATAAAACACACATGTGTAAATACCAAATAGCTTTGCTGGTGTGAGAAACTGAAAGTGTAAATAAGGATTAAAATGATTATAATGAATAATTGATAATTTGAAATAGGAAGAAAAGCTCCAAAGGTGTAGGGGAAGTGGGAGGGGAAGGGGAAAGGAAAGAAAGGAAAGGAAAAATTATAAGAAAAGGAAAAAGTGGAAACAAAGTCTTTCTAAATAGGGAAGGGTGGAGGGGTTGAAGGGAGCACAGGGAATGGAGAAAAAATAAGAACCAGGATATATCATGTACATGTACAAGTACCCAATCATAAATGTAAACATATTGTACACCCAAAATGTACCATTAAAAGAATTTAAGCTAAAAAAAAAGCTAAAAACTAAAGAATTATGGGAAGAGAGGGATAAAGAAGTTAAAAGAGATTTTAAAAAGAGAATTGAAAAAATGGAAATAGAGCTTTTGTATATGAGAAGTAGAATAAAAGTTGGAAGGAGTAGAGAGGGATGAGAAAGGAAGGGAACAAAATAGAATTAAGATGTGTTATGTACATGTACAAACTCCCCTTGATAAATGCAATCATTATGTATTGCAAACATGTGCTAATAAAAGTAAACAAACTACAAAAAAGACCATAAAAAGTTAAAGAATTCTGACTAAACTATGCTAATGCAAGTTAATGATAGGGAAACTGGATGAGATATATGGTAATTATCTTTACTGTCTTAAACTTTCCTGAACATACAAAATAATTCTTTTAAACAATTCTATCTAGAGCTGAGGATGTACCTCAGTGGTGCTGTGCCTGCCTGGCAAGCACAAGGTCCTGAGTTCGATTGCTGTTACCTAAAAAAATACATAACAATAAAAAGTTCCATTTAAAAATGCTTATGGGTCAGCCAACCAAAGATGAAATGCATAAGAATTGAATAAGAATAACATGAAAAAGTCAGAAATGCAAGAAATGAGATAGAATGCCTGCACATTTTATGAAGTTCAGGGCACACAGTGTGAGAAGCAGGAGTACTAAGAGATATGAAAAAAAAATTGACTCTTGGCCGGGAGGAGCAGGCCAAGCCTCTCAGGGCCTGTGGTGCAGTCCAGGAGGGTTCACCGCCTCCCCAGGCCCCGCTCCGAGACCTGACGTGCTTCAGCCAGGTGGTGATCCCCGCAGCAGGTCCCCAGAGCCGGGTACTAGGACAAGAGGAGGCCCCACCGAGGCAAGGCGGGCGAGCTGCGGGACCTGAGGCCTCAGCCATGCGTCCCAGCCTCCACATGGCCGCAGGATGGCAGGAGAGATGAGTGCGAGCCAGAGGAGGCTCCAAGGGCGGAGGAAGTCTGCCTGGAATGCGGCTTCTGCTACTGCCTCCGCCATGCAGAGGCACACAGGAAGACATTCCTGTCACCACCTGGTCGAGTTAAGTCCATAGCGCCCAGCCCTGGACGTCCAGTCTGCTTGGGGACGGAGTGGGGAAGGACGACGTTGGGCTAAGGCGGGGCCGGAGAGGGAAGTAGAAAGCAAAGCAGGGGAGGAGAGTAAGTCAGAGGAAGACAGCAAGTCTGAAGAAGAGAGCGAGACAAAGGAGGAGAGGGAGGAAGAGAGTGAAGAAGACAGTGAGGAAGACATGCAAGATGAACAAGAAAGCGAGGTGGAGGAGGACAACCAAGAAGGAGAATCGAGGCAGAAGGAGAAACTGAGGCAGAGAGCAAATTTGACCCAGAAATAGAATGGAAGCAGAGAGAATTGCCAAGAGGAAGTGTCCGGATCATGGACTCAATTTGAGCACTTACTGCCAGGAAGATAGGCAGCTCATCTGTGTGCTTTGTCCAGTCATTGTGGTGCACCAGGGCCACCAGCTATCTACCCTAGATGAAGCCTTCAAAGAGCTAAGAAGCAAAGACTTAGGTGGACTGAAGGCAGTTACGATAGAGTTGGTGGAAAGGTTAAAGTTCAAGAGTTCAGACACTAAATTAAATCGGGACTAGATGAAGGTGTTTATACAGCAGGAATTTAAGAAAGTTCAGAAAGTGATTGCTGATGAGGAGCAAAAGGCCCTTCACCTAGTGGACATCCAGGAAGCAATGGCCATGGCTCATGTAACTGAGATATTGATATCCAGTCCCACATGGACAGGTTGATGACTCAGATGGCCCAGGCCAAGGAACAACTTGATACCTCTAATGAATCAGCTGAGCCAAAGGCAGAGGGTAATGAAGAAGGAGCCAGTGGTACCAGTGAAGAAGAGGACACATGGAGGGTTGGCACCCCCAGTGGAAAACCACCCCTCCCCTTGTGTGTCTGTGACAGTGTGTGTGTAACTGCTTCTGATTTCTGTGAAAGCTGCCCAGGAACCAATGTCCTTCCTCAGATATGTCCTCAGATCCACAGCAGGCACATATCTCTCCAAGAGACAGCCAGTCATAGCTTTCTGAGTTTGTGCTTCTCATTTTTTTGTTGTGGTAGGTCAAGGAAAGAGAGTCTTTGATCAACTGAGAGCAATTAAAAAGGGCCCTTCGGGTACCCTCCCCATGGCTGCTATGAATTTACTCAGGAAGGCCAGTCTCTGTAATATTACAGAAGTCAAAAGTATCACTTCATCAGGAAGAATCTGGAAAAATTTGGAAGGGAACTCAGAGTTTTTGCCTACATGCAAACAAAAACCCCACCTGTTCATACTGAAGCATGAAACAAAAGAGGGCAAAATTAGTTCTGAATTGACTCATGTAGACTGTCTCTCATAGCCCATTTCTACCTGTGTGAAAATGAGTAGCATGAAGCAGGATGGAACTGTAAAAAATGGAATTGGATAAGTTAAAAGCTAAAATGATAGATATTTTTAGTATTTCAAGTTATCCAGGACTTCAGATTCATAATTCAGTGCTGTGGAAATGAAAAAAATGATTGAAAAGGTGGAAAGGAAATGACCTAGGGCTGGGGAAATGACTTTAGGAAACAAAAGAAGTGGACCAATGAATCTGATTAAAAGTTTAGTATTTCTGCATTCCAAAAAAAAAAAAATTGACTTTCGTAATGTTAGCTAGGAACATCAGGTAGTTCATGGTGCTCTCTAGTAAGCAGAAACAATTCATGGAACAACAGCATCAGACAAATGAGCACCAGACATTTGCTCTCTGACATGATAAAGTCATATAAAAATAAGACTATTTTGTAAATATGAGCAGAGACAAAACCAAGAACACCATGCAAAATACTAAAACAAGCAAATGCTACCTTCCCTACATAACATTAATGACTCTTGTTCCTTAACTAATTATAGATTTAACACCCATGCAGTTCTTTTAATATCTGTTTTTTTAAGTAATCATTAATATTTAAGTCTCATATTTATCCTACTTCCTGTAAACACCTAATGTAGGAAAAATCTCCTGCTTTATTAAATCCTCCCTCAAATCACCTAAACAGAAACTCAAATTTTTAATCAGTCTCTTTGAACATTGTTACTAAGACATCTGATTGGTCTACTTGGTACCATTTTTCTTGCTACAGAACTATAAACTCACCTTTTTTTGATTACAGGTATATTCCTTAAGCTCTTTGGCTGGTAGGCATTTACCAGAAAAGACACGTGTGGCAAAATGATAATGCAGGGACTCAGGCCATGTTAAATAGCTTGGACTTAATCCTAAAAGCATTGCACAGAGTTACTGAAAAATTTTATGCATGTGATAATATGGTTTAAAATGTATTTTTAATACATTTTTGTGGCTATATGGACAATGCTTTTGAAGAGCAGAAGGTTATGACAGCTTCCAATTGAGTGCTGCACTTCAGAAGAAGGTAAGAATGAAGGGGAAAATGATGCATTTAAGAAATATTTTTAGTTTAAAGATTCTGCAGTCTGTAGCAATTAGTAATGGTAATAAAAATGAGAATAAACATTGAAGGATATTGATTATAGGTTAACCACATTATTATCTCATATCATCACAGATTTACATGGGAATGGCAACATGAGTGTTGAATAGATAAAGTGCTCACAATTAATAATTTAGATAAAAATAAAAAGATTGCTCTTTTTACATTTTAAATTTTGCCTTAGTAATATAGTGCTGAAGTTCTTGTTAGATTGGAATTCAAAGAATGCACAGTGTTTGATAGCAAGTGACAGAACACACACCAAAAAATATGTGATTTGTTGCTTGAGAGAGAAAATATTAGTTTGTTTCCCCAGAAGAGTGCAATTCTGTCCTAAGTAAACAAAGATGTCTCCAGATGAAAATAAAGATCTACTCAGAATACCATTAGCTTTGCCAGATTGAAAACTGTGTGGGGGAAGGGAGCCCTGTCTTCCTGTCTATTATTTAATTCTTAGTACCTCTCATCACACCTCTAGGTATATAACAGGTGATCACTAATTACTGTTGAGTGAATGAATAAACTGAATAATTAAAAGTTATTCCAAATGCGGCAATATGATTTCATGCCGCATCAAGACAAAGAATTTGCCCCCTAAGATATAAAAAATATCTCGAGCATGTAGTGGAAAAAGGGGTTTAATAGAGCAAAAACACAAAATAAAAAGAACTATTTACAGACCTAGAGCATGAGAACCAGAGTCCCTAGAGCAGCAAAAGAATGAAATTAAAGTGGCACAATAACTACTTCTTAAAAGATGTGTTCTCACTATGAGTTGTAAGACAGAAATGAGGCAAGACATCAAGACCCCAGAGGAGATCCAAGATATCTATGTTCACAGATTTTCAAAGGGGGTAAGAAAGCCTTCTTTCTAGGTATTCTAGAATTTGGATGATGAATTAGTTGCAATAGTTTGACGACCATGGTATAATTGACTCTTATAGTGAAACCACATTAAATATTGTCAACCAGGATTTTTTATATACCTTTTCTACTTCCATCACAGATTCTGGCAAATTCTGATGGAGTAATTTGAGACAAAGGATAAAGAAATATAGGAGTTCTTTGCAAGATCATAGGCAACCACGAGAAGGCATAACAATAGATTAAGATGAAAAACAGTGAAATTCAACATTTAGAAAGAACCAAAGTTGTGATATTAATATCCAAACCTCAGTAAAAATGGATTCATAGTCAAGAGTAAACTCAAGGAATATACTTTTATAAAAGTTCTCCTTCCTTTTGAATTTAATTGTTGAGTAAATTCATTTCATCATTCCTCTCTAACATGAATAATTTCAAATAACTTTAAAAGTAAAAATATATGGTTAAAGAAAATCAGATTAGTTTTCTTCAAAGAGGAAAATCTAAATTAAAATAAATATAAAATTCCAGTTCTGCCCCCAAACACACACACACACACATACACACACACTCCTATGCCCACATGCTACCATATGTAATGAAAAATAAAGTTTTCATTTGGAAATGATATAAATTTTTACATATTCTGAAATGAGTTAATTGATGCTAGATTATTTTCTTTATTTCTTTATCCCATTCTCTTGTGTAGGTCATTTGATACTCCTGTTTCTGTTTTTCTTGATAGTTGAGCATCGGAGCAATTCTCTACTGATGCTGCCCAACCAACAGAACACAAAGATAAAAGTGAACTTTCTAGGTATTTTTCTTTGGACTCTCACATATGAAGTAGAAAATAAAGCCACAGTTGGACCCCCAAAAATAATTTACACTGAGATTTTGCAGTCAAAATAGTAAGAAATAAAATAGTAGTTTTTGTAGATAATTGAATGAAGCTATGACATTTAGAGAAAATTTCAATCTACTCAGTTGACTGTTTTTACTAAAAAAGAGTGTTTCATTATTTTTTAATCTGGAAATATGTTTTGTTCTCATGAAGACATTTATCATACTTGTAGTTGGAAGGCTTCCCCCCCAAATATGAAGCTGCTTTCCCAAAGTATATTTACATTTAGCATTATCAAATACTTTGCATTAATTTTTCCTTTCATATATTTGTATTTATTTAAATTGTTCAGGCATAAATCTGTTGATGTAATTTAGTACACAAATGTACTAAATATAACTATTTTTTTCTATGGGTATGTTTTCATGACCTTAAATCTTTTTTTCTTCCCATTACTGAGAATTGAACCCAGACCCTTGCACATGCTAGAGAATTGCTCTGGCACTGAGCTACACCCAGAGCCTGACATTAAATCTTTTAACTCAAAATCAAACCAAAGAAAACTAAAAGTAAACAAAAAAAAGTTTGACTTAGGACAAAAAAATGTATACTTCAGAAATAAAAGCTACTAATCTTGACTAAGTCTGCTACCATAGGAAATTCTAAGATAATAAAAAGATACATGTAGAAGAATTAATGAAGTATGTGCTCATATTGGGCAGGATACCAGTAATGTCAGGCCAAATCTTTATGTGATATTTGTGTGAATGTGAGTATAGCTGTGTGTGCATATTCATATGAACTCCTAACCAGTATGGTGGAGGTAAATAAAGACTGAAAGTTGCCCAACTTTTTCAACTAATTAAATAATAAAAGTATGGTGGTAAGAATAAAAGCATATAAATCTAAATTTTTTGTGAATTAAATAGATATTTATTTTGCTGAAAAATTTATACCTCCATGCATTACCATATGCCACCTATTAAACATGTAAATTCAAAACCTGTGTATCCTTTTACAGTGTTTAATTTTGATGATTACAGATCTATCAAAAAATTGATTTTAAAAAGCTTCCTATAAAGTTATACTTAAATTTACCTGTTGCTTACATTATCAAAGGATTTGTAGTTACTCTAAAGGTCATTTTATAGAATCCAGGTTCCATGAATCTCATATTCAAAAAACCTCTAAATACTTTGATGGCAAGTGATCTTTCTTTAGGTAGTGGAAAGACCCATGACTGTGGCGTTGGAAAAGCTGCCCTCCTAGGAATGACTGCAGGGAAATATACTGTGTTGTCCCTGAGGTAAGAGAAATGCTGTGAAACAGGCACATAAAGAAATGCAGCCCCAGATAGACTGAATGTGTCTCAGAGTGAAGTTGACGCTGATGCTGTTCAGATAATGTAGCCTTAACTGAGAGACATTTTAGTGACTTCTGAGTATAATTAGCAATAAGGAAGGCTTTGGGAAAAAAGTAAAAGTAAAATGAAAATGTTCAAATAATGTGAAACAATCTCTGAAAAGAATGTTCATTTTTTATTAGCAAAAAGATTTATCTAGCCCATTGTAGTTAATACAACCTAAATTATGTTTAAGAGGAACTCATAAGCATGCTTATTCTTCTTGAGACTGAAGGAGAAGACACTTGGTAGTTGGAAAGTTGAGATGAAATCTTCCATTCTGCACAGACACTTTTGAGTTGGAAATGGATAATTGAAAGAATATAATTAGCCTTACCTAGTTAATAAACCATTAGTGGCAAAGAGCATCAAAAGGCTTAACTGACCCTCTGTATCCTGTCAGACTCCTGTCAAGAAGGTAACATAGAAGACTGACACAGAATCAGTGACTAAATGTTAAGGTTGGAAAGACTTATTTTAATGAAATGCATCCAAGAAACCAATGTAGAAAAAATGGGCTCAGAGTTATCATATGACAATTTAAAGTCTATTTTGTGATGTGCTTTTCTGAAGCTAACAGTAGTCTGATGTCCAGGTGTTTGCAAAGTTGGTATGGAGAATAGAAAGAGAGAAGAAAGTGTGTGCGGGAGAAAGGTTTCCATCTTCTCATTGTTCTACTACTCGTGTTCATCTCCTTTCACAACTGTTAACCTTTGCTTCTTACTACAGTATGTAATTGTATGGTACCTTTGCCATATCCACCATTGCCATCCTTTAATCACTAATATATCCCTCTTCAGGTATTGAACACTTCTAATTGCAAATGCTCTCAAAGTTATTTAACTATATACATATTTATGTATCATTATTCTATTTTATTTATGTTGTATTTTTATATTTTATTGTTATACCATATAAAATAAATAATTATTTAGATAAAATGTTCACTGTCATGTTATATATTATCACAATAAATACAAGCAAGTAAAGTAGACATGCTAGTTAATCTTAACTCTCAACTTGATTGCATTAGGTGTCTCCTGGAGAGATGATTGGCTCATGGATGTGTAATACTCATCAGTGGATTAATTTAACACTTTTCATAGCTGAATGTGCTGTTAGAAGATAGGGCTCAGTTGGAGAAGGTGAATAATTAAGGGCATGCCTTTGCATGATCTATCTTTCCTGGGGCTTTTCCCCTATGCTCTGCTTTCCTATCATCATGAAGTGAGAAGCTGTCCCCCACCATACCCTTCCACTGTGGTGTTCCTCACTTTGAGTCAGTTGACTACAGAATAAAACTTTGGAAATTGTAAACTAAAATATACCTCTCCTGTTTTAGGTGGTAGTTGTTAGGTACTTGGTCTCAGAGAAAGGAATGCTGAACAATAACATGAGAGAAACTCAATTATCTGAGGTTCACAATTTTAACACTTAAAGTAATTAAATACTATGGTTTGAATGTGAAACATGCTGCAATTCAATTGCCATTGTAACAATACTGAGAAGTGGGACTTTTGAGAGGTTATTATGTCTTGGAGGAACTGCCTCATGAATGGATTGAAATTACTCTGGGAAGAGGCTAGCATGGTATCAGCTTTGTTATAAAATAAAGCTCCCTTGCAATGCTCTCTTTCCTACTCATATTATGAACCTTCTTCCCTAGGTATCAAAACCTGCTCAAAACCACTGACAGAGGCTAATAAAAACAGTGGTCCCAAAGCAGGTGCTACTTTTATCTGTGCCATCAGGAAGGGGGCAATTACAAATACAGTGGTACTTTGGTTCACAAACTCACTTCTTTCCATGATTCTGGTCCCGAACTGAAGTGGACAAGAACTGAATCAAATTTGCGCTTACGGTCAACACTGAATCTAACTACTATCTTTCATTTGGATCTCATTCAACCAATTTGCCACCAGAATCATGGAAAGAATAAGGTTTGTGAATCAAGGTACCACTGTATTAAGGAGATCTGCTATCACTGTAAAACAATAAGGTGGCTAGCATAAAAATATGTTTAACACAAAGTTTTATTACAAAGTTTCAATTCTATCTACCTCTTGGGCACCGTACCTCTTTCGCCAATTTTCATAATTTCAGATAGTCAAGTCTCCCAAATCTCATGCTTTATCCCATATAACATTTTCTGTTTTCCGATAATTTCTATCTTCATAAAAACACATTTTTTTTCAGAATATTTCAATTTGCATTAACAGAGTCAACAAATTTTTCCATATTTTTCTTTTTTCTTAGTATGCTCACACTCTCTTCTCCTACTAAGGTACTATGGTTCTTATCCAGGGCTTGTACCTTATATACTTTTCTTTTCTGTCTATGTCAATCTCAAGTTCCAAGAATCTTAGCAAATGAAGGAGAAAAAAAAAAAAAAAAGAAAAACAAGCAAGTCAATGTAGTCAATGTAAGTTGTCTTCCATCATTCCCCTCTTTTTCCCTAATCTCATGAAAAACAAATTTCCATTATTTTATCCTAGTCTATTGAACAATATCAACCACTGCACAGTATTAAAAGGTATATATTAGAAGCTATGAACTACAAATCTCATTGTTTGTATGCTTTGTGAAAATATTTTTCTGTTTATAATTTCTTCTTTGTTTTTAAGCTCTTCCATTGATTGTATAATCACAAATAAATGTATTCTTATAAGCAAATTAATCAGTTTTCCATTATTATATATGTTTTCTTTCTTTTGTTGTTGTTGTTATTGAAAAGGCTCTTCTACTGTAGCACATAGAGGCCTTGACTTTCAACTTGTAATTCTCCTGCCTCATCTTCAATTCTCTTTGGTTTTCAACTTGCAATCTCCTGATGAGCTGACAAGCATGCACCACCACCACTGTCTTTATCATTTTATATAAATCATTTTAAAGCATTCCTCTGTTTTATCAAGTCAATAAATCTATTTATTTCTATTACTTTGTGTGCGTGTGTGTGTGTGTGTGTGTGAGACAGGGTCCCACTATGTAGTTCAGCCTGGCCTTGAACTCACTGTGCAACCTAGACTGGCCTCAAACTCAAGGCAATTCTCTTGCCTCAGCCTCCTAAGAGCTGGGATTAGAGGTGTGTCCCATCATGCCCAGTTTATTTCTTCTAAATGTCTTAAATTATTCCTCTTTGTATTTATCTCCATTTTCAGTGACCCTTGATTGAGTATGAATATTTTATTATAGTATATATCAAAATACCTAAATGTTTGCTTTAAATTATTCTAAATTTTAAATACAAGTACTAAAAAAAAGAAGAAAGAGGACCTTTAAAATAACCTATAATCTTCAGAAAATTTAAGCACAATTTTTTGAAAGTTTGTGAGATGTTAAGACATATGGAGGGGAGTAGTCTGATTACATAAGAAAAGTAATTAAAAGAATGAAAGTAAATTGGTGTAATGCAGACTTTTGTGATTCTTATTATACATTATAATACATAATAATTGTTTGAAATAGCAACAACAGAAAAGTTGAAGCATAAAATACTATAAAATAATGCATAAACTGTCTCATATGATATGAGCTATACATATGGTGGTTTACTTTCATTTATGTTATTTGATCTTTTCATCTAAATAAATTAATAACAGCAATTTTATGTCTAAAAATTAAAACTTTATAACAAATAGAATCATGTTTTATATTGTTTATTTTGTCATGTAACATACTAACTCTAAGTGTTTTGCATTTTTTCTCATAAATTTATTAGCTGTGGAGGACACCATGGAATATGCAGACTTTTTGATATTGGTTTGTTCTGATTTGTTTTGTTGACATTTAATCTCATAATTCATAAATGCATAGCATTCTTTTTAACAAAAGGTAAACATGAACATGAGCAGTTGTAAAATTATAAAAATTGTGCATTGATTTTGTTATAGTTTCATATTTATACATTTGCTCCTCTGAAATGTCACACTAACTTTAATTTTTACTATTTAGAAAATAAATAGTGATTATTATTTTTAAAAATACTTGAAAAATAAACCATTTTGTTTAATGGGCTTCATCTCTTTAAATTTAAGAATTATATTAATGTAAAACCCTGTTATTTTAAGTTGGCAAAAGTGCATGAACAACTGTATGTGTATTGGACCAGTGGAACTATAAATAGTTTTATTTTCTTAAGTTTTAGTATCTTCTTTGTTTTCTATTCATTTGTATTGTTTTAGTAAAATTAACAATATTAGGACAGAAATATATTTAGTTTAAAAAATTAATGTTAATTAATGGACTTATCTCCACAATATTTTTCTTTTGTGTGTGTGTTTTTTTACTCTTGAAGTACTAAGAATTAGAACCTACAGTTCTGTGTATACTAGTTATGGCATATATTTCTATGTATATGTTAATTTTATTATTTGAAAGAAAGATTATAAAATGTATACTATTTA
>NW_004624730.1:40177893-40226442 GCF_000247695.1 Heterocephalus glaber | reverse complement strand
TTACAGATAGCTTAGTAAACTGACTTTGGAAAAACTAGCTACCTAGATATAGACAAAATATCCTTAAATGAACGTACTATATAAAGGTGAACTGTATATCTATTAAATGTAAAAAGTGTTAAAATAGAAAACAGGAAAAGAACCTCATGTACAAATAGAGATGTTTTAAAAGATACCAAAAAGAAAAATTTGGGGAAAAAATAAGTGTTTAAGTATATCAAAATTAAGAGTTTATGTTTAATCACAAAGTTAAACATATAACAAAATAAAGACAAAATATTTCCAGCAGCCTCAAATTATGAGAAAAATATTTAAAATACTCCAAAACAATCTCAAAAAAACAGAGGGGAATTATAGAAAACTTAGTAGAAATTAAGAGCAAGAAAGTAAATGGAAATTTTATAAAAGTAACTTCAAAGTAAAGTGATAAAAAATGTTCATTTTCATCTGTGGTGAGAATAAGAAAAATTAAACAACAAAATTATTTTATGCCAGTGTAGTAAAAGAGTAACATTATTTAGTGTTTTCAGAGAATAGTCCAAAATTCCTGTATACATTAGTGAAACTATTCTGCCAAGAAAGCTAAAAAGTTATGTTGATATTGGATATATGCACACCCCAAGAGTTAGAGGCAGATATTATGGGTGCACAATCAAATGGAATATGTTTTCACTAGGGTTAGGGTGGGAACAGTCCAGGGAAAGTTTCTCAAAGTATTCAGAGCTTTAATGAGATATTTTTCCAGTCTCCCTTCAAAGCATTGACCCCTAGTGATACCATGAAACATAATAGTATGGTTTTATAACCATTAGTCTGAGGAGACTTTGGAGTAATTTATAGACATTTGCCACCATTATAATTTATAATAGTGAGATTTAATTTGGACAATAAGGCTTACTATGAGAAACTTTTCTGTACGTTTTAACACATTTTCCAGTCTTTCCTTCAGGAGCTTCAATTTCATTTACTTAGAATCTACTTTTTCTTCCATATCTATTATCCTCCTTCCATTTTTTTTTCTTTTCATATTTATACTATATGCTTCAGTATTCAGCATCATGTATTGTTTTTTAGTCAAATTCTAATGATATTTGATTAGTCCATGCTTCCATTCATTCTAAAATATTCCAGCTAATTTCTCAACTATTGACAGACAGAATCACTTCTTATTATTGATATCAGGAACTAAATGTCTCCTATAGGTTGGGCCTTGGTTACTTTCTCCTTGCTGAGACAAAAATACACAACACCCACAAGTTAAGGGAGGAAAGGTTTATTTAGCTCACAGTTTGTAGAGTCCATAATTGGCTGGCTCCATGTCCTGGTGGTACATGGCCGATGGGCAACAGTTCATTCCAGACTGAAGGTAGCAAAGAAACAAGGGATTTTAACAGCTTCTTTCTGACCCTTTTATACTCAGTCTAGACTACCAGGATTAGGGTGATGCCAAACCAATCTGTGGACTGATTTAGTAATCACAAACCCTTAATCCCAGCATCACATACTCTAGATTCAGTCACCACTGAGAAATCCCAGCCTATAACCCCATGAGGCTTTGGAGACCCATCTAGGCACAAATCACAACATTCTGCCACAGTCCTCCCAAAGACTCATATACATTCCTTTACACAAAAGGCATTTAGTGCATCTCTAAGAGCTGCCAAAGACCCAACAGTTTCAATATTGCTAAAAAGTCTTGGGCTGGGGATTTAGCTCAGTGGTTTCACCGCCTGCTGTGCAAGCGCAAGGGCCCGAGTTTGATCCCTGGTATGAAAAAACAGTCTAAGTCCCAAGTCTCCTCTGATATTTAAGGCAAGCTCTTACCTGTGAGCACCTGTACAAATGAAAAGAAAGTTAAATACTTCCAACATACAATGGCACAAGACAAACATTACTATTCCAAAAGGCACAAATAGGAGGATACAAGGAATGGGAAAAAAACAAGTCCAAAATCTAGCAGGGCAATCATTAAGTTCTGTAGTTTCATGTCCAGAATCTGAGGCAATCTATGGCAAGATGTGAACTCCAAAGTGCTCGGGTGGGTCCTCCCCTATGGATTCTCTCTTGGTCTAGTTTTATTCCTTCTTTGCAGTTTTCCTCATATAATCCATATTCCTGCAAACTTCCAAGGTTTCCACTGCACCTTTGGCTTCACACTCAATGCTTCACACACTGCTATCTCAGGGACACACTGCTTGGCCTCCCAGGCCTTCGTCTGATATCTGGGTGTAAGCCTTCCTGAGCCCAAAACTCTTGCATTCTGCATGCACCTAAAACCAGCACAACATGGGTGACATCAAAATCTGCTGCCAGCTGTAGCAGTAGCCAGCTTTCTTCCCTTTTGTCTGTAGGGGTTGGGTGCCTATGAACCCAATCCTGAGGAATAACTTTCCTAGGCCTCTGCCATTCTGGAACATGGTGTTCTAGGCCTCTCCTGTTAAAGCAGTCTTTCACTTTTGCAATTTTGAGGTTGCAAGGTTTTAGAGTCCTACTGCTTCTTGTGATTCCATCAGGCCATCTTTTCTATTCTCTTGTTCCTTGTCAACAATCAATATCTCCTTGGTTCTGTCTTTACAGTCAGTTCACAGCTTTATTGGAACTTCCTTACTGGTCAAATTCAAAACATTTTGAATCATTCTGCTGGGATCTTTTCTCTTGTTTCTCAACATAAATCTGGCTAAAAGTCCCCAACAGTAGCCATGCCACTGCATCAATATTAGACTGAATTGAAATTTCTTCTCCTACATTAATTAGTCTGCCACCCAATCTCAGTCTCAGACAAAGTCCCTAGACATGAGCAAAATGCAAACAAACTTTCTGCCAAGGTTTAACACACATTGTCTGAAGTCCAACAGCAAATACAGTCCTTCTTCCCAGCAGAAACTTCTTGAGCCTGGTCTTTACAGCATAATTTCAATCAGTATTCTGGTCTTCTGAGCTCTGACCAGAATCTCCCATCTTGTACCACCTAAGATATTCCAGCTCTACTTTTTCAGCCTCTCTGAATCTTTTCAAACTCTTCCAACAAGCCATTCCCAAAGGCTCCTGAACCACATGGTCAATGTGGAGCAATGACCCCACTTCTCTGGTACCAAATTCTATCTTAGTTACTTTTCTCTTGTTCTGGACACAAAATTTCCAACACCCACAAGTTAAGGAAGGAAAGTTTTATTAGCTCACTTTTTGTATAGCTTTCAGTCCATAGTTGGCTGGCACCAAGGCAGAGTGGCACAAGGCAGAGGGGCAACAGTTCATGGCAGACTGGAGGTAGCAAAGAAACAAGGGACTTTAACAGCTTCTTTCTGCCCATTTTATACTCTATCTAGACTACCAGGATTAGGGTGATGCCAAACCAATCAGTGGACTGATTTAGTAATTACACACTCCTAATCCCAGCATCACATTAGATCCCTTAATCCCAGCATCACACACAGTCTAAGCTTTGGGGAGACATCTAGACACAAACCATAAGAGTTCTCTAAAACATAAGTGTCTATTGTGACTGGCAGGTGTCTACTCTGTTGTTTCTAAAAAGTGTTTTGGAAAATTCTGCTTGTTAATTCTCTGCCATTTTAATATTGTATGTGATGTGTCCAAGAGATAAATTCCAGGTTCTTGTGTATGCTGAGGGAAAAAATTGAAAAAGTACACCCTATGGTAAAAGAAAAGGCAGCTGAATTTATTGAAGTTAGCAGGTTTCTGCCAACAGAAACAAAAAGGTGGCATGAATGGAAAAAGTGGTGCTGGGATGGTGGAAGAATAGGAAAGAGAAAGATAAATCAAGCTTTCAGATTTAAAAGATGTTTGCCTACTTCTGTGTGCCTCTTACTGAATCTCAGTGTATGATTTATAGAAACAATTGATAGGGTGCTGAGTCACTTCTGGGGAATCTAGTATGCATGACTCTCCCACTATTTATTCTTATTTATTCTTATTTTAGTCACAAGCATGACATGAAGTCTCTATGTATGAGCCATGAATGAAGTTCAAATGGAGAAAATGTTATTATAGGTTAAGCTACCACATCTAACACACATGTGCTCTGGCTGTAGCTTTAGAGATTTACTGGGTCTTTGTTATTTTTATTTTTAGTTCTCTAAGGACAATGGAAGCAGAACTGGACCTGGGATGTTGCCCTAATTCAGGTGGATGGAGCGGGAGTGGACCCACAGCCCCAGATGTGCTACCTACACTTATCCTTCTCGACTGATTTATTGTAAAATTGTTCCAGTGCATGCCTTTCATCTAGGTTTCAGTTGCCATGTTCATTTCTTTTCAGGTTCTTTATAAGTTGCTTAAGTCCTTTCCCCCTTGCTTCTCTTTGCTCCTACTTGCATCCCAATGGACTGGGACAGTTCACTTCAGTGAATTCCTTGGCTATCTAGCTGTGTTCTCCCTGGCTATCAAACTGCCATTCTCCACTCCAACATGAGTGCAGTCAGTCAGGGAATGTGGTATCCTACCCACTCCTGCCACTTCAGGAGATACTATTGCAGTTTCAAAGAATGGAGAGGGCATCATGGAATGCATAAGATCAGGAAAGGAGGAATTTTGGCCACTTATTTGCATACCCAACATTCATAGCAAGTCTTCCAGAAGATTCTCTTTTCATCCCTCATCTTCACTGAAACAGATCTGCAAGCTGCTATGTAACACTTCCCAGACACTTTTTGGATTTTAGTCCCAGAACTGTCCCTCCTGTATTAATGTACAGAGGGGCCGCCTGTGTCCACCAAAATGGGAGGTTAAACTACTAACTCCCCGTACTTATGATTGTACTTTTTTTTGGAAATTGGGTTTTGGTAAATATAATCAAGTTAAAATGAAGTCATATTAAATTAAAGTGGCCCCAAATCCAGTATTTCAGTCTCCATAGAAGATAAAAAACACAGAATGAAGTATGCAGAGAGAAGATCATGTGACAATAGACTGAGATTGAAGTGATACATTTATAGACAAAAGATACCAAGATTGCCAGCAACACCAGAAGTTAAGAGAAAGATAGAGAAAAGATTTATCTCTTAAGTCTTTAAAGAGATTTTGGATCACTGGCTTCAAGAACTATGAAAACTAAATTACTTTTGTAAGGCATCCAGTTTGGTAAACTTTATGTCATTCCTAGAAAACTGCACAGAGGGCAAAATGATAACTTTGGAGAACTGTCAAATATTGTCACATAGTCGATAATTATGGTACAATAAAAATTCTCTGCATAATTTGCCTGATAGTTTCTCAGAAATAAGAAATTATTTCATGAAATACATTAAAAGTTATGACTAAAAGTAAATCTATATTATTTGTACAGTAGGTTAGAAATAGTAGGTAAAATTTTGTAAAATCTGTAGATTTCATTCATTATTGATATTTCTCATAGCCATTTGTGTGTAATATTTAAATGAATATTTGCCTGCAAAATCTCTGTAAGAATATTTGTGGGGGGCCTTGCCCCCCCCCCCGCTAGAACTCTTGAGTGCCTTTTAAGGGCATGTCTGGGCCTGCTGCAAGTCTACCCGACAACAAGAAAATAGCCACAGTACCCTCCCCTTGCTCCTCCCCTCTAGCCCTACGGTATATATGCTGTAGCAGCTTCCGCAATAAACGAGACTTGATCAGAAACCTGTCTTGTCTCCATCTCTCGTGTCTCTTGTCCCTTGTCATTCTCACTCCCCCTCTAGGGTCTCCGTTGACTTACCCATGGGCCGGGACAAATATTAATGTTTTTCTTAAGCAGACACTATTTTCTAACAGAAATCCACTCCAATGAGAGGGAGATTTAGAGGAGAATATAGGTGCTCACATAGAACAGGAAGTAAAACTGAGCTTTGCCTAACAAAAGGCCTGGGAATCGACAATCACACCAATAAAGACACCAAAGCCCTTTTTCTTTCTCTCTGTCTCTTTTTCTTGGGGTAGATTGATCTGTTCTTTCTGCTTTTCTTTGTTTACCTTCTTTATTTTTTCCAAGTAGATCTTTCAGCTGATTCAGCCATTTGTATGCTATCTATTCTGGTCATCCCAGAATTGCCATCTCAGCTCCTAAAACTACTTGACCTTACAGACCATATGGTCAGAAGTTGGAACTCAGTATCTATGCTTTAAAGAAAAATCTTGGCAGAGATAAACTGATATGTCTGCCTTAAGTAAGACATTGATCTCTAACCCTACAAACCATAAATTAAAGGATTGAGTTTATTGGGAACATGGAGTTGCTCACCTCAGGGTCATGCAAAGGGCAAGGTCTTTAATAAAGAGGTGTGAAAGCAAACAAAAAACACACACCATGTTCAATGTTTCTCACATAAAACTTAAGTCAATGTACATTTTAATGTTTTTGTTTTATCAAAGTTTCATATTAAGATAAGCTCATGTTACTTTTTAAAGATTTAATTTTATATTTGATTAAAATACTGTTATCTAGTTAATGCTTCACAATTGCTTGAATTAATAACTACAGTTGCATAATGTAGTGAGATAAATAAAAGAAATTTGAAATTAGAATACCATTTGTCATGCACAACTGTAACTAACTAGTCACAAGGTCCTAGGCAAGTCATAACCCAACCTAATATTCTCTATAAAATGGGAATGAACCTAAAAATATATGATTTAAATAGTTAATGTTAAGAGAGAAAAAGTCCTTGTGCAACATAGGACTTCAAAAACTGTAAAGGCCAACCTTAATGCCTTATTACCTTGTTGTAATCCTTATTACAGCTTCTACACAACTCTGTAAGTGCTTGTTTACCACCTGTCCAATTGGCAATCTAACTTTCTAGTACTCTTTTCTGGTAGATGTTTCTTTTATTTCCAGGTAACAAAAAAATGACATATGAATAATCAAGAAATCTAAAAAAATATATATTAGATTAATTTATATAATCTAGCTCCCAACCAATTATCAGTCAGAATACCCAGTGTCTCACCTATTACTGAAAACTTTTGTAAGTTCAAAGAATTTCCACAAGAGAATATGATATGGTCATGATCACATCTTTTCTAAGTGTCACTCAGTTCAAGTAGTTCCAAATATCCTCAAAAGGAGTGAAGTTTAATATCTAGATTAATACGCCTGACTCTGAGTCTGTTAGAATCCCATAGTAAAAATGTAGCTACTGAGGGCTAACATTGATACTGGTGACCATTTCAAGAACACAAAATCAATACAGGATACAATACCATTCCAAGAGATCTTTTAATAGTTCACTAGTAGTACTTTTTATCATCTATCTATAAAAATGACATATTTCCCATAGCCAATATTAATTTCTTTTATCTCAAGAACATTTGTAACCTAGTCCCTGGCTTCCTCAGAACCCACATTTCCTATTGGAAATACAATTCAGAATATTCAAAACAGAAGATTTTATGCAAATTTAAAAGGCAGAAAAATGGTAGTAAAATGATAGGTACTCTTGAAATTTACTCCTTTGTAAAGAACTAAAAGTAATGCAAAAGAGTTATGTTAGAGGTTTGCTAAGCTCTTTATGTGTCCCAATTTCCCAAGAAACAAGGGTTGGCTTTCAACTTGTTTTATTTCTACTATTTAGTGTTGTATAAATTATATGAAAATAACACACTAAATTATATTTTCTAGTAATGGTTGAGGAAGTACCACCTACAAAAGTCCCCATAAGTGTTCTTAGACCATTTCTCTATAAAGAGGAAAATTATTCTACTTTGGCAGATACCATCTTGTGCAGAGGGGATACATAAAAGAAACGTTGTGAAGAATGAAATAGATGGTGATACTACTTAAGTATGTTCAAAACTGATATTTTACTTTGAAATTTGTTCTGTTTTCAAAAAATTATAAAGTGACATCTTCTAAAACTTACATTATACCCACAATATATTCTTATAGACTATATAAAATAACACTGCTGACCTATAAAATAATAGTGGATGAAAAGAATTTAAAATTTGATATTACTCATACATCCAAAGGTTAATGTCATTTTGTGAATATTAACCATTCTTGTAAAATTTAGCCAAAATAACAATTTCATGGACGTTATTACTTTAAAGTCTTTCCCCAAACTGTCATTTTCAGCAAATGTTTTCTTATTCTTCTGTGAAGAAAAACCTGGCACTGAAAAAATTTAATGAAGTAACTGTGTTACATTTTAATCCTAGAAATTCCGACCTGCCAAAAGAATTAAAGTGTTTCTTGGAGAAATAAAGCTTCCCTACAAGCCTATAAATTACTTTTTGTTCCATGGTTATGAGCTAAAAGTCATAAAGAACAGTTCAGTATATGAGACAGCATGTCAGAAAGAAAATCTAGGCTGTCTGCATATAATCACTAAGTTGTTTTGATCCAAACCTTTACTTTTAGAAAACAACCACATACACAAAAAGAATAAAGTTAACAATCATCCAGCAAGGAATCACATAGCTACTAATGTCTACCTAGAGTGGAGTTTGGCATGAAGAGGAAAAGTGAAAAGAATAAAGCAAACCACAGAGAAAGGTTTTCACATAAGGAAGGAGGGTCTTACAAACAGTCACAAACCAAGAAGATCATATTTTTCCAACTATGGTCAAAGAAAGCTGTCATTTCCAGAAGTACAGTTTTTACAGGGTATTATGTGATACCACTTTTATAAGTGCGATTAGTAAAGGCACTTAGGAAATCCATACCTCAACCTTGTGCACAGACTTCTGAAATCACCAACAAAATAAGAAACAAAAAACCCACCACAACCACAAAAGTAATTCTTTCCTAACCATTCCTGGCTGAAAGAATTTATAGGGAAATGGAAAACAAAACAAAGAAATAAATATTAAACACCAATATTATGATTCAATTACCTACAAAGGAATTATGACGTACTTTTCAAATGTTTATTTATTCAAACTTTTTATTGAGTTAGTATTAAGTGCAAGGCACAATGGATACAGTAATGAGCAAGACCAACAAATTTCTATTCCTTCTGATATCCTAGAATCTGGAGGACTTCATATTGCAATAATTAAACCCTATATTAAATTACTAGTATAAACCACACTGTTAAAGAGAATAACATGCTAAGTATATTAAAGTAGAATCTGAATGCTTAAAAACAGCATTTTAGGAAGGTCTCCAAAGGGGTTCCCTTGGCTCTTTACTCATCTTGCATCCTTTCTGACTATCAGCTAACATGACAACCCTTGGTGTGGTGATTTCCCTGTGGTGGTGTGTGAGCACAGTGCTGCTTCTGTAAAAGGGAGAGTGATTTAGGCTGTCCTTTATGCAAAAATCAGATTGGAGAAGCTAGATATAAGTAATGGTGGAGGAGATTACTATCATTTATGTGTCAATTAGTTTACCTTGTCACGTATTTTCTGGTTTTTGTCATCATCTCATTTAATCCTTACAACATTTTCAATAATCTGGATACTATTATCTCAACAGTAAAATAAGGAAAGTAAAACCAAGAAAAATGAAGTCCAAGGAGCTGTGATTTGAGAGGAGTAACTATTGTAAATTCATTAGTAGAAAGTATACCCTGAAGCATATTACTCTGGGACCAAGTTAAGGAAAGTGGAAAATAGATATGCTGTACCCTTTACCCTTTCTTGCCTATTTCAATCTAGACATTCTATTTTGAACTTGGGTCTTATTCATGAATCAGAAATTTGGAGTGTAAACATAGAGTTAATGATTCTGGTAAATTAATTGTTTCTAGGCATCTTCTATGATTCAGAGACCAGGACTAATTTTCTGGTGTTGTAGAAACTCCCAATGAAGCTATTTCATACTGGAAACCCAGTAATGGGGATAGAAACCTCCCCACCTCCAGCAGACACTTTTTTTGTTTGTTTGTTTTGTTTTTATTTATGTCTATTTGGTGGTACAAGGGATTAAATCCAGGGTTTTCACACTGACTCCATCCCAGTCCTTTCTCTTTTTTCTTTTTTACTTTTTTGTTTTTTAATTTCAGACAGGGTCTAGCCCAGGCTGGGTTCAAACTTTGCATTCTCTTGTCTTAGCTTTCTAGAGCTCTGAGATTACAGGCATGTACCACCTTGCCTAGTTTAGAAATTATTATTCTGTTCATATGTTATACCTTGTGAGTTGAGGAAAATCAGTGGTTTTTCACCATGGCTTCACCATGATATTTGCAGATGTTCTGTTACCAGCTTCAGATGTTATAATTTATTCAATTCATCTGCAGCTCAGACATTGTTTTTTTGTTTTGTTTTGTTTTTTTGATGAAGTCACTGTTCCATATATTCCTTATGTAGGCAGGATTGAGTATCAGTGAGCTCTACTGACAAGATAAAAATGGTGATTTCATCAACATATTGTCTTGTTGTCCTTAAGAAAACAAGAAAGAGAATATTTTGATGCTGCCTGGTGGCCTTTGCAGTTAATGCTGATGATTTTGCATGTTTTTGTATGTGTTTGGGTCTGGGAAAAGATGATTCAGAAATACAGAGCTACACTGGCAATGAGAACAGGAGACTCTTCACCCACACTCAATGAAGTGACAGGAGTAGAAATGCCTTGCTGTGAAGAAAACAGAAATAATAAGAATAACAAATAAGTCCAGTGGTCAGTTGCATAGCACATACACAAAGATCAGTTTGCTATTACTGAATATAAAACTTAAAAAGACCATTTTGCCAAAGGGTTAGGTAGCTCCAATTTGTGGAAAGGCCATGAAAAGCTATCTAACTAGATGGATACTTTTACTTTATGTTCTACTTCGTTAGCATATAATTTTAAAATAACAATGATTTACTGATTAATGAAGTTACAGAGAATACTATTTAACTAATATTCATTTTCTCAGCAACTGTGGAAACAGTTATATTTCCTGTCGTCTTTGTTTCAACACCTGATTGTTAATGCTTATGCTAGTAAATTGTCAAAAGAGTGATTAAACCAGATAGAACAACAAAATCTCATTTTACTTCAAATCTAGGATCGAAGTTGTGGAACAATCCAGTGAAATAGTGGTATACATTCATTTTTAATTTAATTCATTTTGGTATGATTCTTAACTGAAAGATTCATTTCACAGTGCTAATGTGGCTTTGGCCTGGAGACTTGTACTCACACATCACAGATTTCTGATAGGTAAAATTTGATTTTAAGCAGTACAAATTATTTATTTACTTTAACTAATTTTTGCCTCGGAATAGAGAATTTACCTAACTTTTCATCTCACATTAATGTATGTCTTCTTGTTATATGAGCCACATATAATTTTGTTATTGTCTAAATCATATGATTAGATAGGGCAAGGTAGATACTGGAGAGAAAATGTTTATGAAGTGAAGACTGAAAATGGGACCTAGCAAACATGTATCAATAAGTAAAGTTCAGATACACTCTAATACATAATACAGGAAGAAGTTCTTAAAACTATTTTCTTTTATATTAAAAGAAATCTCATATAGTAGGCCTAGGTTTAAAAATACCAACCATAATAAGGAAGCTATATAAATATAAAGTTCTACTGATTGTTTGAAAAACTTAATGTGTTGTATAATTTCAAAAATAAGTTAAAAATTAAGCATCAACCTATTAAATAATATGGATCAAAGAAAAATTTCAAGAGAAATTTAAAAATATTTTCAACTAAACAAAAGTACAATTTTCAAATTTATTATATATAGTGAGAGCAGTTTTTAGAGAAAAACATATGGCATTGAATGTATATTGACTGAGCATAAAGATTTAAATCAGTCATCTATCTCTTTACCATAGGACAGAAAGAAGAGCAAATTACATAATCCAAGTAAGTGAAAAGAAAAATAATTTAAAAATAATATATTAATGTAATTAAAAATAAATTAATAGAGACAATCAACAATATCATAATTTGATTCTTTAAAAAATCATTGAAGCCTCTAACCAGGCTAGGAACAAAAGAGAAATAATGTTAATTATTAATATTAGATATGAAAAAGATATTATTAGAAATCCCACAGATTTCTTATTAAAAGCATAATAAGTGAAAACCTTGAACAACTTTATGTCAAGAAATATGATAACTTAGATTAAATGGACAAATTCCTTAAAACAATTAATCTGCCAAAATTCATACAAGAAGAATAGACTACCTGAATAAGCCAAAATTTATTAAGTAAATGGTATGAATAGTTAATAGCTTTCCAAACCGGAAAATATGCCCAATAAATTCAAATGGATATTCTATCAGACATTTTAGGAGGAAACTATGCCAGTTGTCTAAATCATTTCCAAAAGAAGGAAACAAAAGGAATATTTTCTAACACATTCTTTTAGGTCACCATTACCCTAGTAACAAAATTAGAAAAATATCACAAGAGTAGTACAAACTGTGTGCATTGGACCAAGACTGTAATCCCAGCACTCTAGAAGGCTGGGGTAGGAAGAGAGCAAGTTCAAGTCCAGGGTGGGTAATTTAGTGAGATTCTGTCTCAAAATTTTTTAAATGCTGAGGATGCAGCTCAGTGGGACTATAAATGTAAATAAGAGTACAAAAATGTACACAACATATACTGCAGAATTTCTACACATCCACTGCTACAGGAAGACTGCATTCTGACTATAGCAAAAACATTTTGATTATGATTCCTTCAGTCTTGCTGTGGGGTCTCTAAAGCTAGTCCATATGTTTTCCTAAACTTTTATTAGTTTGTAAATTCACTAATGAAATTTTTTTAAAATTTGGATACAACTTTTCTCTCTTCTGCCCACTGTACTAGATATATATTTTAAAGTTCCTTGCATATGAGAGTAAATCCTTTAGACTGTATTGATCTTTCATCATTAAATCTGCTCTAGAGATCCCACTACACCACTGGCATTACCAATGTACACTAATCTGGGCAGAACGAGGAATGATGCTTTGGAAATTCTCTATTCAGAAATTCTCTATTCTATTTAGCAATGCAGAAGTTGGGAAAATAACATTGCAGACTATGATATTACAGTCATATTGTGAGTTTGTTTTTTTACCTCATTAATAATGATTTGTAAAAAGAAAACCTATTATTGAGAAACTTTAATTTTTCTTTCTGTTGCTATCTGTATTAGTATATGTTTGCATTGTATAATGATTGCATTCATTGTGGGGAGTTGAAACATGTACATAGCACATCTTAGATCTTTTTATATTTACTTTCCTTCCCCACCCTCCCTCCATCTCTTCATCCCTTTCCCTTTTATAAAAGTTCTATCTCCTTGTTTTCTATTATTTATCTTTTATATGTAGTCAAATTTGTGCTACTTTATTCATAATTTATTTTACACCTAGTATTTACTCCAAACTCCAATATTAAAAGAAACATTTGAGATTTTTCTTAAGGAACAACCAGTTATCCACTGTTTCCTAAACATAAACTATGTTTAGAAGAAATAAATCTGAAAGTCTTAGTTGAAATTTGATCAATGAAAGATAAAAAGTATTGGATTTAAATTTGTAACAAATGGAGACTTTTGTTGTTGTTTGTTAATCTGTTTATTTTGCAAAAGAAGGTGTTATGATTTAATTTCTTTAAGGAAGATCGGCCAGGGAGTTAGCATAAATGGCATATTGCCAAAATAAAACAAAGCTATGGATTGTAAATCTGAGGAATTTACTGATATAGTTCAGGGTATATGTGGTAGTAGTTCTGGAATGAGAAAAGAAAAAATGATCAAATGACATAACAGTGCAGAAGTTAGAAAAAGTTGGTGATGGACCAAGTATCTGAATGAAAATGAAAAAAAAAATCCTTTAAATACTTGAACATTTTCTCTTTTCTAAAAGTGGACTCAAGTGTGCTTGTGGTATATATCTTTGTGTGATAACTTTGTTATGAAATATTGATTTTATACCATAAGTTTGGCAACATTTCTATTACTATTTCAAATTCATCCTTTTCTTACTTGAATATTTTCTTTCTCATGATTGTAAGATGTTAATTGAAATTACTCATTTAACCTGCTGATACCTTAATATAGCAGTGATAGTATTTTGTCAACAAATGTAAAAGAAATAATATGCTGAGATATATGAAGAGATGATAGCATATAGAAAAGACTGAAGAAATTTTTATGCTGCACAAAAACTCAGTTCTCCAATATGTCTAAATGTGCAACATTTTTATTGACATTAAGTCAATTCAAATCTACTTTAGCCTGTACACTATACACACATTAGATTGCTGTCGAATTTGTGATTTAATGATCCACACAGACTGTTATGAGACATGAAAATTGCCAGAATTCACATGCTGTTTAGCTTTGGCATTTAAAATATCAGAAAACTGACAGTATTGTAAGTCAAATTTTTTTCTTTCTGTTATTGTCACTTCCTTCTAATTCTATGGGAAAAAATGAAATTGTGGAAATAAAAAGGCAATAGTTTCTTTAGTAAAGCTGTTTTCAGTTCTGTGGAAACTGTCTCCTGTCAAAAAGACGGATAGAGAGGCAGCGGGTAATCTCTCAGACATTTCAAATTGCTTGTAAATTAGAATATTGTTGTGATTGCTTTAATATGTTATTTTATATTTGCCTGGCCCCTGGGGCAGCCATCTATTTGAGAGCAGAAGAGGTGGCATCATCATCAATTAAAGTGGCCTTCTCAGTAGGGGAAAGAAATCAAAGCCTTTTCTTTTCTTAATAGTTAATTTCTAGTTTAATTCTGCTGGTGTTATTTTTGGGAAGATCTGAAAACAAAAAACACTGGTAGTTTAATATTATCCATTAAGTGAACACTGTCAGTTCTGACTCAAGTACTAGGTAATGCTATTTAGTCATTCAATCATTAAACTTTTAAAATTTGAAGATGCAACAGTATGACAATATTGGCTACATTGACAAACTAGTGCTAAATGGGAAAAGGGGAAAAATTTTTTAATAAATACTTCATTCATTCATCTCAATTCTATATCAACTTTTGAAAATGCATCAACCACAACTAGGCAGTAATTACTACCAAATAATAAAATCAAGTTATTCTAGGGAGGTGTTCAATTGTGATTAATTTCAAAAGAAATACATTTGGTTTTTAGTTACATAACATAAACTGGGTGATTAGATTAGTTTTCTATTAGGTTAGTGTTTTCTTGCACGCAAGTTTGAGAATATAGTCCTGATCATTACCCATAAATTTATACCAGCATTGAATAATATAAAGATCATCTTTCTCCTGAGTTGGATATGAGAAGAAACCAGCATAACATACATAATCCAAGATCATCCTTGTTCTCAGTCCATTACAGTGAGAGCCTACCATGGTCACTGTTGAAAAATGCACTTTGTTATATTGTATGAAAGATTTAAATGAAAGTTTTGTTCTTTAGTCTTTTGTAACAGGTAAAGGGCATAAGCTGCCAATTTGTTCAATATTAGATAACAGTAAAATAGTTACAAAACTATTGTTTAATTTAAAGTAGCCAATTCAGAAATAAATATCAAAAACTATGAAGTTCTGCATATCATTTGATCCAGTCAATCCACCTCTATGAATTTCCATTGAAAACATTACCATAGATTGAACAAAAACTTAGCATAAAAAGGTTTCATTTAGATATTACTAGTCAGGGAATAACCACAAAACTATCAAATTTGTTTTTCTGGGATGTTCATTAGAATAGATTATATCTACAAAATTAATAAATACCTACATAAAAGGAAGAATGAATCACATGAAATGTTCAATACATTTTAAATTAAAAACAAATTGTTTATATTTATATGTGGATAATTAACAGAAATATAAGGAGACAGACATAAATAATAGATAGATAAAAATAAAGTAAGTGTAAAGGTATATTGACAATGATATCTCTGGAGGAGTGGTAATAATATATTTTTTCTTCTTTGTTTTCTTTTGTATCTGTGATTTTTGAAGCATTTTATCAGGAGCACATATTTCATCTTTATTAAGAAAAAGATTATTTCTTAAAAAAGTTATAATTCAGTTAACCTACAAAGTATACTAAAATACTATACACCATACATTTTTGTGAGTGTCTCTATGGATTTATTTTTTTTTTACTTTTATTAGTATATGTTTGCAGTATATAATGATTACATTCACTGTAGGGAATTGGTTTATGTGAATAGCACATTTCAATTATTTTTTCCCCTTCCCTTCATCCCCTTTTATTTTTCCAGCATCACATTCATTTATTTATAAGACCTTATAAAGCTAATTATCATATATACAGATTAAAAGCTAGACTAATAGAAAACAATGTATTGTAATCCAACACAGACAGTATATCTAAAAGTGTACCTTGATTTAGCACAATTAATTGTCTTACAAGTTTTACATGTTCTTTGTTCTGTTACACCATGCATTTTTAAATTAAGTGTTCTACAAATATTTTACACAGGATTCTACATTTAAAATAGTACCAATTAGGTTTCACATAAAGGCATGCACTTTGAATAATAATTGGTACTTCAAAATGTAAAACAACGGTAAGTGCATCCTAAGTGGGTGGAATTCTACTATAAAAGGACAGAATTCAAAAGGCCAGTGATGTTTTCAAAAACAGTGAGCAAAGTATGGGAGCATAGTGCAAGTTCAGTCAGATGAATAAATCGTGGCCAGTTACAGAGGACCTTAACTATCCAAATAGTGAAGAAGTTTTTACCACATATGATACCTACCTCTGCAGTCTCAGCTTATGCCACTTCCCTCAGGGGCTCACTGCTCTAGTCATTATGTACTTTTTTATACTCTCTATCTAACTTCGCCCTATGTGCACTTGGTGTGGGTGCCTGGAGTGCCCTGATCTTCACATGCCTGGCTCCAATATCACCTCATAGGTCACTTCCATAAGGAAGCCTGGCCTCTAACCACAACTAGTCTCATGCACTACAATATCACTGTATCTTCATCAATCAGAAAGTGCTTAGTATTAACTATTTCTTCTTGCTTTATTATTTCTTTCTTTAGAGAGTAATTTTACAGGTAGAATCTTTGATGTCCTATTCACCATTATCTCCCCAGGACCTAGAAGGATGTCCATTACATATCTTCTGAGTAAATAAATAAATAAATAAATAAATAAATAAATAAATAAATACTGACCAGTTCCTTGACAGAAGAAAGTAAGAGATTCTGTGGAAGGAAGATGAACTAATTTGCTCCCAAAAGGGAACCTAGAAAGTCAAAAATATCTAAATCTATCCCATGGGTTTAGCTCATAGATCACATGATTTCAATCAATGCTACTCTTATTTACAATGATAGACTATCTCCTCTATCTCCTAGACTCTTAAAAATATTAAAGATATTACTAGTTTGACATTGAATTATTTCTTTCTTCACTTAAATTATGAGTCATTGGAACGTATACATTTCAAATTGTTTCCATGTTGCCATCACTTCCATATATATATGCTCACACACACAAATACACACACATACACAAACACAGACAGGACTTGTTGCCATATGTAGCAATTATTCTTAAGCATATATGAACAAAATGATATGAAAATGGTGGCAATCAGTCATCAGAGATGACCGCTACATAGAATTAATATAAAAATATATTTAATATCAGCTTGTATAAAATATTTACATGAAAATTTGACAGATTAAATTCATTTTCAGAGCATACTCAGAAAATGATAGCATCTGACATCAGTGGATTTGATGTAATAATAGTGTAATAATAATACTTGAATGTATCTTAAAAAGAATTTACAAGTCAAATTAGGGTGATAAATGTTAGTGTCATAGATATTTGCAATTCCTCGGTATGAAAAAAGCTTTGGGCTCATGTCTAATATTTTTGATGATTGAGCTATAAATACTAAAGTTTAGCCTTTGTATGGTATGTTTATTCACTTTCTGATAATGGCAAAAGTAGTACCATGAACAATTATACTTCATAGCTGAATTTTTATCATTCATTTTGGTACTAGTGCAATATTTTTTAATTAATGAATTAAATGATTTGTACATGTGTGTAGTACATAATGTTTGCATTCTTGGTGTGGAGTTGGCAAATCTACATAGCATATCACAGTTCCTTTTGTTCATCCTTTATCCTTCCACCCCATCTCTTGGTCTCCTTCCCCTTTGAAAATGAACTCCTTTATTTTGCTCTTTACTTTTTACTCTGGGTTTCTCATAGAAGAGAAATAATGTGATATTTAAGCTTGTGTGTCTGATTTATTTCACTTAATATTGTGATTGCAAGGTGCATCCATTTTTCTACAAATTTATCTTCCTTTGGGGCAGAGTAGTAGTCCATAGTGTGTAAATATTACGTTTTCTTTAACTTTTCATTTGTTGGCTGATATATTGGCCACTTCCAAGATTTAGCTATTATGAATTGTGCTGCTATAAATATAAGTTTGCAGGGGCTGGGGATTTAACTCAGTGGTTCTGCTGCTTGCTTTGCAAGTGCAAGGTCCTGAGTTTGATCCCTGGTACCAAAAAAAACATGAGTTTGCATGTATCTCTGTAATATGATGATGTCTTTAACTCTTGCAGGAAGATACTTAGAAAGGGACTAACTGGGTCACATGGAATTGCTAGTTTTAGTGTTTTGAAGAATCTCCATATTAATCCATACTGG
Organism: Heterocephalus glaber; assembly: GCF_000247695.1. Next base: position 40,207,935 of record NW_004624730.1, on the reverse strand, counting down.
TGTGCCAGTTTACCTTGCTACCAACAGTGTAGAAGAGTTCCTTTTTTTTCCTGCAGCCTCTCCAACATTTGTTATTATTTAATTTCTTGATTTTTTTCTGTACCTTTTTAGAATACTTTCAATCCCAAAGAGATTATTTCAGTGCAATTTTCTCTTTAACTATTATACCTAAACTTAAAAATAATGCGTCTCTGGAAATATTTAATCCATTGTTTATATACCTCAAGATAATAATTATCCTTTTACCATATAACTTGAAATGATAAAGTGTTCATATAACTAAGTTGCAAACTTAACAAGCTCAACAAAAAGTCTTTTAAAAAACCTGGTACTACATTTATGTGCAGTTGTATTTTACACATGGAATCAAAATGGTTCAGAAATTGATGTTTGTAAATGTTAAATAAAAATTCAACATAAAAAGTACATTGTCTATGAATTTGTCTATTCAACTAGGAAGATATTATGTTAGATATTATTATGATAAGGGAGTGGGAGAAAGAGGGGTTATTATTTAGTTGGGTCAGAGTTCATGTTTGGGTTCATAAAGAAGTTCTGCATAGGAAGTGATGATGGTTGCTAAATAGTATAAATGTACTTAATTCTGTTAAATTTTCTTCTTACAAACGGTTAAAATGCTAACTTTTATGGTTTTTTAATATTTTACCATAATAAAAAATGAAAAAATTTAAAAACAAAAAGTACAGTTTATGCTGATCAAATTTTATAAGGGTGGAAAGGCAAACTTGAAAAGAGGAGAGACTGAAGGGACTATTAAATAGTCTCCTTCTTTAACAGATAAGAGCAAAAGTCCCTAGTTGCTTCACTTATACTTTAGTTAGCAGCAAAACTGGATCTGACTCTATTACATACCAGCCCACCTACTCTTCAATAGATCCAACTTGTCAACCAACTGAGTATACCAGCAACATCACAGATGGAACATTAAAAGCTGCACGAGTAATCATTTCTCTAAATCAGCTCTTCCTTCTCCATTTTGCAATTCAACTACAGGCACCTTTCTCTTCCCTGCACACATAACTTCCCATAGCCAATTACCCAAAGTCATAGCATTTTGATTCTGCTCAGGTCTCACTACTTTTGTTACTTTTTTGTGGCCTGGGCTGCTTAAAATTAGAAGACACCATTTATTCCTGACCTCCTCTCATTGTTAGCCCAGCTGATATCTGACATTCCATGCTCTCCTATTTCATTCCATAGTCTGTCTCATCATTTCTTTCTGTGAAAACCTTACACATTTTCTGAAAAGAGCCTAATACAGCATTTCTTGCTCATATTTTCATGAAAATGTAATTTATTAAGAGTCAAACATGATACATTGCTTTATGTTCCAAGAGACTCTATTATAAAACAGATTCTCATCCTGCTACACCTAGTTTATACATGTATGAGAAAGACTAATATTAACCAAATAATTATAAACCACTTGTGTCATTTCTTTCCAAATACAGCCATGGTGTGAGATGCTGCGTTTCAAGCACAAAAAGTCAACCATGAAAACAAACCTAAAATACTGAAGTTTTAGCAGGTAAGTCGAAATTTATGTGAATGTACAGAGCTTAAGAAAGCATGCAGACTCATCAACATCAATATGCTCCAGAAAATAGAGAACACAGTTTCAGAAATGATTTGCAAAGGCCAGAAAGGTAGAGTAATTATGTTCAGAACTGACTCTTAACTATGTTCACAAGTATGGAAGTGACCTGATGGATCTCATAAAATAAAAGAAATAAAAGAAAATGGGCACAATGGTACATGCACATAATTCCAGCACTCTGGGAAGCTGAGATAAGGGAATTGCAAGTTTAAGCCTAGCCTGGGCACTGTAGAGACTTAGCAAGTCTTTGTTTCAAAAAAAAAATGGGATGGGGATGCAGCTCAGTACAAGGCCCTTGATTCAAGTCTGATCATATTAAAAAAGAAAGAAAATAAAAGAAATCTTTTAAGTATATATATTTTCCATAAAATTGAAAAACTAAAAATTATCAACTCATAATACTAGAATAGAAATCACTGTTTAGTTAACTCTACAATTTCTTATCATCTAAGTATGTGCCTTGAGAGACAAAGACATATACTATATTTTATCTTTGATGTAAACTAGTGGAAATGTTATTCTCACCCTATACAATAATGATACATTCATTAAGTGTTGGTCCCATAAATGAGAAAACACATACAATAAGTGATGCTACTACTCCATGTGTTTGCGCATAGTCTTGTAACTTAGAAGAATGGTGATTACTAGTATCTGCTGTTTTGTAGCATGAGAATGGCATTTGATATGAAACTTGAAGAACTTCAAGACACTGAGAAAACAATGCACTTTTCTTCCTATTAAGTTTATTGGTACATTTTAGGTATACAATACAGTTACATTCAACATTGGGATCATGTACCTTTACATAATATATCTTGGTTCTTATTTTTCCCCCTTCCCCTGCCCTCCCTTCATCCCCTCCACCCTTCCCTATTTACAAAGACTTTGTTTCCATTTTTTTCCTTTTCTCATATTTTTTCCGTTTCCCTTCTTTCCCCTCCCCTACCCCTCCCACTTCCCCTACTCCTTTTAGACCTTTTCTTGCTATTTCACAATATCAATTATACATTTTGATCCTTATTTACACTTTTAGTTTAAGACACCATTTCCTCCAGTAAATTTTGACTAACTTCTTTAAATGTATATTTTGAAATAAAATAATAAGTAATTCTAATGAAAAGCATGATAGTTTTTCCTTTTTTCTAATTAAAGCATAAGTAATGAAATTATTGGGAAAATAAGAAAGAAGACCCAAGGATTCTATGGTCATGTTAAAAAAAGGGGGGGCACAGTGAGAAGAAAGTGAAGAGCAGAAATAGTGAAAGTCTGTAAGGTGGATGAAAGATTTAATATCATACTAGATGATGGGTCAGTTGCAGAGGACTGCAGGTCAGGCAGCATCAGCAGCAATCCCAGAACTTCAGTTGGACTGTAGGCTCCAGACATCCAGGCAGATGTTCCAATAGCAGCAATGACAGCAACACAGTTCTAGCAACCCAGTTGTCAAGTGTATTGTAAACTCTGGATAATACTGCATTCAGTGTTTTGGTCTCACTTTAGTAATTCTGTGTATTGAATGTCTGATTTTGTCAATAGGATTATCTTCTCAAAGTCCCTGGATTCAATATATTTTCTTCTGCTGCTACCTTTGGAGGGCTTTAGCAATTATTCTTTGGTTGACTGAAGTCTATGGTCAAGACTGAATTATATCAAATGATCTTGAGATTCGAAGTTTTCTAATGAGAATATAAAGAAAGGATACAAGGTATAAAGAGATAAAAATAGGGAAGCACATAACTGTATTATGTGTAACCTACCCATCAATCATTTGTCTCCTGAATTTAAGAAGTAGATTAACAAGAGGGGAGGGCATATTAATAAGAGGGTCACTGCACTATCAGAAAATCTCGCAGTTGTTCCCTACAGAGAGAAAAGTGAAAGATGCTGCCTTTGAAACGTAAGTTTCTGGACTGACAGAGGACAAGTGGTTATGCCTCCTCACATATCACCCCAAGTAGGGTAGTTGCAGCTACCATAATGGGGAACAGGTATATAGTAGTAGAATATTTTCATTAACTTGTATATTTAGTGAGAGGAAATTAATTTGTCACTAGAAATAAAATAAATGTTTGGCTTTCTAATTAATTTGCCAATGAATGATCACAGAGAAACACTGAAGCTTGGGAGTGGAGATCTAATTTCACTCACCGCGATGAAAAGTCTCCTATCACCAACTTTTCATTTTTGAGCTAGATCAGAGACTCAGACCCTTTAAATAAAAAACAGACCATATTCATTTAAAGAAGGATCCTGAGATACCTTGCCAACAAAAGTCGGTAAATCTTCTTTAAATTGGTGCTCAAGAGACTCCATAGACTATTTATCCATGTCGCTAGATACACATTAGGAAAAGAAAAGAACATGCATTATTTAAACATATATAGACTCTTTGACTGAGTTGATGTAATTGTTTGAGACATAAAACACTATTGGAGTCTATTGCTCAAAGATGAAGCTTATGGATATTAGCTGATAAATAGAGTATCTGTCTGAGTCTTTCTCTCAGTTGCCACCATGGACTTTCCAAATTTTTCTAAGGTAATTTCCCAAATTCTGAAAACAGAGTTGGAATCTGCAAGTGAGTGTAAACACTTAGAAATTCCCTTCCCTTTCAAAATGGTGAAGCAAATTAAATAACACATACAAAGGAAAGGTAAGTGGAGGGTGGTAGATGTAGAGCTGTTTATCCATTCGGTTTTGAAATTGGAAACCAAATTCTAAGGAGAGAACAGATTGGAATTTATATGGATAAAGTAACACAGGATAAATTAGTGTAATCTACAAGAGAAAAGGTAAGCTCATTTCTCTGGTGAGAGCTGAGGAAGTGGGTCTGGGGAAGGGGATAGCTAGGAGTCCATGAGAGGTATTCGCATACAGGCAGCTCACTTCCTTAGTGGTCTTGAATATAAACATACTCTCCATAGGCAACGCTCCAAATAGCTACCTTAACAATCTTTGACGAAAGTGATGTCTATTTGCCAAAAGCTCCTCTTGAGCGACAGTTTATTTCCATTACCAGCCTGTTTTTTCCTCTAGCCACATTTAATTTCCTTGAATAAACTCATTGTGTTCACCGTGAAGACAACCCCATGACATTAACAAATGGAAATGGTATAAAAGGGCATGTGTCTTGTTAACCACGCTCCCTCAAAAGACTTTGGGGCCCAAGATAGGACCCAGAGTATTACTGTGATTAAATGAAAACTACTCAGAGAAAAGAAACAATTTTAAAATGTCACTCAAGCTATCCCTGTTGGTTTCAACAATCTAGAACTCAGTTGTATGAAGCTGAAGCATATACTTTTTGCATCCAATAGTGCTGATGTCAGAAATATCAGTCAGGATGTTAGCTTGTTAAATAAAATACAAAATTCTTCTTGCAGTTATATCGATAAACATTATAAAATAGAAAATGATTATTTCATCAACATGGCATTTAGTTGTAATATGCTTACAGAATTATATCATAGTGAAATATTGATTGATTGTTTTCATAAAAATAAATCATATACATTATAAGAATTTTATAGTAAATCTTTGGCTACAGTGTAATAAAAATTAAAACAAATTTCTTATAAGATTTATACAGAATCCTCAAAACACAAAACTTGGAAATAAAAATTTAGAAAGAAATTATGAGTTCAGCCAATTATATAAAACATGAGTCCTTAGAAAAAGATTATGAAATATTCAAGAAAGTTAAAAATACCTTTCTAAATGTATGTATGTAGCTACTTCATTTTTGCTGAATTTCTCTTTTTGCTCCAAATTAAAACAATTACTACATAATTGCTACATGAGACATTTGAACATTTGAAAATTGTTAACTGTTTAATGAACAATTTAAAATTAGCAAATATGTATACATATATTGATATGATTTTGCCTGTCTCAAGTATCTTATAGATCCTTTCTTATGTAATAGCCTATTAAACCCTAACAGCCTTATGCAGCAAGGATTATTTTTATATTTTACAACTGAAAATATTGAAACTGAGCAAAATACATAAGCTTAAGGAGTATGCTTCAGTTAACAATTTCTGTAGAATAGACCATATTTGCAACTTGTCCACAGGGTTAGGACCTGCCATGTTCATGTGGGAGTTGATCCCCACTGAGTGTGAGATTTCTCTTTTTTAGTTCTGGCTCTTTCTTAACTGGCACTTAAAAGTCTCTCTGCTGATCTGTCCCTTTTTCTTCATCTTCTCAGGTGTAAAAACAAACGCAACTGGATAACGTAGGTACCAACTCACCACAAGCTGAGCTTGTATTCAAGTAGAATTTTTTATTATTTCATGAGAACAAATGTCTTACTCTGGAAATAGATCGATTAGAAATCTTTAAACACTACCAGAAGAATTTAAAAGAAACATTTCCTACTCTGTTCCTTCTACCGCTATTCAAAGGACACATCCAAAGGGCTAAATAATAACATCTGTTCAAAGAGGACTTTATAAGAAGTGATTTATAATTTTAAAATGCATTTTAAACTGAAGAAGGCTTGAACTCTAGATATGACAGAAAGTAATATTGCCTCAATAAATTCAAATGTAGGAAATATAATATTAATGTAGTATGCAAATACTAAATTATATTAATCATAGGATTATCAGATCCAAGTTTGCTGCTTTGTTAGACTAAAGCTGCTGTTTTATTGATTTGTTTTTCTAAAGATGATTTTCACATGAATGATAACAGCAAATGCATTTATTTACAAGCAGCATGTAAAAATACTTCTTGGTGAACTGGCATTTCCCTCTGTTAAACCGTCATTAGTGAATCATAGCTAGTATCCTGAGTATGTTTTTGTAGTTTACCATAGTGGCAATTTCAAACTGCGCATTCTCAGTTGGTGTCATGGAAACCAAAGCTCCTCAATTTTGTGGCAGGATTATATTTACTGCTTCATGGCAAAGAATAAAAGAAGGTCAATTGGTCCAGACCTGCCCTTGCCACTTGTCAGCTGTTATATTTTAATATAGGGTGCTCTGGATCAGGCATTGCATGTCACATGGGCATGAGGGACATAACTAATGAAAAAAGTCGATGGCTAGTTGTTTTGGAAATGTCAGGGAGAGCTAAAGAAATATCTGAAATGTCAAACTGTACTTGAAATAGGATATACTGATCCAAAGGCACAGAATTAATTTAGGATTTCATACACAAAGACTCTGGAGAAGGAAGGCAAAATCCTTCAGTAATCTGTAAGTCTGTAGTCTACTAGTACTACATTTGATTCAGTTCTTAGAAGTTCTTAGAACATGGAAGGACTTTAAGAGAAGCAGCACTGGTAATTATGGTAGAATGACTGGTAGTTTGAAATAAGATAATAAGGTAATACGAATCCTCCAAATTTTCTAGTTAGATCTCTTTAAAAGCAAGGAATAGACATTTCAATTAATTCAAAAGAGCTTCTATGGCATGCTTAGAAATACCATTGACTCTAACTTGACTAAATATTTAGTACTCTGATGTAATAAGTAAATAATTATCATTTTTAACAGTTTGCAAAGGAATGGAATGTATCCTTCTCTTGCTATCTCCAACTGTAATGAAATGAAACATCACACTTACTACTGCACATTCTGATGATGTCTTCTCTGGGGCATTCTAAATGAGATGATGTCTTTTTTACTTTCCTCATTGCTGGATCAAAATACCAAACATTTCTTTTGGCTCACAGTTTGTAGATATTTCAGTCCATATCCAAATGTCTCCAACACAGGACAGAATAGCATGGAGGCATGGCAGAGAAGAGGGAGAAGAAAGGAATAGAGCAGTAACTCTGAGGATTTGACAAATATCTTTGTAACCACACACACACACACACACACACACACAAATAAAATAATGAAGGTAGCTACACAATCAGAAGCAGAACCAAACTATGGTATGATACAATAGCCTTAAAACATTGTTATTTCTTATTTTCAACTAATGAAAACATGACCTTTAGACTTCCTTGATAGAGAAGTGAATCAGTTTTTCTTTTGGTATTGTTTTCTCTGGCTGAAGCTATTTGGATTTAGGTTCCTGTCACTTGTCGCTAAAGGGCTTCTGGCTGATAAAGTTTTAAAATTTTTAATATGTCTTTAAGGAAACTTTAATGAGTCCATTGATGTCCTATAAAGAGTTACTTTGTAGCCAGAAGTGTTGGTATTTACCTGTAGTGCCAGCTATTCAGAAAGTTGAGACAAGAGGATTCTTCGAGCCCAGGAATCCAAGACCTGCACGGACAACATAGAAAAATCTTGTTTAAAAAAAAGACTCATTTTTTCTTGTGACTAGCATGTCAAGAAGAAACATTTGATTTACATTTACTATATAAATAAATCCTCCCCTCCAACACATTTCATTTGACTCAACATCAAGCCATTTCAATTTTTACAGGGATAAATTCTATTTTCTCTTATTTATTGAACAGGAATCAATTTCATTCTGTTAATTAGTATGCTATCATATCTTCTTGTCACCATAGCTCATCATACAATATTATATTAAAGAAGGGCTAATTGACTGATGTAGTTAGTAGAATTTTTACCACAACTAATATACTAAGAAAATGAGTGGCTTGATTAGGCTACATTAAAGTTATTAAAAATAACTTGAAATAATAGTAATATGTTCATAAACCAAATCATCTTTAAGGATGATCATAATGATGTTTAAAAGAGACAAATGTGAAACAAAATCTCTTTTTTGTAGGTGAAGCTGTTTGTAAGAAGCATTAGCTTATATTTAATGGTTAAGGATATCTTATGCACTGTAGAAAACCCAGAACTCCCCTGTTTTTTAATTTAATTTAATTTTATGATAAGATCTCATTAAGTTTCCCAAGTTAGGCTCAAATTTGTGATGCTTTTTCCTCAGCCTCCTGAGTAGCTGGGATTATAGGTGTGCACCACTGTGAACAGTAAAAGATTAAAAGATTTTAAGCCCAAAAATGCAGGCTTACATACTTGCCCATAACTTACCAGTTGATTTTGAAAACTTATTTAGCCTCTTTTACCTATAATTTTCTCATTCCTAAAAATGATGACAGTAATGTTTATCATTCAGTATAGTGATAAAGATTGAATGATTTGTGAAATCACAAAGCATAATTACAGATGCAAAACAATAAAATAAATAATGGTGTTAGCAATTAAAGCAGTAAGAGATAAATATGTGAAGAAGTTTATAAAGATTCTCAACAATATTTAATGTCTATGACTATACAGACATAAAATAAATGTCTTCAAATGAAAAATTCATGGTTATACAATTGTGCAGTGAGGGAAAAGAAGACATCAGAGAAAATGAGAAAGTTTTAAGGGAAAAAAAGGAAGTCAAAAATTTTAGAAAACTATCACTGATATCTCAGTAGCCTGTGCTAAAGATATGGCCAAATCATATTAATAAGGAAATTAATGAGGGTGTGAACTACAATTTAATCAGCCACCCCACAGGAAAACTGCCTGTTTGAACTGAATAGTAAGGAAAGAGGAAGGAATAAAGGTAGCCTCTGAAAATTACTGGATTTCACAGGATGGGACTCTATTACTTTTTAGCTTCAAACATACCTTGTGCTTTCAGAAAATGGAAAAATAACACTGAAGGCAATTCAGAGATCAATGGGACAACCACTTTGTTTCATAAAGAGGGAAAATCACCCTGTTTTTACTATAGATGGCCTCTGCCCAAAGTTGGGGACTGTGGCTGCAGTGTCCTGGGTCCGGATCCCTGTCAGATAATGTTGTAGAATCAGTACCTCTGCCAGAGTGGACCAGGAAGGCAGAGCCTGGAGCTCAGGAGGATTATTCTAGGGCTTTAAGACTTAATATTGTTTGCCTCATTAGGTTTTAGATTTACCTGCCATCTGTCAGTCCTTTCTTTTTTTTTACTTCTCCACTTTGAAATGGGAATGACTACCAATGACTGTCCTGCGATAGTACTTTGGAAACATCTAACTTCTTTGTTTGCTCAAGTTCAGGGCTGGAGAAGAATTTGCCTAATGAATCATAGCTTCAGTTTCACCCATGTCTGATTTGAATGACACATTGGCTTTATTTTATTTCCTTATTTTACTTAGAGAGGGGCCTTTGGACTTTAAAGTTGATATTGGAACAATTAAGAATTTTAGAGCTATTTGGATGGATTAAGTATATTTTGAATGAAGGAAGGACGTGAGTTTGGGGGTACCAAGTTGAATACAATAGACATTTATCTGCCCCCCAACCAAATTTCAAATATTAAAATCCCAATACCTAAGGAGGCCATGAAGTCAGAAACTTCAGGAAAGAGATTTACCCTAATAGATACTTCAGAGAGTTCCCTTGCCTATTTTCCTTGTGAGACATAGTGAGACTTCTATAAATCTTGCACCACACACAGACTCTGTTGGAATGTAATCTTGGAATTCCCAGCTCCCAAATGGAGAGGAATAAATTCCTGTTGATTATAAACATCCTGTCTACAGTATTTTTTTACAGCATCCTGAACAGATTAAGAGAATCACCAGACATGAGTTGAATGTTGTTTCATATATGAGTAGTTGTGATTTTAAAAATTTATTTTGGTAGTTGTGTGTTTGTACGTATGTGTGTATAAATGTAGACATGCATACATTGGTATATGAGAGTATTACAGAGACAAAGCCAAAGGAACAGAGAAAGAAAATTTGAGAATCTAATTCGTTTCCAATCTGGAATAAATTAATAATTTTGTTATCTTAGTATTGTAGAAGGTTTGGAGTGTGTATGTTTTGTCTTATTTTTTTGTTTTTGTTTTACAGTGCTGGGGATTGAACCCAGCACTGTGCACTGAGCTACATACTCAGCCCTTGCTTTTATGTTTTTTCTTTGGAGACAGGCTCTCCATAAGTAGCTCTGCTGCCTAGGTTGTGCTGAAATGTATGATCTTCCTGCCTCAACTTCCCAGAGGCTGTAAATAAAAAAGAAAACTGTAAAGTTTTTTTTTTTTAAATAAAATTCATGGGAGCCATTGTTTTGAACTGAGATCCTAAGCTAGGGTCCAAGAGATTAAATCAAAATGGGAAGAAAGCATCTTTCAGATATTCTATTAAAAATTGCTTCTGAATTGTACTGCCTCACATTTTTTCCTGGCATTTTATACGATTCATTAACAAGTTGGCTCCTTCTTTATGCCAATCTGATTTACATTTATAGAAACTGCTTGTCATGCTTTTGTAGATAAAATTTTGTTTTAAGGAAAATAAAGAAAATAATTTCTGTAGATGCTTGACAATCTATGTAATATGACTACTTGCTCTAAACTGAGTATTTTTAAGATAATAAATGAAAGCTATGATAAAATTCATAGGCTATTGATTTGTATTTTTCCTTTGTTTTTTTTGTTTTGTATTTATCCTCTTTTGGAAACAATAGCTATTATTTTATTATTTCTTTGCATGTGTACACATTTCAGGTTTGTAAAATTCAAACTTCTGTTCATGGTTACTAGTGTTTTCTCCAAATGATGAGCAAACGAAAGATCCTTAGAGATTCATTTTTTTAAAATAAATTATTTGAGAATTGTTTTTAATAAATTGGAAACTATAACTGTTTAAGCAGTTGATAAGATAATCTATTTTGAGTCAATATTTCCATATCTTAGCCTCAATTTTAATTGAAGTAATTTAGGCCAAAAACACTGAAGAAATGATTGGCAAATGCTATTTATAAATTTTCAAATTTTATTTCAAGTATTATCCATAACATGTTGCCACTTTTTCAAATGAAAGGAGAATGCCTTACATATTGCAAAACACCTAATTCCTATATTATAGCTCTGTGCACATACTGCATAGCACTAATGCCCAGAGCTAATATTATTAAAACATTACCATTGAGAATTCAATGCTATATTTATCACAGAGAGTATACAGATGTCAAATGTAGTGATGATGAGTCTAAAGATATTTTAAATTCTATTTTTCAGCACTTTATTAGCATTATAATGCTACAAGGGAAAACAGATCTGACAGCAACATTATGGATTCATGCAAATTACTTATCACAAATTGAGCAAAATAGCAGATACCTTTATACAAGAGGAAAATGTTCCTAAAAGCAGGTGTATTTGAATTCCTTTATGAATGACAAAAAACACAGCCTGTGAACTCTGTCTTGAATTAATTTAGAATAATTTACTTTCAATATAGGCACATTGATTGAGACTATCACTTACAGTGGCCTTCTAAATGCCAAGCAAATATTCTTTATTATATCTTTTATCTGATTATATGTGAATAATTAACTGAAAAGAAATTTCTTTCACACTGTTACAAGGACTTTTAGTATTAAATTTTAAAAATTCTTTTAGTGGTGCATTTTAGGTAAACAATACCTTAACATTTATCATTGGGTGCTTGTACCTGTACATGATGTATCTTGGTTCTTATCTTTTTCTCCATTACTTTTGTGCCCTTCACCCCCCTCCACCCTTCCCTATTTACATAGACTTTGTTTCCAATTTTTTCTTTTCTCATAATTCTTTCCTTTCCCTTCTTTCCTGTCCCCTTCCCCTCCCACCACCTCTACCCCTCTGGACCTTTTCTTCCTATTTCAAATTATCAATTATTCATTTTGATCCTTATTTACACGTTCAGTTTCTCATACTACAGCAACAGTTTGGTATTTACATGTGTGTCCTATTTATTTCACTTAAGAGGATGGCCTCAATAGGCATCCGTTTAGCTATAAATGTCCCTAGTTTCTTGTTCTTTATGGCTGAGTAGTATTCCATTTTATAAAAAAAACCACATCTCCTTTATCCAGTTACAAACTGTGTCACTATAAACATGGGTGCACATGTAACACTGTGGTATGATTCTTTTAATTCTTTTGGGAAGATACCCAGCAGGGGAATAGCTGGCTCAAATGGAACCTCCAGCCCTAGTTCTTTGAGGTATCTCCAGTATTAAATTTTTAACATGATTTGAGTATTGTTTACTTTTGATCATTGTTTGGCTAGCTCACACTCTGTATATTAAAAAACATTAATATCTACTTCTAATTTATTACCTTTCCATTGTAGAGTGCTCTTTATCCTCATACTACAATATAGAATGAATTATAGCTCATTGATTTTCCATTATAATCATAGTTATTGTATATCCTTCATCATTTTATGTCATTTTCTCCTCTAGATAAATAATAATAATATTTTATTTTTTTAAATAATTTCTGAATAAAGGCAACCTTGTACTTTTTACCAGGCCTATTCTATACCTCTACTTGTCAAATCAACCCTTTTAAAGTTAAGGTAACAAACCCTACCAGTTGCATTCCAAATGAAAGCATACTTTGAAAAAACTTTTTGGTTGCCTTTTTATTCCAGTAGTCATTTTAGTAGTGAAGTTGAGTGAAATTCATCATGGCAAGTTAGAAACTTTCTTGCAGATTTCTTGTATACACAAATTTATTTGAAATTTTGCTATATGGATTTTCTTTCCTCAAAATATGAAAGCCCCAAAGGTATTGAATACCCTTTTAAAAAATTCACTTCAAAGTAAATAGGAAGGAACTGGCTCAATTCATGGAAAAATATTTATATTTCACAAGTAACAAACTGAATCATAAATTTTCAAGTATATAATTTAACTAGACAGGTTTTACATTTTATGAAATATATTTAAATTGGCATAGCCCTCATTTAGAAATGTTAACTGTTAAATATCAAATATGAATAAAATCTTAAAAGATTAAGGACTGAATATTTAAAAGACTATAAATATCTCTTACCATGTGAGCTTATCTGCTTGTTTAAATTAGCACCTAAAAACCATGGCAGGTTCTGTAAAAAAGTCTATCATCTCTACTAATATAGGAGAAGGTAGGAACATGACCAGCCTTCTTCAACAGTGGTAAATTCTGAATAAATTAATAAATGAAGCCAGGTGCTTGCAAACTAATTTGGACAAAAATTGTATAACACTTTTATTACTATTTTTATTTCTACATTACTATTAATGCCCACTAGTGTTTTAATGTCTTTTCTTATCAAACAAGACTTCATTTTGTAATAGTTGTTTGTAAATTATATGAATAAATATTTATAAAAAACAAAAAACAGGGACCAGGGATTTAGCTCACTGCGCCTGCCTCAGAAGTGCAAGGTCCTAAGTTTGATCCCTGGTATGGGAAAAAGAAAAATCAAAAACCAAAAAACAAAAAAACAAAAAAAATGGGCTAACAAATATATCTGAAAATGAGCAACCCTAGTAGCATTGAATAAGTCAATAAGCAGTATTCAATTTTTCTTATTTATTGAAATATATTCATTTATTATATTTATTTATTATAGAAATATATTTATTCATTATATTTATTGAAATCGAGAGATATTCATATTGTTAAAATTAGAAAGCAATCAACAATAAAATATGAAAGTACAGAAAAATGTTAATAAAGCAGTTGTAATTGCTAGTCTTTGAAAGACTTGCTTACAATTTCACTCTTAGCTGATAAATCTGGGAATTTCGATTTCAAGAGGGTCCCCACTAACAGACACGTGTGGTTCACTGTACATAAACTGCAAAAAATATGGTTTATGCCAAAACCTTGCCCTTCTTCTAAGCATATAGAATTTGGGTCTGTGTTATGTAAAGAGTGCCTGTATTATCAAACACAGTAAGAACCGCAGTCCCTTCTGATCTTTATGAACTTCCTTGGTTGGCAACATTTCAAATGTGCTCTCATATCTCACTACAAAGAGAATTAAGCTTAACCTACATCCTATACATCCTATAACTCTGCTAGCAGAGAACTCTTGAAAGCTTTCAGATGGTGGTTCCCATGGACTTGGCCCCATGTACCTTACTCCTCTGCTGATTTAGCTTTAATTTATTCACTGTTGGAAATCATTTTCTTGAGTACTTTAAGTCTGCTGAGCACTCATGAGTCATCAAACCTGGAGGTAGTCTTGGTAAAACTTGACACAGAAACTATAATGTATTTTTGATACATAAATAAAAATTATGAAGAAACAAAAAAAGTATTAACATATAAATAGTAAATTGCAAATATTTTTCTTAAATTTACTCATCACTCTTGCTACTGTCTATAATGAGCTTGTATTATTTTGAATTTGAAAATAATATAGTTATTTAAGTGTTTATTTCTTGTAACTGAAATTACAACTAAAATCTTAGAACAAATATAATGTTTACAAAAGTAATGGTATAATTTGATGGTCAATGCTAAACATATAGAAAGAAAATGTTGACTTACTTTATTGTGACAAACACAAAAATATTGATTCCTTTGCTGCTTCAAAATATTTTATTATTTCTAAGAAATTTAAAATTATCCTATTGTTATTTTGCTTCTTGATATCAATGCAAGAAAATCAATTTTAAAGCAAGAGGCAATCTGTCTTTATATTTGACATTTTAGATTTTCAATATACTGCTAACATTTCAATAGTTTTGTAATTTTAGTTGCTCTATGGAAGTAATGTTTTCAGCAAGAGTAATTTATTTTCAGATCTATGTTATTATTTATTTAACTCATTGTTACCAGCATTTATTTAGGGAAAATAATTTGAGGAAAATCTTAAGGAAAAATAAATAAATGGATACACAACTGAACAAATTTGAAAATATTGGTTAATTTGTAATGATAAAAAAACTGGAAAGGAAGCTGTTAGATAAATTATATGAATAAAGATTTAAAACACTGCTAAATTTATTTACAACAAGCTTTTAATTTACATAGATATTAATTTCTAAATCATTTCACCTAACATTAAAATGGAAGATTTTCCACTGCAGTTGGAAAGATTGCAATAGTAAAATTTAAATTTTTGTTCTTTGGACAAAGGTTCCTAAATTGTATATCTTTTATTTATAATACACATTATATCATAAATAAGGAATCTCAAAATTTATGTTTGGATTCAATTTAATTTGGTTATTAGTACAAATAAGAAAAGGTGTTAATGAGTATATTCAAAGATATGAAAAAGTATAATCCTTAAAACTTTAAGAAACTAAATATTGTAAGTTAAAAGTATTTATATTTCTTGGTAAAATGATTGATGATTTTTTTATGTCATAAGACAGAAACTTAAAAAAGAAAAAACATTCCAGTTAAACATATATACTTTATAATTAAAAAAATAAAATCTGACCTATTTATCCTTTAACTAGAGGACTACACTAGCTTTCAAATGTATGTAATGAACTACATCACATTTTAATAAACAAATTTTCATATGTTAAATAATACTTAAGGCAAAGCAAGAAAGTTTTCATTTTTATTGCTAGTTATCTGGGGCTAATAAATTTTGTTTTGTTTTGTTTTGTTTTGTTTTTGATTGGGCAAATGGAGGAGAACTATGGAGATTTTTGTTTTATGTTTAAAGCTGCCATTAAAGCTGCCTCTTCACTTAATAGAAATTTTTAGGGGCACTGTATTGTTAAAGTCTCTGGTGAAATCACATACTTTTTGATGTTTGACTGCTTATTTGGTTTGACTGTCACTGTGGGAACAATTTAGATTGCTTGAAGAATGTGCCCAAAATAATGGGAATAATTGACAGTTGAGCAAGATTAAAATCACATAAAAGTAATACAAAGGTGAAATGTATGTTTTATAGCTTTAGGCTTTTCTTCCTTTTTATTTTTTATTTTTAACCTTTTGAACATTCGTGCAATGAATTCTCATTTAGTCTTTAATTAGTTGGATTGCCATTTTACCTGAGCATGCCACAAAATAAAGAGAAAAAAGTAAGATCTTTAAAAAATATTTATACCTATATCGCTGTGGTGTGATTCTTTTAATTCTTTGGGGAAGATACCCAGTAGGGGAATAGCTGGGTCAAATGGGACCTCTAGTCCTAGTTCTTTGAGGTATCTCCATACAAATTTCCATAGTGGTTGCACCAGTCTGCACTCCCACCAACAATGGAGAAGGGTTCCTTTCTCTCCACACCCCAGCCAGCATTTGTTATTGGTTGATTTCTTGATAGCAGCCATTCCTTGTGGGGTGAGGTAGAATCTCAGTGTTGTTTTCATCTGCATCTCTCAAATGACCAGTGATGTTGAAATTTTTTCATATATTTATTTGCTGTTTTTACTCCTTTGTCTGAGAAATGTCTGTTCATTTTGGTTGCCCATTTTCAAATTGGGTCTTTGAATTTGGGGGGTCTGATTTTTTTCAATTCTTTGTATATTCTAGATAGTAGACCTTTGTCTGAGTTACAGCTGCTCAAAATTTCTTCCCATATTGTAGGTTGTCTCTTAGCCCTGTTGGTAGTTTCTTTTGCAGTGCAGAAGCTTTTTAATAAGATGATATCCCAGTTTTTGATTCTTTGTGTTAGCTCCCATTCTACTGAAGTTTTATTCATAAAGTCTTTTCCTATGCCAATGTCACTGAGAGTTCTACCTAACTTATTTTCCAGAAAGTTTAGTGTTTCTGTCTTGATATTTAGATCTTTAATTCACTTCAATCTTAGTTTAGTGCACAGTGATAGGTATGGGTCTAGTTTTAATCTTTGGCAATTGAAATACAGTTTTTCCAACACCATTTATTGAACAGGCTATCTTTTCTCCAATGAGGGCGATTGGCTCCTTTGTCAAAGATGAGGTGCCTGAGTATGTCTGGAGTTGTCTTTGAATCTTCTAACCTATTCCACTGATCTTTGGGTCTGTTTCTTTGCCAGTAGCATGCTGTTTTTATCACAGTAGCTTTGTAGTATAGTTTCAAGTTGGGGCTTGTGATACCCCCAGCCATGTCTCTGTACACCCATGTTTACAGTGGCACAGTTTGTAATAGCTAAGGTTTAGAAACAGCCCAAGTGTCCAGCAACTGGAAACTGGATAAAGAAGATGTGGTTTTTTATAAAATGGAGTACTACTCAGCCATAAAGAACAAGAAACTAGAGTCATTTATAGCTAAATGGATGCATATTGAGGCCATACTCGTAAGTGAAATAAATAGGACACACGTGTAAATACCAAATAGTATCTCTAGTGTGAGAAACTGAAAGTGTAAATAAGGATGAAAATGATTAAAATGAATAATTGATAATTTGAAATAGGGAAAGGTCCAAAGGTGGAGGGGTGGTGGGAGGGGAAGGGGAAAGGGAAGAAAGGAAAGGAAAAATTATGTTAAAGAAGAAAAAAAAGGAAACAAAGTCTATGTAAACAGGGAAGGGTGGTGGGGGTGAAGAGCGCACAGGTAATGGGGAAAAAATAAGAATACATCATATTCAGGTACAAACACCCAATGATAAGTGTAAATGTATTGTATACCTAAAATGTAACAATTAATATATAAATAAAAAATATATATATTTATACCTCCTCATCCTTGTTTTAATATCTTTATTCTAATATTAGCTTATTAAATTGATCCTTGTCATATGTATGATTCAAAAAGTAAATTTATTTTTCATCATCTTCATATTTCCATTGGTAACTAGGAATTTCACAATCCTGGATTTTAGAATTGTTATATAATAATGTCTCATAATCAAGAAGAATCCACATATTTTTATCATTTCTATAGAATTTCAACCTTTAATATTCTACCCTAAAAATGCCAAGGAAGAATCAGAGTTAAGCACAGGACAATAGTATTTCCCACATTTCGTATCAAAGGTGTGATCACATGGCATCTACAGAGTTAGAAGGATAGCCAGAATTAAGTTCTAGATAATCTAATAGAATGCTTCTTTCCCCTGGTCTTATATTCTATTTTTTTTCCTTTGGAAGTCTTGTAGGAATAATAAATAGCTAATTGAGAGTATGTAGATGTTTTTCCTGAGCCAGTTTAATACATCAGTCTCTCACCTCTGCTTTTCTTTCTCTCCAATTGTCCATCAGTGATCCCGCCCTGCAAGAGGGCTACATGTTCTGAGCTGGTTGAATGTCCAGGATGACAGACTGTGTGATTGGAAATAGTCACATTCCCAAGATGTTCTTCGATTTCCATGCTGTCCTTGGGATGATCCAAAGTAAATACAGACATTTCTAAAAATCTAAAAGTCAACATGATATCCAAATAGTGCATCTTGAAAGGCAGAGTAATCGTTACTTTACAACTCACAATTTTGTAGAACTGCTCTGCACCAATTTCAAAGAAATTTAATGATAGGCCTGATGATTAACATGTGTTTCTTTAGATTAATGTATTTTAAAATTCTTAAAGACAGCACAGATTTTACAAAGAATATATAAGGCATCTATCTGTAATACAAGTAAGGTGTGCCACTCTGAACTGACAAGATGCCTGCCATCCCCTGCCAAGCTCCACCTCTTGATCAAACGTTGGTCAGAACATCCAAGTTCATTCTGGCATCATCCAGTTTTAGCAGGAATCTTGTCAATTAAATTCAGCCAGAATCTTCACCCTCATATCTGAGACACTGATATATAACCAAATTGCTAATGTTGCATTATCCCCTAAGTGATACTGCTTATCATGCCCTGATTTCTGCATGAGTTCTCTTGGGCCAGTTTTGCAAGTATTTTCCTTTGCCCTTTAAATTTTTTCTTATTAATTTTTCATCCAAGGACTCCTCATAGGATCCTTGGCTATAAGTCCTTATTCAACAATTTTGTATTCAGAATTGAGACCAGTCTATATTGAGTCTCTTTTCTCCCATTAAAATAGAACTTGATAAATCTTCTTTTACCACTTTAGCTCTAGTTTTCTTTGACAGAATAAAAGCACACTACTCATACGAAATTTTAGTTTGTTTCTAAACTTATTTTTTGAGAGACTGGACTTTCCAAACATTTGTCAAAACTCCTGTTTGAGCTTCCAATTCAGATCATAGCATCAAAGTTTGATGTCTTTCAGAAATTAAAAAAGTATATGCTGGGCGTGGTGGATCCCAGCACTCAGGAGGCTGAGACAGGAGGATCGCCAGAGTTCGAGATCAGGCTGGGCTACATGGTGAGTTCAGAGCTAGCCTGAAAAAACCAAAAGAAAAAAAAAGAAATGAAAAAAGTATAAAGAAAAATTCTGAATAAGCTGAACCATTTCATTTTAAAAAATAAGTGACCAGAGAAATCTGGTACATGTATTGAGGATTCAGAAAAAAAACTCTGCAACTACACACTTTCAATGACAATATAACCATATATATTTTTGATTGAACTTAGAAAATTATTTGCTTTCAAAATATTAATTAAAATAATAACAGTTTGTAATTACAAAGTAAGAAAATCAAGAAAATTAAATTTAAAAAGACTCAAGAGACTTAAAAGTCTCCTTTTTTACATACCAGCCAAAATCGTAGAAGTTGTCCTTGTCTCCTCTCTTTATATCATATGCCTAATTAATTCCTGAGTCTCTCTTTTGAATCTCTCCGGAATTCATGCACATTTTTCACTCCTAGTAGTAGTCCTCACCTAGACTCCAAAGTATCTTACCTATTTTATAGCACACAGATTTTTCTCTTTGATTCCAAATTTCTCACCTTGTAGTTTTCTTCCCATACCACAAGTACCTAATATCTTGAAATATATATACATCATATATATAAATACACATATGCAAATTTTTGTCTGTTTAGAATGTTACTGCAATAGTAATTGAAAAAGTTATTGGATGAACATTAGGTTTGCAACTTTTATTGTGTCTACCAAAGAACTGAGATCATGAAACAACTGACTCTTCTAAGCCTCCAAGAGGGATAGAAGAATGTAAGGAAAACGGGAAAATAAGTAAAGCCCATATACAAGAGGGTGAGATGAAATCAAAGAATTTTGTAGAGACCAAATAAAGGTTTATTGTTAGTCTAGAATACTCTGAATGTCCAGACATAAAAGAAGTTCAAATACTTGTAAAATCATTTCCTTAGGGCTTGCATTTGATACTCATAGGAAGAATTAGATGCAAAAACAAAGTCCAGAGAGACCTTTGTTTAGTGATTAGGCATTTAGGAGACCAGTAGGCAAGCATAGTATGGTTGGTGCTAAGAAGTACTATGTACTTCCATAGACCAATATTTTCCATGTAGTGCTAATTATACTTCGAGAAGAGAGATACCGAACTTATTTTCCTCTAAATAATTGATTTTCTAATCATGTTAGTTTTTCGTTTCTTTGTTTGTTTGTTTTTTCTTGTATGTCCTATGCTTCTCTTACTTTATGGCTTCTACATAGAGTGTTTCCTCAGCCTAGGAGCTTCCTACCCACTTTTGAATAATTGGCTTACTAATCACTCAAATGGATACTTAATTTTGATGCCAATTGCCATTTAGTGTATTGATTGCTACCTCAAAACTTAATTGTGTGCCTTGGATAATTCATTGATCATATTACTTTATAGATTTTTTTTGCAATTGCTCTTATTATATGTTTTCTAGACTGTAAGATTCCTAAGTACAGAGACATCTCCTAGCTTGCATAAATTTATGTGCCCAGTGCCTTGCACAGAAAAACTAAGAACAGTTGATGAATAAAAACTCAACACATTTTTTGGAAAGATTGCACATATATGGTTTAATCTAAGATATTTTGTATTCCTGCTGAACCTATGTGCCTTAATAATTTTTACTTTTGGCATCATTTCAGGGCTTTACTCATTATTAATATATACCCTTTATAATGAGTACATTCTTTAATAAAGCAATAAATTTCTTTATTTTAAGTAAACAAACTAATGATCACTCCTTTTCAGTGTAATTGCTACCTATATATCACACAAACATAAAATATGTTAGCTGGAATCCAGGCAGGTTATGTTCTTAGATACTTTCCTCATTGCTGTGACAAATATCTGACACCCACAAGTTAAAGGAGGAAAGGTTTATTTCAGCTCACAATTTCTAGAGGCTTCAGTCCATAGTCTGCTGGGTCCAAGCCAAGGTAGCATGGCAGAGGTATATTACAGAGGAGAAGCAGTCCATGGCAGAGCAGGCAGGAGAAAGCAAGCAGCAAGCCATAAGCCTGCTCTCTCTCTCTCTCTGTCCCTTTATATTCCATTCGTGCTATAAGCCTATTGATTGGTGCCACCCACACTCTGGGTGGGGGCTTCCACTATGCACACCCAGAACTATGCTAAACCAATTTAGTTGTCATACACCCTTAATCCCAGTTCACACACCATAGATCCAGCTACTTCCAAAAAGTCCTACTTATGAGCACATGAGGCTTTGAGGGAACATCTAGATACCATACTGATCTTTCCTCACAATTTGTGACCCCTTTCCCAGCCATCTTCCTGGAATGCTTTTCACAGAGACCTTTGGAACTATAGTAGAGACAAATTCTCTTTCTCCTCAACTGCTCTAGAAGATATTTCCTAAATCTTCCTGCCTTAACTGAAACTTGAAATTCCCTGATGACTTTAAATCCTTGGTGGCCTTCTCTGGTGATTGTTTTGTCTTACAAAAAGCTGGGCATGGATATAGCATAGCTTCCCTTTGCTTATTCTGGCCAGCTTCTAGATCCTTCTAGATCCTTTTTAATCCTCCTACTCTGACTTTGAATTTTATGTCACTACTATCCCCATCTAACTTCATTGTAGTCAATTAACAATTTTGTTTTTTTCTCCTCATTTGTTAATTATTGAATTCCTTTCTGTAAAACATATTCTGTAATAATTTCAATAGGCAGAATTATAGCCATCAAAAAGACCCCACATGCATACCCCTGCACTGTATGCTTCCTTATACGTCAATCAGACTGTTGGCTTCAGGGAATAAGAGAGAAGAAAATTTGCCAAGTAATTAAAGTAGTTAACAATTAATTTTAAGAATAAGACAAGAAAATCATCCTGGATAAGCCAAATGGGTCCAATAAAATCACTGAGGAAAAAAAAAATCACTTGAGGTTTGAAAAGCAGAAAAGGATGGCAAAGAGGAAGCCAGAGAGATTGAGGCATGAAAGACATTCAATAGTTTCTGCCAATTTTTCCTGGCATCTATGATGAAGGAGTCCATGTGCAATGACCAGAACCAGGAAAACCTATCAGCTGAATACAGAGAAAGGAAATGGGATTTAGTCCCTGTGTGAGCACATTAAATCTGCCAACAGCATGAAGGACTATAGAAGTGGATTCTTCCTTAGGACCTCCAGCCAAAAGCCCATCCTCAAAACTTTGATTTAGGCTTCATGAGATCCTGAAAGAAAATTTAGTCATGCCTTTCCAAAATGCTAATTTACAAAATTGTTAAACAAAAAGTGCATACTGATTTTAGCCACAAATATTTGTAGTGCTGGTAGTGTAGTGTAGTGTATTAGATAAAACTAATACAGAGTTCCTGACAATTTCAGTATACACAAATTACTCTCCCAGCATGCTAATCTCCAGATTTTGATCTTCTCCAGTTTACTTGACTTTCACTTTACCCTAGGCATTCATTCTCATGGTTACACACTTGACATTATCATCACCAATCACCAATCATCAACAATTAATTTTATAAATTCAACTTAATCTCACTCTCTGAATTTGGCCTCCTATTTTACAAACTTAATCATTAAGATACCTTTCCTATCACAATCCTAAGAGTATATGTAGCCAACAATCTACTGATATCACTAAGCTCCTTCCAGTGTACGTCTTTATATATTGAATTTCTTCATAAAGTTTGAAGTTACTTGATGAAGCATTTTAATCTATTCTTGAAAGATATCTTTTACAAATTGTAACTATTAGCATACATTAATTATACAAATTATTGGAATTCATTGTAATATTTCTATGCATGCATACATTGTGTATTTACCATGTCCATCTAAACTCATTACCTTTTCTAGTCCCTAGTAAGGTCTCTGTTACTTTTAGGTCATATTTTTTCACATAAAAAGAATATGTGATAATAGATTTTGTGTGTCTGATTTATTTCACTTAATATGATATCCTCCAGTTCCATCTATTTTCCTGAAAGTGGTAAGATTTCTTCTTTATGGCTTTCATATGTTAGTTATGAATACTGTCAAAATATACATGGGTATGCAAATATCTCTTTTGTATGTTGATTTTATTTCCTTCAGATACTTACCTAGAAGCAGGATAGGTGTATCTCATAGTTCTATTTTTGGTTTTCTAGGAAATCTCCATACTGTTTTTGATAGTGGCTATACTAGCGAACATCTCCAATTTTCCTTTTTTGTTCTTTTGTCCTCACCTAAACTACAACTCTGTACAGCCTTCCATGTCTATGTGGCTGCACCCATGCACCTGATCTGAGCATAGCTGTAGAGAAACCTAGAGCAATGCTGCTTTCAGTCTATCATCGTTTTTTCAAGGGAGATCTCAATGTTATTCACTCATTTCACTCTATTTCTTACTCCAATAATTTTTATTCTCATACTGTTACGGTCTTCATGTTCCTTTTCCCTTTTTGAAAGCCCACATTTTAAAAGGAATCAATTTTAGTTCATAAATAAAATTTTAACTAATTTAAAAGATAAAGAATGGTGTAATTAGAATTTTTATATTTATAGTAGATATTACACATCTTACTGAATTAAGTACAGAGACACTGAAAGATATCAAGGAAAATTTTACATATGGAGTTTACTAATGCATTTGCACTCCTTTCCCAAGTATTTGATAATCTCACAAAACACTCCTGCACTATATGAAATATTCACTGATATCAATGTTTGTTCTGAATTCAAAGGATGCCACCATGGGACAAAATGCTCTCCTTTCTTATTTTTATTACTGCATGTTTACAGCACACAATGATTACATTTACTGTGGGTGGTTGTACACGTACATAACACATCTTAATTCTTTTTATATCCCATTCTTCTCTTCTCCCTCAGTTCTCCCTCAATCTATTTGTTCCTGTCTCATTTGCAAAATAATCTCCCTGTTTCCTATCATCTCTCTTTCATTTTGCTCTTTTTTAATACTTTGAGTTTCTCATAAAAGAGAAGCCATTTGATATTTAAGCTTATGTATTTGATTTATTTCATTTACCATTATGGTCTCAAGATGTATCTGTTTCCTACAAACTACTCCAATTTATCCTCGTTTATAGCAAAGTAGTACTCCGATGTGTATAAATACCACATTTTCTTTATCCACTCATCTATTGATCACCATAGAGGCTACTTCCAAGATTTAGCTATTATAAATGTGCTACTACAAACATGAGTTTTTGCTGCTATAAACAATAAACATGTGTATGCATGCATTCCTGTAATATGTCTTTAATTCTTCTAATATTGCTAAATTTCATAACTTTACTTCTCAAACAAGCAAAACCTCTTCTTTCAGGATTACTTCAGTTTCATCATCTAAATAACTGTCAATTCCACTTTCCAGTTTCTCCAAACTTGTCCTTGTTTCCTTTGATGCATACTCTGTGTTAGATTATCAGCACATCCAACTGAGTCTAATTAGAAAATATACTCAAAGTTAAAATATGTCTCCTTTCTGTGTTGACAAAACTCTTATTCGTGATATCATCTCTTACCAGGACTTTTTCACAGCTTCTCAGGTTGGCTGCATACCTCCATCCTGTCCATCTTCAATTTATTCTTAAACACATCAGCCAAGGTGAAGTTGTCAATATTTCAGGCAAATTGTGTCATGTCTCTGTTCAAGGCCCTATAGTCACTCCCCATCTCAGTGAGAAGTCAAATATTTTATTGATTTATTAGGTCCGTATGAATTATAACTTCACTTTTCATCTCTATTTTTATTCTCATCTCCTCATATCCTCTTTGCACTCCACTCTAAGCCTAAAATGATATTTCCTGCTTCTCAGATATGCCAGGCACAATCTTTTGTAGGGCTCAGGACCTTTAAATTTGCCTTTCTCTCTATTCTTCTTGGCCTGCCCTCTTCCCCATATACTCATAAAGCTTCACTTTCACCTACTTCAGATGTTATTCAAATGACAATGAACATCTATATCAAATATAGTAACATTTAATGTTATGTGAAGCGAGACCAACTATCATTCTTTCTTTGCATAATTATGCATATTAAGTTTACATATGAGCTTTAAAATCCTTTTGTACTTTCACAATGACAGTTTTGAATCTCAAGATTAACAGATTTTTTTAGAATCCCCTCCAAAAAAAGTAACACTTTTTTTTTTATTACTATGTGCTCAAGTGCTTTTGTTTTTCTTCAGTTGGGTTTTAAATATTAAGCAGATAGGCTTAATGGTTTGTTTGCTTTATTTCTTGGTATTTTCTTTTGTAATGCCTTTTGTAAAAAGGGATATTTCTCCTAATGTATAGATTAACTAATAACAGTTTGTAGATAAGAAAAATTTTTTATTTGCTTTACTTTAGTTATATATCCCACTCTTTTTTTAACCTCTTTTATTTTTGTACCGGGAATCGAACTCAGGACCTCATGTTTGTAGGCAGGTGCTGTGCTGCTGAGCTACATCCCTGGCTATATCCCACTACTTTTAAAATGTTTGTTGTTTCAATCATACAGTTTAGGTTTTGAAGGTATTGAATTATGTAATCTGTCATTAATAATACTTTTCACTGTGTCACATCTGCAGAAAATACTCTTTTTTCACTTTTTTCTCCTACCTAATTTCAATGACTTGTACATGTTAAGGTTTATATCTAGATATCCTCATACACACATAGGCTGGGCTTTTAGAAGGTGATTGGATCATGATGAGGCTCATAGCTGGCTTGCTGTCAGAAGGTCCTGTCTGGTAGGAACAGGCAGGTCACTGGGGGCATGGCTTGGAAAAGATTCTCTCCCTGTCACCTTCTTTCCCTCGACTTTCTGTTTCCTGGATCCCTTGATTAGAGCAGCTCTCCTCTACCATGCTGTCCTGCTGCCTACTAGGAACTGAGAACTGAGCAAAATAGACCTCTCTTCCTCTAAGCTCCAAGCCATCTGTTACTATGTTTCAGCAAAGAGGAAAGTTCCTAAGACAGGACATAAACAACAGAATTAAAGAAAGCAGTAAGAAACTTCCAATCTAGTTGTTGAGTACAGTGGGAATGCCTCTTGTTTCTCAACTCACTGGATTGTGGTTTTTGCCAACTATGATTTTATTATGTTAATGATGTATATATCACTATCATTTGATTAAGAGGCCAAAGATTATGATTAGAAATATATGTAAAATTGTATAAATCTATGGGAATAACATAATTTCTCTTTTTGAGCTATTTATATGTTGTTATATAAAGCTCCTAATGTGAATCTACATATACAATGGGATAAGCATAACTGAAATAAATTCATTTTGATGTAAACTATGATCTCTTGGCTTTATTTTACATCCATTAATAGGTTTATTTATTTATTTACTTTGAGACAGGGTCTCTCTGTGTAGTTCAGGCTGGCCTTACACTCACTATGTAGCCCAGGCTGGCTTCCAACTCACAGAGATCCTCCTGCCTCAGCATCTTGAGTGCTGGGATGTGCCACCACATCCAGAAACAAGATTTTTTTAATGATCGTTTAGACTTCATTATATTTGTTTCTTCATTTTACCTTTGTTTTTTTTTGTTTTGTTTTTGGTACCGGGGATTGAACTCGGGAATCTGCGCTTGCGATGCAGGTGCCAGAACCAGTGAGATAAATCCCTGGGCTGAAAGTTTTTGTGTTTTTTTGTTTTGTTTTGTTTGGTACCGGGGATCGAACTTGGGATCTTACACTTGTGAGGCAGGTGGTGGAACCACTGAGCTAAATCCCTGGCCCTTACTTTTGTTTTATTGACTTTATGATTTTTAATTGAATCATTCATTAGACCATTTATATATTTTGGTTTTCATGTAACTTTTTCCTGTAGAAAAGATATTTATTATCTCTTTTTAGTCTACCTAATAATTAATTTTATAATTTTCAATAAATCATTTAAACTTATTGTGAGATTGCACAGATACTGTACTGTTAATTTTAAATCATGAACTCTTTTTCATGTGTTTACTGAAAGCCCTGATAAAAATTATTCTTAATGAGGCAGAAACATGACACATTCTTGGCAACATGCAGACAACTGCTCAGTTATAAAAGTCCAAACCTATAAGTCGAATGATTACTCAATTGACTCAATAAAAGAGATCTAAGGTAAAGGAAATGGAAGCAATTAATAGTATCAGTATCACGAATTCCCATGACTTGCTACAGCCAGTAATATGAGCCTGTCTTGCTAGTAGCTCTAATTATCTACAAGCCACTATATTTTGAGCCCAGCTAAATTGTTGTAAAATGCATTATAATTGACCCTGTCGAAACAACAGTGTTAGTTCCTTTTTTTTATTGGAATGTACAATTACTCTGGATTTAGATTTGATGATCTTATTGTGAATTTGTATATTCCATTACCTCTTGGGAAAATAAATTCTGTGATATTCTACCCAGTATTGCTTTCTTCCTTTACAGTCCCTTAATACTAAAAGGGAAAGGTTATAGGCTGATAAAAATTAGTTATAATTTGAACTACTGACATGTGACATATACTTTGAAACTGCAACTTACATGGAGAACTTTATTTCCCCCAAGTGGACTACTCAAATTCATAAAATAAGACATCACTACATCTTGTTAAACTTAATGATCTCTTAATTTTGAAAAGCCTTTTTTCTATGATCACATGTTCTTTGGACTCAATGGTTATAAAATAAAAGAGAGGACACATCTGTAAAAGGAAAAAAAGATAGATGTGTATATAAAATGATAGATTACTTGTATTGCTATTTTTCTCATCTAGTACTGTATATAGAAAGTGTTAGAAATGATTAACTTTGCAATTTAATACATAAGTTGAAAAATATCAATAATTCACCAAACTTGAACTAACTGGAATTTGTACATAACTCAGAGATTCTATACATGGAAATGTAAAAAGAAAATTTGAATTGGCTCCCATTAGGCATGTAATGCCACGCCCAATGTCATGCACACTTTGCAGTGTAGGAAGAAATGTTGCATTTTAGACAGGAGCTTTTCTCTTTTTGAAAGCAAAAGAATAAGGGCAAACATATATAAGTACTTTTTTTACCTTCAAGTGCAATAAATGCTTTTTATTGTATGCTCATTTCAATGAGTAACATTGAGAAATTATAATCCCACATAACAGTGACAATCTTATTTTATAGTGTGTACATCATTTACTATAAGTACTTTTTAAAAAACGTGTGTATGCAGGGAAAAGTGTTTAAAAGTAATAAAATATATTCTTTTGAGTTCATTGAGTATCCGAACAACCTTCTTTATTTATAATACATCATCACTGTGTATGTTCAATTGTAGCCGGAAAGACAAATCATTTCTAAACCTCTCTCCAGGTTTCTGGGATATAGAATCATAAACTAGGCTTTACCACTCTTGACAATATAAACTTGTAAGAGTGTCGCTCAGTGTTAGTCATAGTGGTCAGGAGTCAATAGTTTATCAGGGAAAGCAGTGTTTCAATATCCTGTGATGGAGGCAGCAATTTAACCAATTGTTTCTTGTCTGTAAAATGTGCTCTAGCTTATGCTCATTATTTATACTGGTTTGCTCACTGTTCTCAGATTCCATAAGCTATCGCATATCTTTCCAATCAATTCATTTGTAACAAAGGATGCTAACTGATAAAACAGTATGTAGTGCTGTGGATGCTACCTTCATTATAGCTCACAATAAAGGGAGAGGTGGAGAAAAAAGAAAAGAAAACATACTTCTGCTTATAAATTCAAAGAAATGACCACTGGAATGCTAAACAGTCTCCAGCATTCATAAACTAGTAGTATTTCATCATCATTTTTAAAAACCAAGGTGAGTTAAAAATATAGAAAAATTAAGCTCACTGATGTATTTCCTAAAAATCATACAGTAACAAAATTGAGAAATGGTCAGTTATCTAATCACCCTAAATAAGTTCAACTCTTGTATGAAAGAGCAATAATTTATTTACTAGGTCAAAGATAGATAGAGAAAATAGTAAAGACTACAAGGGAAGCAGAGAGGCAAAGAATTCAAAGGCAAAAGTCTAAAAAAGTAGCTATATATGTATGTACTGTATTCTAGGATTGTAACCAAAGAACCTAGATATAAAATGAATATAAAGGCTTAATACTTAATTCATATGTTTTCTAAATATCCCAAGATAAAAATAACACAACTCTGAAATTTCCACTCAATGTACACACAATATAATTAAAGTAGAATAGTTTATACTAAAACTCTCATTATATAACTAAAGGTATGAACAAAATCAATAGGCATGAAGGCTGTAATTATTTAAAGTGAGAGAAAAATGACAAGAAAAGAAGGAAAAGAAAGGAAGAAATGTAAATAAAATAGACAAGAAAGAAATTGAATCCTGAGAAAACCACAAGGACCAAAATAACATTTTTAAATGAGCTGAGAATGAAAAAAAGGAAAAAAATAAAAGAAAAATATTGAATTAATATTAACAATTAAATGTTTGAAAGACCAACAAAATGGGTAAATTCTAAAAAATATTAAGGTAAAAAAGAGAATGCATTATCAATTATTCATTTTAATCATTATTTACACTTTCAGTTT
>NW_004624730.1:40134286-40148856 GCF_000247695.1 Heterocephalus glaber | reverse complement strand
GATAAAGGAGCCAAACACCCTCATTGGAGGAAAAATAGCTTCTTTAATAAATGGTGCTGGAAAAATTGGGCTTCAACTTGCGAAAGATTAAAACTAGTCCTATATCTCTCACCATGCAGTAAACTAAAATCAAAATGGATTGAAGACTTCACCTTTTTCATTTCTAATTGCATGGATTTCAGCCTTTTCTTTTCTTTATTTTTGGTACCAGGGATTGAACTCAGGTCCTTCCGCTTGTGCAGCAGGTGATGAAATCACTGAGCTAAATCCTTGGCCCTTCTTTCCTTTTTTTGAAAAGTGTGGCTAAGAGTTTATCAATTTTATTTATTCTTTCAAAGAACTGACTCAATTCATTAATTTTTTTGGATCATTTTCTTAGTCTCCATTACATTGATTTCTGCTCTGATCTTTATAATTTCCTTCATTGTATGAACTTTGGGTTTATTTTGCTCTTCTTTTTCCAGGAGCTTAAGAGTCACCATTAGGTTGTTTGAGTTCTCTGTTTTCCTAGTGTGGACATTCACTGCTATGAATTTCCCTCATAGAACTGGTTTCATTTTGTCCCATAAATTGCTGTATGTTTTACTGGTATTAGCATTAAATCGTAAAAACTGTCTAATTTCTTCTTTAATTTCACAGCCCCACCCCCATTCAGGCCTTCAAGCCATGAGCAGACCATTGAGCAGAGGAGCCATGTGGGCACCTGAAGCACTACACCAGCTCCCACCCCAGCTACTGACCTCCTGCCTACACCTGTATTTGGATCCACACCACAGAGGCACATGGGGTCATAAAGGCCATCGTCCTGAGCTCCAGAAGATAAAGCACAAATGAATAGAAAGAGGGCATTACTCCTTCTAGTTCCCCATCCCAAAAGGTAACGTTGCTATATGGAAGAGTTTAGTCACTATAAATGTATTTTGGGGTAGTCCTTGATTTTGATTTAATTCACACAGTTAAAGGTGATAGATTAATAACTACCACAAATTGTCATTTTTCTTAGCTGTGCATGGTTCTACTGTTGTTACCAATTGTATCACTTGGTCTAGTGTTGTGATTGATCTAATCAGTTATCCTTCCTGGTATAATGAAAATGAGATTGCCCCAGAGTCATTAGAGACTCAAAACCTAAAGAGCAGCTATATCTGGAAGACACCTCTGAGAAGCAATCATTCCATAAGGGTTCTAAATACAAGCAACACAGTTACTTACAATAAGCAATATTAAAGTATCAACCCAGGATTTAAGCCAAGGACTGTACCAATAAAAATAGAAATGAGAAGACATTTAAGCAAGGCACAAACCCACACTTCCAGCTCACCAAAGGCAAATTCTGGGAGAAAGGAGGTGGAAAAATCTGATAATCAACCACTCGGATACCCTGAACTGATAGCACAGGAAATAACAAAACAGATGAATGAGACTCTAGAAAAATTCAAAACAGAACTAATTTCCCAGATATCTATAGAGATGGTGAGAAGAATAAAAGACATGATTAGATACTCCATAACAGAAACAGATAAAAAAAATAGATGAGTTCAGGACCCTAATGCAAGCCATGAATGCTCAACATACGAAAGAAATGGAATCCATGAAACAGATTCAAACAGATATCCAGGAGGTTAAAAACTCTATTGAAAGTATACACAGCAGACTGAACCAATCTGAAGACAGATTCTCAGATATAGAAGACAGGATGACAGTCAGTGACCATGAAAAGAGATCTCTTAAAAATAGTAAGGAACCATGAGAAATCAATCCAACATGTCCGAGATGACACAAAGAAGAATAAAATAAGACTGGTAGGAATCCATGAAAAGGCAGGAGAAATTACAAATGACATAAAAAATCTGTTTACAGAATTAATGATAGAAAACCTCTCAAACAGAAAAAAAAAAAAAATTGACATACAGATAAGTGAGGCATATAGGATTATAACTAGCCAAGAACAACAACAACAAAAAACTACACCTAGACATGTAATAGTCAAGATCCCAGAAACTCAACAGAAGAACAAAATACTACAAGCAGTTAGAGAGAAGAAACATGTCACATGCAAAGGAAAGCCCATCAGAATCACAGCAGATTTCTCAACACAGACCCTCAAGTCAAGGAGAGCCTGGAGTGAGGTATTTCAAGGCCTAAAAGAAAACAATCTCCAACTTATACTGATGTATCCTGCAAAACTATCTTTCAAACTTGGGGAAATATGATACTTCCATGACAAAGAACACCTGAGAAACTTCATGAATATCAAACCACCCTTCCAAACAATTCTAAAAAAATCCTAGAAAAAGACAATGAAGGTTACAACTCCATAAGGCCCAACAGAAGAAATCCAAAATATTTCATCAGGCAAGGCAAGAAATAAAGGGGAGGGGTGATAAAAAAGAGCCAACAACAGGAAAATAACATGACAATGATAAGTCAATACATATCAGTTATAACCATCAATGTTAATGGCCTCAATTCACCAATCAAAAGAAACAGACTGGTAGAGGCAGAATGAGTTGAGAAACAAAATTCAACAATATGCTGTATATAAGAAACACACCTAGTTCAAAAAGAAACTCATAGACTGAAAGTAAAAGGATGGAAAACCATTTTACATGCAACAGGAACCAGGAAAAAAGCAGGGGTAGCTATCTTATTTGTAGACAAAGTAAATTTCAAACCAAAACTAATTAAGAGAGACAAAGAAGGTCACTACATCTTTGTAAAGGGAACAATCAAAGAGGAAGAGATGACAATCATAAATATATATGCATCAAATACTAATGCCACCAACTATACAAAACAAATATTAATGGACATGAAAAATCAAATAAGCCCTAATACAATTGTAGTGGGGGGCCTCAATACCCCACTTTGACAAATAGATCATCAAAATCATCAATGAAATACTAGAGCTGAACCAAGCTTTTGAACAAATAGGCTTAATAGAAGTCCACAGAGTGTTCCACCACACAAAATCAGAATATACATTCTTTTCAGCTGCACACAGGTCATTCTTCAAAATAGACCATATATTAGTTCACTGAATATGTTTAAGCACATGCAAAGTAATTAAAGTTATCCCATGTACATTATCAGACCATAGTGCAATTAAACTGGAGATCAATAGTATAAGAAACCACAAGAACTTCACAAACACATGGAAATTGA
This sequence comes from Heterocephalus glaber, assembly GCF_000247695.1. Next base: position 40,145,691 of record NW_004624730.1, on the reverse strand, counting down.
ATAACACTCTCCTGAACAACCAATGGGTCACAGAAGAAATTACAGGGGAGGAATTTGATGCTTAACATTGTCAACATGATTGCCTTGAAGGATTGGCTTAGAAGATTAGTGAACCATATATTTGGTTGTGTCTGGGTGTGTTTTGCTGTCATCTAAATCTATGAAGTGATTTCTAGCAGTTCTACATGTAGAGTAGAAACATGACATAAAGTTCAGCTACTATACATCTGTTCCCAACACCACTCTGGAATAACATTGTTAGTTTAAAAATCATCTCCTGTGGGAAAAATCCACTCCCTGGAAAATGTTAAGTGCTACATATTAGGGCTGTGTTTATTGTTGACTTGATAATCTAGAATTTTAAAAATGGATAAAACATATAATTCAGATTAAACATAAAATTAATTAGCCCAATAGTAGTCTGTGAAAAACATATGAATTCAGAAAGATATCCTTTCACTATTCTAAAACTATAATCTGATTCAGTAAAGAAGTTACTCCTTTTGAAAATAAGCAATATATATTTTTCTCATTTCATTTGTGTCTTATGAATATAAATAAAAATATCAACCAAAATTGATGTTAAAACTATACTCATTTGGTACTTACATCCATAGTTTAGCTACAGTAAAAGATCAGCATGAATCAATGAAAGCAGTCTGAAATAATCAATTGGTTATGTGAAATTGCAGTAAAGAATATTATAAAATTATTATGTGTTCATTGTGCACTTTAACAGATGCATGTAAACGAGGAATAAAAGGGCCTATGCATAATAAAATATGAGGACTAAGTTATGAAATGATTATAAATTTACTTATAGATAAATCTAGCGGTAGACATAATTTGGTTTCTGTTTTTATAAAGGCTCTCCAATTAAATTTTCAATGCATTAATTTTATACTTTTTCTCATATTAAAATTAATAACAACCTTAAATATCTCTAAATAGAAGAATAAAAACCAATTATGTCAAATTAAAGTAATATGCTTTTGATGTCAGATTTTGAAAGGGTCCCCTGGGCCTTTTTTCTAGAGATGTTTCAATGGAAGTATAAATTGTTCTTTATTTGAAAAATGAAAATGATCTTACAGTTTTAAATGTAATATTTTAAATAAAAGCTGCTAAATACTCCTGTCAATATCATCAAAGGGAGTCCTATGTACTGAAGAGTTCCCTAGGAATCAAGATGCTAATATTAAGGAGTACAGTCCTTAAGAAGGAAGATAAATCATTCAATTTTCCAAATTCACATTTACTTATTACACCTTAGGGTGTTTACTAGAACCAATACTGTAGAATTTCAACACCCTACTTTCTGATTTGAGAGAAAACAGTGGGTGAATGCAAAATCACCTGTGTGATAGATGCCAGAGGGTAAGATTGTTGGGCAGAGGAAAGTATTTGGGAAATACAGTTAAAGAAGAGGAAAAGCATAGTTTACCAGTATACAGAAAAGGTATAGTTTCCTTTTGTGCATGCTCCATCCATCTAAGCAGGCCCAATATCATATATCACTCCATTAAAAATAAACACAACAGGGCCGGGGATTTGGCTCAGTGGCACCACGCCTGCCTCACGAGCACAAGGTCCTGAGTTTGAGCCCCAGTACCAAAAAAATAAAAATAAAATAAAATAAACACAACAAAATGAAATTTGTCTTTGTAATTATTTGTTAAATCTAAAGGCATAATTTTTCTTGCCAAAAGCTCCTATAAAAATGCAACTTTCTTGTAAATGACCTTTATTTCAACATTTTTCCCCTTCAGAGCCATATGTGACCTACAAATCTTTATATACATAGCAATCCAAGCAACCACCACTAAATCATGAATCTTACCACCTACTGGTGATCTCTGATTTAAGACATTTTCAGTTAGCAAATTTTGCATCAATGGTCAACATTTTAGCCCAGAAGTGTAAGATGAGATACATGGTAGACAAAGGAAGCAAGAAGGTATTGCACAGCATGACAGTATTTAATATGAACTTCTACAAATTCAGTGACTTCCTGTAGGGCTGTAAGCTTACCAAGACCCTTGAATCGACCTTTGAACACCAGATAATCTGACCACAAGATTTTCTACTTCATAAATATGCAAAAGATAACATGTTGCTAGGGTAAAATATATGTTCCATGTGGACAAGGGCTCAAGGACAAAACATACAGATGACAAAATTCATAACCTGTGAATAAATTATTGGAACATTAGTATGTTCCAATTCATGACTAAAGACATTCTTTTATTTTTTTACAGAGAACAATCAGCATTGTGGTTCCATAGTTTGAAACAGGCATTGAATTTAAGGGTATGAGAATTAATGAGGTTATAACCAGTTAACACATGGCCTTTGGGAAATAAAAAGATATTTATACTGAGAAAGTAATGGACTTCCATTGAAATAGACAGAAGACGTAATTCATCTCATTAAGAAGCACACACTGAAGACAATCAGGGGTCTCCTTGAAAAGAGAATATATGGTAAGCAGTAAGTATTGCCTGAAATATTCTTCATGGTTCTCCATTTTTTATGATGAGTGGTTTATATTTCAAAAGTGAATCAATAGTCTGATTCTTCATTTTACTGAAATAAGATTAATACGTACATACACACACACACACACACACACATATAATCTGTAAAAATATCCCACAAAGCAAGATAATTCAGGCATTATTTAACAAGCAGAAGTAAATACAGCATTGGTGGAGTGTTTCACTGTTTTGCAGTGACACATAGATGTTTGAGAATAGATGTTAGTCCTATGAAAAGCTGACAGCTAAAATGAAAAATAGTAACATCAAAAGACAGCAGTAAACATGGTCAACAGCCCAGTACAGCAGTATTTTTCACATATCCTTGAACTACTTAGTTCAGTTAAATTTATGAGCCATAAAACACACAGCGAAAAATCATTTCTTTTTCATACAGTTTTTTTTTTCATTTTGACCAATAATTGATGGTATGCAATTGATGGGTCCAATATTTTTTATCATCTTTAAAGATTATTCACACAAAGTAATAAAAAGGTGTTGCATCATCAATGATAATATTCTGATTATATGCTAAACAAAAATGTTCATAAAGTTAACTTATTTATCGGATTCTTATTACCTATTTTGTTGTCTACATGTAAGGTGCTCCATAGACGCAAAATAGGAAAGGCTTATTCTAGATTAGGGTTGACACACTAAAGTTTTTCTCTCCTACTTTATATTACGGTGCCCTTTTAAGAAATCACTAATATACTCTTAAATATTCACTTCAACACATTATATTGAATTACTATAGAATGTATATTTTTCCAAATTCATCTTCTATACATACCTATATAACTGTGTGCATTGTGTGAACAAATAATTTATTATCATGTATTAACACTTCAGGTGTTTTTAATTTAAAAGTTCTCATATTGCTTATCTTAATAAAAGGTTATCACTTGAATATTAACAATGATTTTAAATTTATCAAAATGCTGGAAGATATTTCTAAGTCTATTTATCACTTACTGTAGAAATATTGAATATACATTTATGGAAATTTGCCTTGGGGCTATAAATAGAAATTTGAAAAAACCTATATGGGTTGACTTTTTATCAGTTTAATAACAAACTAATTTAAAGCTCACTCTTAACAATTGATATTTAGTGAGGCTGTGTCTATGTAATGGACTGTTCTCAGTGGAATTTCAAAATAAAACACAACTAGAAACACACAAATGATTAAGTTATAAAATGTAGAGAGCAGGGGTGGGGATTTAGCTCAGTAGTTCCACCACCTGCGTCGCAAGCACAAGGTCCTGAGTTCGATCTCCGGTATCAAAAAAAAAAAAGAGTAGAGAGCAAAACCCAAAAGAAAAGTGAGTAATCAAAAATTTTCCCTTTACTTTCTCAATCCACAATTCATAAAAGTGAGGACCTTTGTGAGAAGCTGCAAAGAGTATCACTTCCAAATCCCAGCTTGCTTTTAGAAAAGTAAATGGTAGTGATAATGATAAAATAATTATGTCACATACTTAAAATACCAACAATTTGCTAGAAGTTATTCAAACTCTGTTTCAACTCAGTTAATCCTCATAGCAATCCTGTGAAGCAGATAACTAATACTTATTTTACAAATAAAAAAAGAGATCATTTACCTTAGGACTTTAATTGAAGGGGGTTAGATGGAGTGAGAGGGCCCCATTTTTGGATGAGCTGTTCATATTAATGGAATGCATATGTGTTTGAGTTTTCCTGGTGAAATGGTGGCTTTGGCTACAAATTGCATTTGCACAAGGAATGAAAATCATCTGAGAGAGGACTGATCTTGAAGCTGTAGGTATTCAGGCATGACCAGCTTGACCTAGGAGCCTTGGTATTAGGAGGCGAGGGCAAAGCAATTCTGATCCCATCAAAAGATTTGCTATTCAGGCTTGTTTCTCAGTTTAGACCCCGCAGACATGGAAGCCTGTGGGAAAGGTTAAAGATGTAATTAAAACTGATAGCTGTTTCATTATAAGATCTGCAAGGCCTTGACATGACACAGGTAAGGACAGTGTTAGTAAAATATATGATGCCAAAATAATACAGGGTAGGGAGTTTCATTACTTAACTTTAGGAAATACAGTTTCCTCAAAAACTTCAAGTAAATCTGAATTTTCCAGAGCTTTATAACTATGAGTTGCATTTTTCCTATTACTCAGAAAAGCTCTAGAAATGAAATTGCTATACTCAATTAAATCCCCTGTTAAATACACATATCCAACAGTAGCACAGGAATGAATTTAAAAATAAAGCTATGGGATGGTTTCTTTAAAGTCCAAAAGTCATATAACAAATGATCAGTCTGACTCCTAAGTATTTTCTAATGATAAATGAAAACTTATGTCCACACAGTATTATGTTCATTAATATTTAAAATCACTCTACAAATAAACATCTAAAACTTGAAAAACCCAAATATCCTTCAGTAGGTAAATGGAAGCATGCACATTGTGATGTATTCATTCCATGGAATACAACTTAGCAACAAAAAGGAATGGACTATGGATACTAACATCTTTAATGAGTCTCAAAGATGTTATGCTGAGTTGAAAAATAATTTGAAAATGTTACTTACTGTAGAGCTCCATTTTTCTGAAATTCTGCAAGAGACAGTATGATTATAATGGAGAACAGATCAGTGATTATAAGAGATTATACGTTGGACAGAGTATGACTACAAAGGAAAGCATGAGAGATATTTTTGCAATGACAGAAGCCTTTTGTATGCTGATTATAATGGTGGTTAATGAGCAGTATAGTTTGGACCTTGAATATGTACCAACAGCATATGTATGAAAGGCTTGGCATTATTAGGAGGTTGCATTTTTAAGAGGTGGGGCCCAGTGACAAGTCACAAGAGTACTTCCTTATAGGGGATCAGAAGATCCTGATGCCTTCCTCTGTCTTTTCTATTCCTGGCCATCCTGTGAGTACTTCTGCCCCACCACATACTCTAGGTCATCATCACACATCAGCACCATGAGGGACTCAAAAGCAGTGGACCCGCATAACCATGAACTAGAACCTCTAGAACTGCTGCTGAAATGAATATTTTCTCTTTAAAAGTTGATAATATTGATATTTATACATGCTGTCCTATTTATTTCACTTAAGAGTATGGCCTCAACGTGCATCCATTTAGCTATAAATCTCTAGTTCCTCATTCTTTTAGGCTCATTCTTTTTGGCTATTTTATAAAAAAAAAAAAAAAACCCATATTTTCTTTATCCATTCTCCAGTTGATGGCCAACTGGGCTGTTTTCAAGTCTTAGCTATTACAAACTGTGCCACTATGAACATGGGTGCACATATATATCTGTGGTATGAGTTTTTTAATTCTTTTGGGAAGATACCCATCAGGGAAATAAAAGAAACTGAAAATGTAAATAAGAATCAAAATGTATAATAGATAATGTGAAATAGGAAGAAAAGGTCCAAAGGGGAAGGGGAAGTGGGAGGCATAGGGCAAAGGAAAGGAATAAATATGAGAAAAGGAAAAAATGGAAACAAAGTCTTTGTAAATAGGGAGGGATAGAGGGGTTGAAGGGAAGGCAGGGGAATGGGGAAAAATATAAGAACCAAGGTATATGATGTAAAGGTACAAATTTCCAATGATGAGTGTCATCATATTGTATACTTAAAATGTACCAATAAACTTAATAAAAAATTGATTATATCAACTATTTGTTATAGTGACAAGAAGCTGTCTAACACAATATACCACAGGAAAAATGATAATTTTGCTAAAATATAATTTTTTAAATAATAAATTAAAATATCAATGACTTCAGCATTCAGGCTGTGATTTCAGCAGAATTGTTAACTTTCAAATGAGCATTTTTAAAAAATCTGTGAGACTGACAGAGAAGGAGGAGAGAAATAATTATAAGTTACATATTTGAGCATCAGCTATGAGTCAATCTGGTATTTTAAAAGAACAGAAAAAAAATAAACATAAATGCTAATGCACTCTTAAAAGCAGACATCCTCTATTTTACTGCAGTTCAACAAATATAGTAAAGTATTAAGTTTCTCCACCATACCTAATTTCTGAGTGGCACTGGAAAATTTAAAAAGAAAAATGTGGGAATTCACTTAAATACATTTAGTTCAATGGAGTTGTAAATAAGGGAAGAGATTCAACTGTCCTGATTCAACTGGACTACTGGAACAACATGGATTTCAGCAGGCTCAATGCTAGAACTTGTCCACAAGGTTCTTTGACTGAATTCTCTGCTATGAGACATATGGGACTCATTTCATTTTTAGCCTTCTAGCAAGGCTTCTTTGCCCTACAGGATTTGGGGAAACTTTGATATCAAAGAGCACGCACACTATTGATTGTGTGCTTGGCCATATACTGGACATTTCACATAGTAGGTATTCAATATCTATGGAACTTGAAGTAGGGGAGGAAGAGGACTTTATTTTAGGATTCATTTCTTCCATTAAAACAGTCATTCTGATATTTATTTCTTTTACTCTCCTTTATCATTTTCTATAGAGCCACCTGTGTATTTAGAGAAGTCATCAAATATAAACACAAGATTTATCTCTTCATAACCTAGAAAAATTAATTTGGTGAATTTCATAGTTTTTTTTTCATAGTGAAGTTCATAGTTTCTCAAAACTACTTTGAAATCTTTATATAATTATATCTAAATAAGAGTAGAATATGGTTTTTATTATGAGGATATCAGTCAGAAAGGGACTTCAAGAATTTTGTGAGTTTATTACTTTTCATTGTTTTAAATTTTGCTGCTGGCCTTACCCCTCTTCTTGAGGCAGAGATCATGGTTTAGCTTTTCTACTCTCTCTCACTCCTCATGTCATTCTTCAACCTAGCTATTCCTGGTAGAAAATTTAAGTCATTCTCTCAAAAGAGATTTTTACTGAGTGATTACAGGACAGGCAAGTACCCCCAACTCTGTACATAGTCAAATCCAGGATTGACAAACAGAATCTCTTTGGCCGGTTGCACATTTCCTTTTCATCTGGCCATTATGTTCAAAGCACTTGAATCATGTAGCTGTAACTGTGCCCTCTCAATTGCTCTTCCTAATCTGCCAAAAAAAGACAATGAAAAAGGGCACTGGGACCCTAGGAACATTCTCTTGGATGGAGGGGTTGGGGTGTCAGGTGTGCTGTGTTCTCTTTCAGAGAAAGCCAGAAAGGAGCATCAATGGTGTAGAAATACTTCATGTTCTCAAAATTACTAACCACGCCATCCATGTATAGCATTAAGGCCAGTGAGAGTGGCTTTTTTTTTTTTTTACATTTATCTTTGTCTCAGCTGAGCAAGTAATTTGCCCACAAATTTTTATTTAGTTTTCTTTGGAGACTAAAAATGTGCATTAATGTGATTTTTCACAGAAACATTTTCCAGAATGATGAATTTTAAAATAAGGGCATTCCGGGTATTTAGCTCAGTGGTTCCATTGCTTGCCTTGCAAACACAAGGACCTGAGTTAGATCCCTGGTACCAAAAATAAATAAATAAATAATAAAAATAAAATAAATAAATAAATAGATAAATAAATAAAATAAGGGCATACTTAATTTTGTCACTGACCTAACCTTCTAAGAATTTAAGACAGTATCTTTTATGCTGGAGAAGCTTGGTTTCCTGTGCTACTAATAATTCATGCTCCTCATTTGAGCATTAACGTGAGAAAATCCATCAGCTAACTGCATATGATTCCTGGCACTAATACCTCATAGGAGTGTAAATGGCAAGTAACTATTTGTTCTTGAGCATAAAAGGATTCATGGATTGTTCAAAAGATGATGGATGGGGTAACAGGCAAGATAAACAGTGCTTATGAGTGGTTTTCCACTACAGTGACTGAAAAAATATTTTTCTATCTTACACCCTACCTTGTTTTAAAGTTTCAATTTAACTGTCTTTATTTTTAGCAAGCTGTAAGTGACCATAGTCAGTAATTTGTTAGAAAATACTGTCCAGATTTCCAAAAGTTTTGAAAACTTCATCTAGTCATGCTCCCTCCATGCTGTCTCCCCATGTCTCAAGACCTTTGCCACGATAGCACTGATGAATGCTCCAAAGTTATTTTCTGCAGATGAAGAATGCTTGCTCTGCTGCTCACTGCTGGAGTCGCATGCTCTAGCTGTGTTTTCTACAAAGAGAGCTTTCAATTTTTCCATCATAAGATCTTGATATTTGAGCTGTTTGCAAACAAAGCCTCTGCTTTCAGAGCTGTTTCCTTGCAGTTGCAGGTATTAACTGACACACTTCAGAAGTTCACAACAGCCAATAGTGGCAAATAAAGACTTTTCCTTTTTGTTTTTTTAAAAGCAAGGAAAATGTAGTTAGATATCCTCATTTGTTCCTGCATCATTGTTTGAAATGTACTTCACATAGTCTTATCCTTTTCTAATGGTTTTAAACATCTGTTTTCTTTATTTACATGCATTGACATCTTAGGACTTAGCTAACTTCTCCCCAGGGTTAGCCAGTTCCTAGTGATAGAGAGACTCACCTGTGAGTGTGCCTTTCTCTGCCAACCACCCCTTGCCTCCTTTATGAGACTCATAGTTCTGCCCACCACCTAACTACTTTAATCACCCCAGGCCTGGAATCCAGAAAACCAAGATCCTTTACCCTCAGCAAATGTGAGATTCTTTGACTTTGGTAAAATACTCCACAATATCCATAATTGTTCTTCTATTTTAAATGTTCCTCTACTCTGTTAGATTTTTATTACTTAACCTTTTTGTAACCTGTGAAATGCAGCTACTCATTCCATTGTTCCACAAAAATGAGTTGAAATGCCTATTATGCATCAGGAAATTGATTACAGATACAAAGATTAATATGATCTATCTATCTATGCCCCACAAAGAAGTAGAAAAGCTGAAGACAGAGAAACTCACTAAGTTTTCAATGAGATTTTACAGAAAATAGAATCAAATGACTACATCTGTGGAGAAGAAGGAAGAATTATTCAAGAAAGAAAGATATTTGGATGCAAAGACACCAAAATTGAAATATCCTGGTATTTAGTTAAGATAAGGAAGATTTTAGAATCACTAGAATCTTGCAGATTAATGCTGCAAAGTTAACTTGTCATCCATTAATAAAGATTCTTCAATTGCAAACAAAGAGATTTTTACTTTACTTTCTGGTAACAAAGGGTTAAAGAAAGAAAGTGTTATATTTAACTGGATTTCTACTTTAGAATAATAATGTTATTGGCAACTAGGAGGATTGATTAAAAGCAAAATAGCTCAAAACTAGCAATATTTATTCATATTCTGTCATCACTGTCATATATGAAAATGGTTAATGTTCAGCACAGACAGGGACAAGGAGAGGAAAGAATGGCTTCAAATAAAAATTAGAAGATTGGAATCATATAATAAAGAACAGGATAACTTAGTTGTGGGAGGCAAAAAGAGGAGAATCTAGATGGTTTCTAATGGCTCTTACATGGATAAATAGTGATACATTAACAAGATAAAGAACAAAGAAAAATTGATGCATGACTCTATACATTCTGTGTTTTTTGACCCCAGAGAGTCGAGCACACTGGCCCAAGCCAAGGGCCCACCTGGGAAAAGAGCTGCACAGGTGAACAAGCAACAGCTAGAGGTTCTCCCCAATGTCATTGATAAGTGTGTGAGGCCCTAGCCAGAAGCTTGCTCACACAACAGGAAATGGGGTGCATGGCCACAGCCAAAGGCCCTCCCAGAACACAGGTACATAGGGGCCCAAGCCACAGGCACACCTAGATACCATCCTAAGTGTGCATATGCCCCAGCCAGAATCCTGCTCACACAACAAGTCAGCTCAGAGATCCAGAAGGCCACCATTCTGAACCCAGGAATTAGTGTACTGGTGAGCAGCAGAGAAAAGGCTGCTTGGTGGCTTGCTGAGAATTGAAGACCACTGGGTGAGCAAAAAGTTGCCTCAACAAAGCCACAGCAGGTTGCATCTGTTGAAATGAGAAGAAAATAAACAAGTCTCAAAACCTGACTTCCAGATCACCTAAGGCAACACCAAAGGCAAACAAGAGGGAACGATCTGATACTCAAACACCTGGACACCCTGAACTAACAAAAAAGAGGATCTAGAAAAAATGAAATCTGAAATAATTTCTCAGATAACAATAGAGATTGTGCTCATAGTGCAAGAGATGATTAATAAATCTAGAGTGGACACAAATAAAAAATTAGAGGAGTGAGGAACATGATGGAATTCCAACATAGGAAACAAATGGAATCCATAAAACAGATACAAACAGATTTCCAGGAGATTAAAAGCACCACTGAAAGTTTATGCAGCAGAATGACCCAATGTGAGGACAGAATTTCAGATATAGAAGATAAGATTGCAATTAGTGACCAGGAACAGAAAAATTTATTTAAAATTGTAAGGGATTATGAGAAATCAATCCTGCAGCTGGTAGACAATGCAAAGAAAAATAATATAAGACTTATCAGAGTCAATGAAGAAACAGGAGAGAGTGTAGATGACATAAAAAATTTATTCATAGAAGTAATGGCAGAAAACTTCCCAAGCAGGGGGAAAGAACTTGACATACAGATAAGCTGCAGTTGTACCCAAATTGCCTGCATCAAAAAATATCTACACATAGGAATTTAATAGTTAAGATTTCAGAAACCCAACAGAAAAACAAAATTCTACAAGCAGTTAGAGAAATGAAACAAATCACATAAAAAGGAAAGCCCAACAGAATTACAGCAGACTTTTCAACACAAACCCTCAAGGCAAGAAGAGCTTAGAGTGATGTAGTTCAAGCCCTAAAGGAAAACAGCCTCCAACCCAGACTGATGTACCCTGCAAAACTATCTTTCAAAATTGATGGAGAAATAAGATAATTTCATGACAAAGAG
>NW_004624730.1:40054599-40129368 GCF_000247695.1 Heterocephalus glaber | reverse complement strand
ATGTTACTCTTGTTATAATGGTAAGAAAAAATATATAACATTATATGCAAGATTTAAAATCTGGAATAAAAGTCAATTATCAACATTTCTTTACAATGGAAAATCCACCTAGATTCAATAGAAAACTAAAGCAATTATTGCTAATATATCAGTTCAGGACTGTATTACACATGGTATTTCGTTGTTCAACTTACCTGATCATTTGGTTAGTTATGCATTTGTTTAGTGATTTCAACTTATGATGGCATGTGTTATACAGAAAAAATTATCAGAACTGTAAAAAATGGCTTTGAATCAATTACAAACATTATACTGCATGCATTAAACTGATGAAATTTTAAAGAAAAATTATTTTTAAAAAATACATTTTTTAAGAAAGTTCTAACAGAGCATTACCTTTTAAGACTTCCTTTTGTATAAAAAATTTGCAAGATAGCAAATGACTGTACATTATTACAAATAGAATAATATCACTATTAGATATATATATATAAAATATGTATACAAGTGGCCATATATGAAGCAATTTTTAAAATTATAATCTCCTTAAGAATAATAGCAATATTTATGAGATCGTCAAGACTGGTCATACCAATCCACTAGTAATCAAGTCAAGAATTACTGGTGTGGTTTTAGATTTCTGTCTCTTTTTTAGTATATGATTTTTATACACATCAAATACATTCATTGTGGAGAATTGGTATGTATCCATATCACCCTTTGATCCTTTCATTATCTTTTTCCTCCCCTCCATTTTTCATCCTTCCATCTCTAAACCCCTTGCCCTTTTCCACAATGACTTTCTCCATATTACCTATTATCTATCTGTTACCTTGCTCTTTAAATTATTTGTACTTTGATATTCTCATATAAGCTCAAAGTCTTATCTATCTGATTTACTTTATTAAGCATTATGGCTTTAAGGTATATCCATTTGCCTATAAATGACTCAAATTTTTCCTTCACTATGACTGAGTAGTACTCCATTGTGTATATATACCACATTTTTAAAATTTATATATTAATTGGTGCATTTTTTTAATCCACTCATTTGTTGATTGTCATAGAGGCTGCTTCCATAGTTTAGCTATTATGAGTTCTGCTGTTGTAAACATGGGTATGTATGTATCACTGGGATATGTTGTCTTTACCTCTTTAAGGAAAATTCCCAGAGGAGGTATAGCTGGGTCAAATGAAATCTCTATTTTTAGTTTTCTGAGAAATCTCCATACTGATTTCCCTAGTGATTGCACTAGATTACTTTCCCACCAGTGATGTAAAAGTTTTCTTTTTCCATACAACCCCATTGGCATTTGTTGTTTTTTGAGACCTTGAGGAAACCTATTCTTTCAGGAGTAAGAAGAAATCTCAATATTTTGCTTTTCATTCCATGATAGCTAAAGATACAGAAAACTTTTTCATGTATTCATTTTCATTTACAGTTATTAGGAGAAGTGCCTTACTAATTTCAATTATCCATTTTTGATTGGTTTCTTTATTTTTGAGGGGGAGTATAAGTTTTTGAGTTCATCATACAGAAGGGAAAGAAAAAAGGATGGGAAAGAAAGCAAACTTTTCTCTGCAAATAACACTGATAAGACAATAAAAGTTAATATGCAAACTGTAATAAAATATGCATACTGTATGTCTAACAAAGAAATTGTATCTAAAATATATAAAGAACTCTTGAAACTTAATGACATGAAAACTAAAACAAGCAATCCTAAATCAGTATAAAGACTTGTACACAAATTTCAACAATGCAGATATACTGATGGCAAAATAATACATGAAGGAACAGTCAACAGCATTAGTAATTATTAAGGTAATGCAAACAAGATAACTCTTATGCCTTTTAGAGTACCAAAAATAAAAAAAAAATACTTATAATGTCACATGTACTCTTTGCAACTGGGACTCTAATACCTTTTTCATGGGTACATTGTATGCTTCTTCCATTCTAGAAAACAGTTTCACAGGGTCTGAAAAAGCTGAACATCTACTTTACATATAACCCAGCAATCCAGTTTCCTGGTAATTTACCTTCAAAGACTGAAAGCACTTGTTCATATAAAACCTACACATGAGTGTGTGGCAGCTTTATTAGTAAGCAGTACAACCTCATCACAACTGAAATACCAGCTGATGTATGAATAGTTTAGCAAAATGTGGTATATTCACATAATGGAATATATTTTGACAATAAAAATGAACAACATATTGATTCAAGCAAAAACTTGGATGATCCTAAAAGCAATTTTGCTGAGTGAAAGAAGTCAGTCTTAAATGGTACATACTGTATGAATATATTTCTTTAACAATGCTAAACTTCTAAAGATGTTAATAATAAAATATAGGAAAATGGTTGTTAGGAATAATATGAGGGTGGAGAGTGTGACCACAAAGGGTTAGTGAAAGGCGTTTTGTATATTGATGTAACCATGCTGTATTCTGACTGTGGGTATATATGTTGTATGTATAGACATATGGTGTTAATACATACATATACATGTAGCTTTATATATAATATGTATATAGTACATTCATAAAATCATATATGCAAAATATCAAATTTATTGAATGCTAATTTCAAATTTTAGATTTAAAAAATTATAAAGCCAATGTGCACCATTCCCATGGTTTTCATGAGCAACAATTAGAAGCTCTTGCTCTGCCCTGTTTGATTTCAGTTTGTTTGCTATTTCTACAATTTTTATTTCACCTTATTAAAATGTTCCCTACAAGAATAGACCCAGAAGCAAAAAATATTTTTATATACAGACAAAGAAAGTCTGCTTACCATAAATATTAAACATTTTAAATGATAGCACTAGATCTTAAGTCGCATGTGCTTTAGAATTATGATGTTGAAGAAGGTGTTTTATATGCAAATATTTTGAAAGATCGATCTTCTGTCTCATGGATTATAAACTGTCATATTTCACTCAGTTTGTATTTGGCATATGTTAAAGTATTCCCTGTTGTGCTTTTATTGTCACAAACAGTAAACTATTCAAAGCTCAAAGGAATGGAACTAACAGCATGTTTATGGAGTTTCATCAAAACAGTTAGAGAGAATACAAATTAGTTAATTCATCAGTTTCATTTGTCTGGGTAATTGGCTTTGCTTTTGAGACTACACCATAAGATTTTGAAGGGCTAAATAAAATGGTGTGGGCAAAGGTGTAAGAACAGATTGATTTTATTTTACTGCAAACGGTAATGTTGACAGATTACAAATAATAATTTTGTCCTCAAAACTCTAGTCTCACCAAAGATAGTTTGCTTTGATTTATGGTAGTTGCTATCAGTTAGTGTCAGTGTGGGAAATTTTAGTATTTATTCTCTGTGGCATTTATTGTCTAGTTCTAATCTATTGGTCTAGCAAATGAAGGAATTATTTGATCAAAAATAATTGTCTCTGATTCTATCAGTAGTTAGCCTAGAGAAATTCAACCAATATGTCATCAGTTTTATTTAACTGTGAAAAAAAATTTGTTCAATTTATTTGGTGTATATGGAGATAGAAATAATTTTTAAATAATGACTTGGAATACAATAGTAGGTGGGTGAGTCAGATTGCCCTTAAAAAACCTAAACAAGGAAACTCCTTCATATCAAGCAATTAATATTATTTAAGACAAAGCATATTCCCCAGAAGTATATTTCCAGCCCTTTTTTATTTTTTATTTTGAGACAGATTCTCTGTAAGTTACTAAGTTGCCCAGGCTGGGCTCAAACATCTAAGAGAAAGAATCTTAAAACTGTCTTGTGCAATCCACCAACAAATTCTATAGCACAAACGTTATATCTGCTTGTTCTGTTATCACTGTCTAGTAACTATAAGTTGCATGAATCAGTTAACTACCTCATTTACAAATGAAAAAAACTTCACCCTAATACAAAAAAGAACAGTAAACCACGTTACAGTAGATTGGGTTTCTAACAATAATTACAACAGTAATCTCTTTCCTGTACTGTCATTTATAATATGGCCTTGGAAGTTCCCATCAAGAGGTGGAGTCTACTTCCTCTCCTCTCAGATCTCCTCACATCATATCATTTGCTTTGACCAATCAAAAGCAGGCAAAATGATGCTATGCAACTGTGAGTCTAGGTCTTTTTAGAATGTCTGTAGCTAGGACTTATGCATATAAAGAAGTCCCAGAAAGTCCATGTGGAGAGAGCCACAGGGACAATGAGAGACACTTTCATCCCCAAACCATCCTGAGCAGATAAATAAACCATACTGGATGCTAAATCTCAGCCATTATCTTACTACAACAATTTGGGTGACTGATGGCACAGGGAACAGAAAAAAACACTCAATCCAGATTCTATTTGAACACTGCAGATACATGGTTGTTTAAACTGCTAATAGTCAAAGTAGTTTTTTTACACAATAATAGGGAATTAAAGCAAAAACAATCTATTTTTGGTGGAACACTAATAGAAACCAAGTCTATCTCCCTTTCCAAATCCAAAGGCAAATATACTATTTGCTTTTTGTTGTACAAATCTTATATTTTTATTCTTAATTGGAAAATAATGGCTAGAAAACAATACATGAAGATACTTCATTTCTAGTAGCTTCAATTTTCAGTGACTTTTTAAAAGAAGAAATAGAGAAAATAATCCCAGAACACTTAAAAAGTTGTAAAATTGAAATATTTAGTACCTATAAACATAATAAAAATGGTCCGCAAACTAGAATCAAATATAGATACTAGGAATTTTAAGTATTTTTACAATGAATGCTTTTATATTTTCCAGTACATATGATGAAAATAGAAAAAAGTGCCTGAAGCATTGCCTTCGGAAAAAGAAAGAGGTTTGCCAATTCCCATAAATTTCAGATAAGTAGATAACCAAACTACTGTGATGAACACATTTTGTAGAGCTCAGGATTTTTTTTTAGCAGAACATTATCAGTCTATAAGGTTTTGGAATTCATTCTCTTCAAATGGCTTATAAGTATATTATTAGTACTTTGAAGAAATAGCTTTTGAATAGTGAGATATAAAAATGGAATGTTGAAAGAGGAAATAAAATGTGGACAAGTTTTTGTATATTCAGTTGTAAAAGTCATCCTAAATTTTCATGTATCATAGCACACTAAAGGGTTAATACTTTTTCGTTTAAATTTATTAGCTAGAATATTTTGTTCACTTCTAAAAACTATAAGGCAAAGTAAGAAGAGAAAAAGAAAGAAAAAAAGGAAGAAACAAATGAAAGAAGAAAGGAAGGTGGTAAAGAAAGAAAGAATAAAATTGCCAAATAATTCCACTGAGGAATTTAAAATAGAAATAAAGGCAATAAACAGTAAATATGAAAATGCTAGTTTTGTGGCGATGTTCTTAAATCCACAATTTATAGATAGACATTTTTACTTATCCCTTACTCCCCTTCTCAAGACTGTATAGCCTCCTTCTAACTTGTTACCTCATACTTTATCCTCATTCCACAGATATTAGGGATTTTGTAGTAATCCCTGTGGCAAAAACAAATGAATTATTTTATTTTTTATATTATAGCTCTTTGAAATTTGTAAATATTTTAGCACAATATTTTATTTCTCACTTCAGTTCATATTTTATCATCATTAGTCTGAGTCAGGATTTGCCTCAGCTGTAATGAATGGAAAGGAGCTGAAAATTTGTGTCTAGCATCAACTGTGAAGTTAGACATGACATAGGATAAGGTAGCCAAACCAAGTTCTTAATGAACTATTCATTATTACTTTGTGAATTTCTTAATAAAGAAAGAGTGTTAGTAGGAGCCATTGAATTAGTAAATTAAAAATTACCTATACTTAATTTTGGTTGGAACTCCAGCTATTTGTTTATAAGTCTCAAGATGAGACCTATACTGGGACAGTCACCTGAAATGTAGGTATGTTCCTGGTATCCTGTCCTCCATTTTGCATCTTGAGTTGCCTCTGATTTGTAAGTGTAAAGGTAACAGTTTTGTCTTCCAATGCTCAAGAAAGGCTTTTGTGGATAGATATACGGCCATGAATGTGACCCCTTGGCAGTGCATGGCTGGTCTGCTGTGTTTGACCATCTTCTTGACCAATTTTATCCACTTGCGTTTGATAGCCTAAAATCTGTACATTCGGTCCATATCTTTGTCAGACTAATATTCTACTTATATGATAACTTCTTGGACTAACAGTAGTTTCTAAGTCTACATTTATAAAACCAAACTTTATACCCAAATCCCAAACTGCTTCTCAACCTACTCATCTTTTTTACTAGTGTATGGCCTGGTTATCTAAACAGAAAAATATACTCATCCTCTTCTTTTTTTCTCTTTTTCCTTCATTCGATAATCTAATGTGTTCCAAAAGTCTTGTCTATATAGTGTGAAAAAAGACTTTTAAAGTAAGTATTCTTCTCTCTCTTCTCACTACCAATCTTAAGGCCCTTAACATTTCTGGATTACTAAAATGGATCCTTAACTTTATCTCCAGCCTTTTATTTCTTCTATCTGAAATCCATTTTCCACATTCCACAAGAGTAATACTTTGAATAAACATGTGATCCTGGCACCATACTATAAAATCTTTCAAGAATGCCTCTTCAACTTCAAGATGAACCTTAAACTCCATTTCAAATCATAAGGGTTCTTGTCTTCTTTATAGTTTCATTTTCATTATTCTCTGCTCCTAATTACACAATTCAACCATACTGCAGCATTTTATGTTTCTTGATATGATTTCTCTGCTCATTAAGAAACTAAAAATAGAAATTGCATCAACCCAGTTATTCCCCTTCTAGGTATCCTCCTAAAAGAGTTAAAGACAACCTATATTACAGTGATACATATATACCCATTTTTATACCTACAAAATTCATACTAGCTAAATCTTGGAAGTGATCCATATGACAATCATCAGATGAATGAATAAAGAAAATGTAGTATTTATATACAATAAAGAAGGATAAATGTGAATAATTTGTAGTAAAATGGATGTGCTGAAACCATAATATTAAGTGAAATAAATCAGACACACAAGCTTAAATATTGCATGGTTTCTCTTATATGAGAAACACAAAATAAAAATAGTGAGATGAAAGACAGATAATAGGAAAAAGGAGATATTTTGCAAAAGGGAAAGAGATGAAGAGTTGGAGAGAGGAGAGAGAAAACAGAGAGGAAGTGAATGAAAAAATTTAAGATGTGTTATGTACGTGTACCAACAAGGCACACAATAATTGCTTGAAAAATGAGAAAAGCAAATGTACACAATAATTATTAGTAAGACCCATGGGTAGTTATTTAGTATAACCTTCTTTTTGAACCATATTCTTTTATGAGCTAAGACACTAGCAGAGAAAAATAAACAATGTGTAACACCCAAAATTTGGGGCACAGAAAATATTAGCTATATAGAAATTGAGAATTTTTTGTAGTAAGAATTGGATTACTTGTATAACAATGGGCATAAAAGCTTAGTCGATAGGAAAGTTAAATGTGGAGAGTGGTGAGCAGATTGAGGATATTTAGTGTGAGGGTAAATTTGTGAAATGATTGAGGTTGAAGTCAATAAAAGGTTTGCTAGAGAAAATGAGAGGGTGTCCTGTGCAAATCCATGACTGGACATTTTTGAGAAGTTGTGAGACAAAATTGTAAGAGACAAGTGTGCCTATTAAGCAGATTTTAAATCACTTTATAGAAGGTGCCAATTATCATGATCAGGGTATTTTAAAATAATTTACTTTAAAATTGAATTCATTATAAGAAATAACCAGATCTTGAATTTCTAATTATGAGCATAATTTTTAAATGACTTGTCAAGGCTGAAATAATTTGGCACAATTAAACAGTGATTCTGTTTATTGACATTTTATTCTAACACACAAAAAGGCTCTTCATTGTCTTGTTATAATTTCTTATACTCCTTATAGTTCTGAGAACACTCATTTGCTGCTTGATTTAAAAATTACTTTCTTAGCCCTCTTGAATTTGACTTTTATTTCCAAGTCTTCTCAGTTTCGTTATTCTGTGTCTTCCCCAAAATAGTCTAGCTCAAATTCCTTCAAAACAAAGAACAAATGCCATCTCTGCCACAAAGTTCTCCTGCACCAGGTAGGCCCTGAGGGAGAGGCTCTTCAGGGCTCAGATGAGCATTTTCACTTCTATTTACAGGACTTATTTTGTGTCATTACTGCTCTCATATTTCACTTTACCAAGACTGGGCCAGAACTGTCTTGAATTTTAGAACATTATAGAGTTTCTGGTAAATAGAATTAAGCAACTGAATGTGAAAAAAAAAATTAATACCATACTGATAACAGTGATATGTGTTGAGAGGTGCTTTGTTGTTTGGTTGTTTTTTATTTTCCTCCAATACTGGGGATTGAACCAAGGGTCTTCACACTGAGCTACAGCTCCATCAATTCATCCATCCATCTATGTGTTTGTTTGTTTGTTTGTTTGTTTAGAGACACATCTTGTTAAATTGCTAAGTTGCCCAGGCTAGGCTGAAATTTGTAATTCTCATCCCTCAGCTCCCCTGAATGCTTGGATCACCACCTCTGGATTGTGAGTATTTTTAAAAAACTATTTAATAGGATTTTCTATTTGTTTTGTTTTATTTCCTTGTATAATATTTTATTTTAAAAGAATAGGCAATAAGAAAATAGGAATTTTTTTGCTTATCTAATAAAACAAAGTTTAAAAATATTCATTATGGGCTAGGTAGAAACAGAAACAATGAAGGAAGAACAGTAAAAGATAGAAATATATAGCTCAAAAGCTGTTTGGCAATATTTATCAAAAACTTTAAATTAAAAAAATTTAATACATAAAAATTATAAATTTGTATGGGATATCATGTGAGTTTTGATACACATTTACATTATATAATGTTCAGATGATTGTAAATGTCTCTATCTCAAACATTGATCATTTCTTTGTAGTGAAAACATTCAAAATCCTTTCTTTTAGTCACCCTACTATGAAACAGAACAGCAGAAAGTCTAGGTCCTATCTCACTGTATCTTGATAACTCCTTACCAAACTTTCCCATCATTCTCATACTCTTACTCTCTTCAGCCTATGGTAACCTTCAGTCTACTCTCAGTTCTAAGACATGAACTTTTTTGATCCCACATATAAATGGGATTATATATTATTTACTGTTCCTGTCTTATTTCATTGAATATAATATACTGGAGGTCCAATGAAAACATTGATTTCATCTTTTTCATAGGTTTCCATAAGATTCTTTCCATTGTGCATATGTATCCTTTTTTTACCCATTCATCAGTTGATGAATATTTAGGTTGTTCCATTTCTTGGTTATTGTAAATAATACTGCAATAAACTTGAGTGGAGATATCCCTTTGATGTACTGATTTTATTCCTCTCAAATATATACCTAGGAGATAGGATTTCTGAATCATGTGATAATTCTATTTTGAATTTCTTCAGAATCTTCATATTGTTTTTCAAAGCTTTTTAAAAAGTTAATTCATTTCATTCTGCAATAGTTATTCTAGCAAAACTTCCTAAGGAAAACATCAGAATGTTTAAAACATGAAATGTTATATAAAAAGTTGAATTTTTTGTTTTCAAATGTCATATAATAAAACAGGAAAAAATACCATTCAGATTTTTTTTTAAGTAATGGACAATCGCTTGTACTCAAATATTACTTCTACCTTGTACTAGCTACATTACTTCTGCTGAATTGCTTATAGTCACAAACTTTTAATTTTCACTCCAAAAATAGAGCGTAATAATATTAACTATTCCAAGAGATTGTTGTAAAAAAAGAAATGGGAATTAAAAATATAAAAATATTAGAACAATGACACAGAATAAATGATTAATAATATAAACAATTATTCCAGTAACAATAATAATGACAAAGTGCCTCATTTAAAAAAAAAAAAAGGACTTATTTTAGTGGCAACACCTAGCATCCCAAGATAGGCCATTTCAATTTTGACACAGCTCAAATACAAGGATGGCATTTTATAGAAAATGGAAGATTGGGAGACACAGAGAACAATCTCAACATATTCTTTATAAGGATTTTTGCAAAAAATACAGAATCTTATTTTTAGTTATCATTATTCTGGGCATAGTAGTATTAATGCCATGGTTTCATTCTTAGGATTGATATTTTAAAGTGCCTTTTTAGATATTTAAAAATACTTTATTTTTGACAAGATAATTCTGTCACCTTGCTAACTAATCATCTCAGAGCCTACATAATTATTTACATTGTACCACTAATGGCCTGTTTCTTTCTAAAACTCAGGCAATCATCGTGACTGTAACAAGTCAGGGTTTCAGATTATTTGAGTTGCCTTCCTCCTTTGTTCTTTCATAAAAGAGATGTCACTCAAATCTGTGTCTGATTAGTACTTCCCCAAGAACAAGGAGGAAAATTTGTACTTGTCATGAAGTCATTTATAATAATGTTAGAAATGAAAAGATTGAAACATTTAGAAATTTATTATAGATTCTTGCTATGGCAATCTGCTGAGTAAGCTTTTTTTTATTCTTTAAAATCTTACATATTTGATAAATCATTGTTATAAATAGTTTTAATCAAATGCTTAGAGCAGGAGTGTTAGGAGTTATGTGATGACTACAAATAATTTTAAAGTAACTGCTACATATCAATCATTTTTGTGCCAAAAAATTTACTTTGAAAATATTTAGAATGAGAATACCCATCCAGTTAAAATTGTAGTATTGATACAGTAAAGATTAAATCAATATATAATTATCTTTGGGGAAAAGGATAGGATCAAGGAATAATGAAGAATGTTTTACCTAAAATCACACAAGTACAAAAAGTAATTTAAGCAATGATGAAACATTTTTACTATTGCCCAGATATATTTTGTCCCATTTACGTGGGCATGTGGCCTGAAGTAGCTTTAGCAAATGTATCTGTATATTTAATATTATTCTAAACATTAGCCACTGAAGCAGTTTTATGAATCATTAACACTCATTTCTTATGAAAATCATTTCTCAGTTCTCTTTGTATAGTGTAAGGGTGCTAGATTCATGCCACTCAAGCACAGAGGAGAAACATGATCTTTGTTTGAACCACACATGAGGTCTTTAAAGTGACTCTGTTAATCCTGATTCCTCATGAAATACAATATCAACACTCTTAAAAGCATAGTTATTTACACTGGTACAGAATGGCCTTCTTTCTAATAGTTTTCAATCTGGCAAGCTTTTCTAGGTTCACAGATGAAGATTTAGATGATATTACAAAAATTTGAATTTGAGTGTTTCAAATATTTCAGAAAATGGTAAAATACATGCAAACTAGATAATCTTTTTGCAAGCTACTTTGTAAAATTGAGTCTCATAGTGTCCAAGATAATTTGCAAAATTACAATATGGGGTTTGGCTTTATGATGTCTTTCAGTTCTAAACCGTTCTGGAAACACCAAAGACTCTGAAGATATATAAATGAGTTATTCTCAGGACATAGCATACTATATACAGCTGAACTAGAGGAATTCATCAGAAAGGATCAAAGTATTTATATACAATTAAAGATAAGATGCATGTTGTCATTATTCAGAAATGAGAATCTTTCAAAGTTGAAAAGATGAGGAGTAAAAGTAGAATGAATGATTCACTTGTAAAAGTGTGATTTCTCTATCTTTGCTGGTTAGAGAGCACCGATATTAACAGAAAAGACAGAGTAAATATAGTCATTGGATGAAAATGGTTAGCAGACCTAGAAACCAAAAATTACAACAGCCAGAGTGATGAAGAAAGATATCTTCAGCAAAAGAAAAAAATGAAAAGGGAGAAAAATCAAAATGAATAAGAACAAAAATCAGATTTTATTACTTCTGTTATCATAAATGGAGTATAAAACAATAGTCTAGTGCAAGGTGGGAATATAATCAAGAATAAAAGAAAACTTCAGTAAAATAAATTCCTGCAAATAATAACAACCATGATTTATTAAGCACTCAATATATTTTTAGTCACTGCACTAAAATTCCAGACATAACTTTCTCAAATGAGTCTCACCTGCTAGCTCTGGTTTGATTAAAATGACCAAAGAAGTATTAAAAAAAGACTGAGGGATTTGAGTCACTGCTAGAAACTAACAAACTTATAACATCTTTAAGGACAAAAAGGTGAAATTTTGAGTTATATTTCACCCTTAATATGGAACACAGTACCAGGCGAATGGTAGCAAACTACTTCACTGGGTCATATTATCCTGAAATTAAATCCTTGAATTTCTTCTCAATTCATTGGCAAATAAAAAAGAGGGAAAAAAAATCTGATCAAACAAAAATAGCTTAAAATTTGAAATAGGATTGTAAGATCAAAAGGGAGGCAGTTAATACACCAAGTTTGAAGCAAATAATATACTTGAATAAAAGATGCTTATATATAGTTTAATCTGAAAAAACAAAAAAAAAGCAATAGAAAACAAAAAAGAATAAATGAAACATTTGAAAAATTATAAAATGTACATGAACAGAAGGTAGCTGTTCAACAGATACATACAAAGAAATATACTGTTTAAAAGAAATAGCCAAAAATGATTATTTTAGAAAAGAAATCCTAGTAAGCTTCAGTTTTTTACCCCCCAAAATACGCAAATACTGTAAAAAAATATAAACAAAAGATGAAAGTGTTGAACAGCAATATTAAAACAATTGAGCTTAAAAGAAGATAGATATAAAGAGGAATTGAAGCATAATGAAACAAAATATGTAATACAATATAAATGTGAATATATTTATGCAGGGATAAAGTGTACATGAGAAGAAAAGGTAACAACAGAAAGACAAAATATAAAACCATGAAATTAAGAATGATGTCATCATAAATATCATGAGAAGCTAGTACATAAGGTATATGAAGTTATATTGTAAAGTTTATTTGAAATACCAGGCAAATTGTTTGTGGAAGTAAAACAGGCCTTGCATTCTTCATAGGAGACAAGATAAAGTTCATGGAAAGAAGCAAAAAGAGCAATGTGTAGTAAAATTTGAAAATCACACAAAACATAACAGTGAGGACCATCCCTGACTCAAATAGCATGGTAGCAACATTTCTGTAACTGAAATTACATTAAAAACCTTTTTAAAAATCCATAATATAACAGTGATAGAATTTAATTTCCTAATTCAATTAATAACAGATCAAGAGAATTAAAATAAATATGAAACTTACACACAAATATTCAAATATAGATAATTGATATATATAAAAATGCTACAAATAGGAATACTTCTTCACAGGTTGCATGAATTATTTATTTAGCAACAAAACAATTAAAAACTCTACAGAGTAGAAATAATGCACATGATAATGCTTGATTAAAATGAAATTATAAAACAAAATATTTTGTTGACCTAAAAACAAAATATCCCTTTCATCTGGAAATTTAAATTATCTCTATCTTAAGACAGTTTTAGGTTTAAGAAAATATTTAATCCTAAAATTGTAAAATACTCTCTGATAATAATACTGAAAACACCATGTAAGTGTATGTCAAATTTTATAGAATACAAATACAACTTTACTCTAGGGAAAATTCAGAGCCAAAGTTCTTAAATAACCAAGAAAAAAATAGAAAATGTAATAAGTTTAACAAAAAAAGGTTCATGAAGACAGTATGAATTAGGAAATGAATATGAATTAGGAAATGGTAATACTATAAAAACCAGAAATAAAACAAAATAATAATATAGATAAATTACTAATTAATATAGTTATGGAAGAAGGAAAAATATATACAATAGAAAACAAGAGGAAAACGAAACAGAAACATAATCAAAACAGTGAAGGAGGCTATTTGCTCAATTTCTTCTCTTGCATTTGAAAACTGAGATAAAACACAATTTTATAGGTAAAGTTCATTTATCTAAAAGCATATTTGAAAATGGCCAATGTAAACTGCCACTTTCCCTGCAAAAATACAAAAATCTACTATCTAGAATATATAAAGAATTTTTAAAAATCAGACCTCCTAAATTACAAATCCCAATCCAAAAATGGGCATCTGAAATGAACAGACATTTCTCAGACAAAGATGTGGAAATAGCAAATAAACACATGAAAAAAAATGTTCAAGGTCACTGGTCAGCCTAGAGATCCAAATGAAAACGACACTTAGATTCTACCTCACCCCAGAAAGAATGGCTGTTATTAAGAAATCTACCAATAAAAAAAGCTGGCAGGACTGTGGGGAAAAAGGAACCCTTCTCCACTGTTGGTGGGAGTGTAGACTGGTGCAACCACTGTGGAAATCAATATGGAGATACCTCAAAAAACTAGAATTAGAGGTCCCATTTGACCCAGCTATTCTCCTACTGGATATCTTCCCAAAAGAATTAAAAGAATCATATCACAGTAATATATGTGCACCCATGTTCATAGCACCAAAGTTTGTAATAGCTAAAACTTAGCAACAGCCCAATTGCCCATCAATTGGAGACTGAAAGAAGAAAAAAAATTTTTTATACAACGGAGTACTACTCAACCATAAAGAGTGAGAAACTAGAGACATTTATAGCTAAATGAATCCACATTGAGTCCATACTCTTAAGTGAAATAAATAGGACACACATGTAAATATCAAATAGTTTCTCTGGTTTGAGAAACTGAAAGTGTAAATAAGGATCAAAATGTATAACAGATAATGTGAAATAAGAAGAAAAGGTGCAAAGGGGAAGGGGAAATGGGTGAGGTAAGGGAAATAAAAGAGGTAAATGGAATTAATATGGGAAAATAGAAAAATGGAAAAGTCTTTGTAAATAGGGAGAAGTGGAGGGGTTGAAGGGAGGGCAGGGGAATGGGGCAAAAAATAAGAACCAATATATATTATGTAAAGGTACAAATTCCCAATAATGCATGTCAGCATATTGTATAACTAAAATGTATGAATAAAATTAATGAATTTTTTAAAATGTACTAAAGTTCCCCTTAAAAATAGTATTGTTAAATGTTTTCACAGGAAATTATAACAATTTGTTTTAAATATAGGCTAACTCCCATCCAAGTTTTACATATCCTAGAAAACACAAATGGAGGTAAAGTTCCAAGTTGCATGGATAAAACTGCTGTATTTATTAATTAATATAAAAATACTTGCATATACACAAGCCATAGACAAATCTCATGAAGGACATCAATGAAAGAATCCTACAGAAAATGTAAGCATCCAGAATGTAACAGAATGTGAAGGAATTGTATATCATAACCAAGAGCAATTTCATCTAGGAATTCAGGAATAATTTATTAATGAAAATATGCTAACATTAATCATAATATGTATAAATAGATATGCACTATGACTAAGATTATTTTCTTCGAGGAATGCAAGAATAGTTCATTAAAAAAAGAATAGTTCATTAAACAAAATCTAATAATCATAATATATGTATATATTATTTTTATGGGTTTTTCAAAAACATTTGACAATTTCAACAGCATACTTTATTTTAAAGAGCATCTATAAACATCCAAATGCAGTATTTTTCTTACTCAAAAATTTTCAGTATCATTGTAAATAAATGAGGATATTGACAAGAAAGGTGACACTCACCATCACTATTTAACATCATTTTGGAGTTAGCAGTCAATGTAAATAGAAAGAAATGTAATAAAAATTGAAACAATGAAATGTATGTCACTAGTTACATAGTAAACATCAGAAAACCTGTTGGGAATCGATTAAGGAAAATACTAAAAAAGAAATATTTCAGTGAAATATATGATGTTACTCTAAAGAAATTAAGAAGTCATATATAGAAAAAAGCAGAGAGAAACAAGACTATCTAAAATATCAGTAAAGCCAGAAATAATAATAAAAGTACTTCAGAATAAGCATATGAAGAATATGGAGAATTTCATTCGAGATTTTAAAATCATTTTGAAGACACAGAAAACTTGAATAAATATCCTTTGTCAGTTTCAGTTCTTCCTGATACATAAGTGATTTTTCTAAGAAATCCTAGCAGAAGTTTTTAAAACAGAAGAGCTATACACTTTCTAGAAAACTAAACATCAATTATCTGAAAACTCAGAAGGAGGAGGAAGAAGAGAAAACAGGTGAAGGAAGAACAGAAGAAGGAAAAGGAGAAGTAGATTAAAAATGAAAAAGGAGAAACAGGAGGAGAATGTAGAGGAGGAAAGAAGAAAACACTGAACAGGAACTAGTCCTTCCGAAAAAATTATGTATATTCTCCTTAGATTTCTGGCACCACTATAAACAGCATGGATTTCTGAATTCTTACCCCAAACCTCAATCTGAAAAAAACAAAGATGAAAAACTTCCGTTCTTAAAAAGGTAAAATAAAAGGTAGGAATTGACCGCAACTGCTGGTGTCACTAATTTACCCAGGATAAATCAGGGCAAGGTAAAAATCTATCAGGGTCAGATATACATGGGATTCAGAGGAAAAATATACAAAACCAGGACTTATTAAAGAGAAAGAAATTAGTTTCATTTTTTTTATCCTCCTGCTCTATACATTCCCAAAACTAGCCTGGAAGTGTGGTCTATGTAGTGTCTCTTTGTATTTCTCTTATCATTTTCAAAAATTAAATTTAAAAAGCTTTATTTCCCAACCACAAAGCCAGTATAATCAAAGAATATATTTTACAAGTTTCTCTTAAGCAGTATCTGTTCTATGAAGTAGAGAGAAGAATCATGACAAATGCCCTTGACCTCAATTAGCTCAAATTCTAATAGGTGTAATAAAAACTTCCACTAAACATTTGGAAAACAATATGAAACAATATATAAGTAAAGACTGAGTTATTTATAAAGTCATAATGTAATTTTAGCATATATATTTAGATTAATAATATTTATAGAAAATAAAAAAGACTAACATCATTTAAATAATCAATTTCAACCATGATCAGCTATGAAAAACAAGAACTCAGGTTCAGGTCTGACTGTACCACTTCTCTATAAAATGGGTCTGTAGTATCGTTCATTTTTAATGCTCAGTTCGGTTTTTTTTTACAATAAATATTACTTCAGAGATTATTTCAGATTGCTATTGCCATACCATGAAGAGGTCTTTGTCTTATGATTTCAGTCCCTAATTGTCAGCTGACCAATAAGCCACAATAAGATACCATAGCATACCCATTGGGATGACTAAAGTTAATTTAAAAAAAAAGAGTTGAGAATGAGAATTTAGAAAATTGAAACCCTTCTTCATTACTGATAAGATTGTAAAATGGTACAGTCAATGTGGAAAACTATTGTGCTTTTTCAAAATAATAAAGGGATAATTGCCATGAGATCCAATCATTTTACTTCTTCTATATATAATAAAAAGAAATGAAAGTGGGACTTGAATAGAAATTCATATACCATTGTACACAACAGTATTATTTACTGTAACTAAAAAATGGTTGCAACCTAAGTGCTCATATACAAATGAATGGTTCATGGGTGCGTCCAAAATTTGGCTTGACTGAACCACGCTGAGTGAAGAATTGTCTTGGACTGCATATAAAGTATATAATAGATTCAATATATGTGAGTAACAGAACATCTTTTATTTTATATTTGTAATCATAATATTGAAAAAAAGGAGGAGAGACAACCTGAAGGCCACAGGTAGAACATGCCTGGAAAAATGTGACTCGCAATTACATAAAAACATGTACACACACACACACAAACACACACAAAGAAATATTAACTTTTAAAAGGAAAGAAATATTTTACAACACACATGAATCTTGAAGATATTAGCTATGTGAAATATGTCAGTCACAAAAAATCAACTATTGTTTGATTGCCCTTGTAAGATGTGTCTAGATTAGTTAGATTCACAGATATGGAGAGTTAATGGTGATTCCCAAAGGGCTGAGGGAAAGAGGATTATGATGGAGTTATTGTATAATGGGCATAATTTAAATTATATAAAATGAAAAGAGTTCAGGTGATTGGTTGAACATTTATGTACTTAATGTCACAAAATTATACATTTAAAAAGGGGTAAAGTGTAAATTTCTTATTACACATATATTACTGTAATAATAATGGTGAAAAAATAGTGAATGGACCAAAGAGTTAATAACAATATCATGTAACAACCTTACTACACAGTTCATAGAAAAATAATGCCACATACATGGCTAGCATTCTGCAGTTTCCTGGGTGCTGATGTTTTTCTCTTTCTCTCACACCTAAGTCACGTAACACCACTCCCTGGTTCCATCACCCACAGTTGTCCACTTTGAATTTGGAGGAAGAGAGTCCTCTTGTCCTCTTGCCTTTTGATAATTCTTGCTGATTCCATTTTAGTGAATGGATTATCCTGAAAATCCTTGTAACCATGCCCTCCAGCATATCTGAAGTTTCATCACATTTTTACCCTCTAGATTTTATTCATAGATTCAAATACTGTACTTGTCTAGATTTTTACTGGATTTTTCATGTACTTTATTAATACTTCTCTGTGGCTTTTGCTTTTTATAGACACAAGGTGCTTGTTAAAATCACACTGACTCTAGCTCCCTTCTGCACTGATTGCCCGAAAGAGAAATGCATTTTAACAGCATCTCCGGAATCAAGATCAAGAACATCCTGAATTGGGGTATGTGGGAACCAAAGAAAAGGGTATCTGTTGTATGTCAAAGATAAAAAAGAAAAAAAGCTTTTTATCAAATTTTAATATGAAATAATATTTAGCATGTGAGGTCTAGTGAGATTATATTTGTGCTATAACACTGCAATTTTTACCTAGACATTCAATTCATCCATGTTATTACTGCAGACAGAAGTGAACTAATTTACATTAGAGAAAATAGACCTCCTAAGCTTCCTAAATCATAGAGAGAGAGTAGTCATTTATTTTTAACATCTAGGCAATTTTAATCAAAAATTTTCTAAAGTAATTGAACCAGTAGTTGAGAACAGAACAGTTACTGTCTGAGTTCTGATGCCACATCCATCCTTGCAGACTCCTGAGGATGACCACCTGGTGACAACTGACAGCAAGCCCTTGGGTTAGGAGATGCCTCACTGCATGTGGCTTCAGCCCTACTTGAGTGGATGAGGGATACTGAAACTCAGTGGTAAGGAAAAGAGAGAAAAAAGACAATTCTAAAATGAAGACCACATAGAAACAATTAACCAGATGGGCAGCCGTGCCACAGTGAGGAACCCAGTGCACATTAAATTGAAATTATAAAACATTGAAAAATACTTACTTGAAAACATCACTAAAGTTAAATTGATCCCTCAGTTATCAACAAAACCCAGGAAATAAGAGAAGATATCAGTATTGTCTGAGAAAGTATAGAGATTGGATCAATGAAGAAAGACCCCTTCAAGAAAGTTACCTGAATTTTTTCTCTACTTCATCCCACTCCTGGGAGGTCATTTGGGTGTTGATTAAGTGGTACTCCTGGAGCAGGAACAACTCTACACAATGGCAATTCTCACCAAAGCAACATGGAGACATGTTCCAATAACACTTTCCTTTTTTTTTTCTTGCTAAAATTAGAGAAGAACATTTAAAAATTAACTCTGAGATTTCCTAATGGGAAATAAATGATAGGAATTTTATATGATTGAGTTTTGAAAAACTAAAAATAGTAAGAACTTAATACTGTATTTGACATTGCACCACAGACATCCCACTGCATGGATCCACATGCTAGTTCTACCCATTAACAGTTATACAACATAGTACCACTGGCTCATCTGGTCTTCAGTCTCCTCATCGTAATATGTGGATGATAACAATAGATCATTGTGAGAATAAATCAGATAACTACATGTGAAACATTGCTAAAAATTGTACCTATTTAGATAGTAAGCATTATGCAAGAGTTTATTATTAGAAGAACTTGTGAAAAGAAAGACATAGAATCTAGGAAATAAGAATGAAGAAAAAAAGGAAAGAAGGGAAGTAGAGAGACAATGGGAGAGTAAAAGGGAGAGAGGATGGGAAGAGAGGAAAGAAGAGAGGGAGGGAGGAAGAAAGGGAGGGAAGGAGGAAGGGAGGAAAGACAGGAGAGAATATTGTTTTGGTAGGTGTTTCAAGTGATTAACTTTTCATACCATAATTAAGACACATTAAGAAATAATATAATTAAAACTGGAGAATGGAAAAGGGACATTTAGGTATGTAAATGAATTAAGTCCTCATTAATCATAATAAAATTAGGTGAACAACAAATATATGGAGATAATACTAAAATAGCAGCTAAAATAAAAGTCTGTGGAGTGGAACTCAATGATAAGAACATTTTTGTTATTTAATATTTGAATCAGGTATATATGTCAGTTTTTTATATATACACACACATAGATATACACATATATTTTAGATGAACTTGAAAAAAACACAAGGATTTAAACATATGAAATCACACCAAAATTTGGTTTGCTATGCTATATTGCATAATAATCTAAAAATTAAAAGATCTTTAAATATAGACTCTGTTTATAAATGTCACTAAAACATTATTTCCTAATTTGTTTTTAAAAGCAGCTACATGGAAAACATAATCTAAATGTTGAATATTTTCAGTTTGTGTACCGAAGTCATATGACAGTCAGTTTCCACTGGTATGAAAGTTAGTTCCCTGGTTTCCCGGCTGCTTCTGGGAGTTGCTCTCACAAGGCAAACTGGTATCAGTTTTTTGAACATATGGAAGCTATTCCATCAGCTTTTTATACTACAGGGAAAGGGTCACTTCATAGCCACATTGCTATTCAAAAGATGATAACTCTTCATCAAAATTTTTAGCATCATTTTAAAATAACACTTTAAAACATAAATCATTCTCCCTGACCTGCAAAAATAGAAGAGAATGGTGTGACTTTAAGCAAGTTTTAATTCTGATAATTAATATCTGCACTTGTGAGATAAAAGGGGGTTGAATTAAAGTTGCTTCTAATTTATTTTTATGATTTCTCAAAATTTCTTCCCAAAAGAAATATCCTTTTATTAAAAGTTATATCCTGGCACAATTGACCTCATAGATAAGAGTGGTGCCAATGTATCTAGAAACAACAGAATCTCTTAGCTTTGTTCTCTTTTGCCATAATACAGATGTAAGTTGATATCATACTTTGAGTTGAAGTGCTTCTGGATCCTTCACGTAATCTAGCTAGAGACTCTAATCACAGACAGAGCATTAGCAGAAACCATATTGCTTCTCAGTTGAACTTTTAAGATCTACTTTTAAGGAAGACTGAGGAAAATTTTCCATTTGTGATGGAAAAAGAATGAAAAAGAAGAAGATAAGTGAAAGCAAAAAAAATTTAAGTGCAAAAATTTGAAATGAATAACTGTACTTATGCTATTATTAGAGGTCTCCATTACCCAAAAATTTTTAACCATAGGAACATATTGGTATGGATTTATTCATATGACCCAGCAGCATACAGGAAATACTTTTCTCTGAGTCAAATTCTGTTCTTTTACATCTTTAAACCATTACATGTTCTCTATAAATAACCTTTTCTTGTTGGAATTTTGGAAATGATATTTTAAATTTTTGAAGCAGATTTTATTACTATTCTAAAAGAAACATGAAGTAAGATCTTGCTAATTAGAATACTAGGATTTTATTTAAAATAAAATCACTGAAGTAATTTGAGGAAACAACAAACAAAATGAACTTTTAAACAAACCACTGATCACTAAATCTGATTCTACTACTATTAATTTTATGATTAACATTTAAAATCATAACTTCATTAAAAGGAGATTTTATTCATGAAATTACTCTCAAAGCAAATAAATTAATTACCTTTCACCTTCCTCTAGAAATGTTTTTTCCTACAATTGGCCACAAGACATATAGCATTCTTACAAAGGATACATACAGTCAAAACTAATGACTCTAAAATAATTTCCCAAATTTAAAAGACCCAATGATCTAGATATTTCTCATGTGCACACATATCAGCACTATACTATTTGTAAGTATTTTTATATTTCTACTTAAATGTATAAGGACACAAAATGAAAATGATTTGGAATTGAACCCAGATATGCTTCAATTTGAATCTGGGATCAATTTTTTATTACCAATAATATTGTAGTAAGGAAAAATGTAGTTGGAACATCAATTGGTTTAAATATTTAACTATCTGTGCTTTAAGTTTTTAAGAACCATTCTCTCCCTTAGGGATGCAGGAGAAGAAGCCATGTTTGTCAAATATAACACAGCTATCTGAGTGGCCACAGTTCATTGGTACAATGAGAATAAGAAAGATAAACTAAACCAATCAGAACTTTTCCTGGAAGCTGCAATAATAAATCTGATGTCGGCTCTAATCTCTCAAAAATTTTTTTTTGGTAAGGAGTCTTTTTTTGTTTACCATCTTAGACATAAAACTCTTATTTTCTTTTTGTCCTCTAAAGAAATACACACACAAAAGTTCATAACAGAAAAGCATACATTTTACTGCAGACTTCTTATGAGGAAGATAATAAAGAATGTTTATATCACAGAACTCACAGCAAAAGAGTTAAAAATACTGAAGAAGTATATCAGATATTCAAAGCCCCTTCTGTCGTGGTATGGTTTTATTTCTCTCTTGCCCTCTTTTATGCTAGGTCTATCTCATGACTCATCCTTTAAATGCTGTCTCTCTTCTGTAAAAACAATTCAGATTTGCCCTTCTTTCTTTTCCCAAAATGCAGATCCAAATTTAATTCCATGTTTAAAGAAACAAAGATAACAACATTTGCCTGGGCATACTCACTTAAGAAAATAATGTGGTACTACTTTTCATCACAACATAGTCTTTAAGTTCTTCTTCATAGTCTTTTAACTTCTTCTACCATTCTATAGTGAATTTCCCAAGAGAAATTTTCAAAAATAAAATATCCCTCTGCTTACATTGTTCATTGATTATGAAACATTCCTACATTAACAAGTCTGACTCAATGGTACCAGATGGAAGGGCTAAGTGTTTTTTGCTTTTGTCCAAATGACACTGTGGGGACCCAAAAGTGAATATAGAAAGGCAGTACTGAGGTATACTAGTAAAAATAGGAAAAGGACATAAGGACTGGCAACCTTTCTCTTTTATCATTATACCACACTGCTTTAAATCACAAGCACTGGAATTCCACATAACTGGCCATAAAGGCTACATTTCAGGTTGGTCTCTGTGCTGTTTATTCTTAAATACTTTCTCAACAAAGTGCCTGACATGCAAAAGTTAAAAGTGGAGAGGCTTTTGGCTCACAGTTTGTAGAGGTTTCAGTCCACAGTTCACTACTTGCAAGGCAGTTATATATATACACATATATATATGTATATATACACGTATATATACACGTATATATGTATATATGTGTATATATACACATATATACGTATATACGTGTATATATACACATATATACGTATATATAAGTGTATATATATACGTATGTATATATACACATATATATACGTATATATACAAGTATATATATGTGTATATATATACCCTTCCAGGCCACTCCCTCAGTGACCTGACTCTTGCCACCAAGCTTCACCTCCCAACACCACACCCAGCTATATGTGGACTACTTCAGTGATGATAATCACAGAGCCATGATCTGGTCACCTCCCAAAAGGCCCACCTATAAGCAAATGAGGTTTGGGGGACATTTTAGATAAAATCACAACAGTTTTTTTCCATTTACTAATGGGTCTGAACTTTTCCTTTGTTATGTAAGGTTTCCTCTACTCATATTTCCTATTAAATCTCTCTTTTCTTGTTTTCTCAGTATTCTCTCTTCCCTGCTGTTTTGTTTTGTTTTGTTTTGTTAGTGGTAGTTTTGGGGCTTGAACTAAGAGACTTCACACTAAGTATATTCCCAGACCTTTTTAAAATTTTTATTTTGAGACATGGTCTCTAAGTTGCCCAGGCTGGAATCAAACTTGAAAGCTTCCTGCCTCAGCCTCTCCAGGTGTGAGCCATCATGCCCAGATTCTTCGGTATGCTTTACATAAAAATAAAAATTCTGTTTTCCTTAAGACTTCTATAGAATCGTAAAATGAAAGAAAAAGGGATATTCAAGAATAGTAAACATGAGGAAGAAAGCTTTACAAAACCATTAACAAAATCTTATACAAAATCTTATAGTAATTATTTCACACTTCATTCACATTATTGAACTTCTATTTTAAGTAGCAGAACAACTACCTTGATTACTACTGAGCTTCTAGCAGTTTAGTCAATATTTGCTTTTGCATTTTAATTAAAAATATTAACACTGGAGAAAAAGGGTCTTGATTGGTTTTAGAGCTGCCCAGGAGATGAATAAAGCACACTTCTGGTGTGTCTGGGTGGGAAAAGGAGGTGTGACCATAGCAACTATGTCTGATTCCCTTTCCCTTACTTTAGGTGTTGTTCCATGCTCTGCTTCCCAGCTACCATGAAGTAAGCAACTTTGCTCTACCATGCCCTTACAAGGTGATATTTCTGCCTTGGAGACAGCCAGTCATGGACTTAATCCCCTGAAATCCTAAAGCAAATTAAACTGTTTCTCATTTAAGTTGTGGATGACAAGTAATTTATTCCAGAAACAAAGAGAGCTGACTAATACAAAGACAAATGATGTTGTAGTACTATTATGAAAATAGTTTTGATCATCTTAGAAACCCTGAATATCCATGAACCACACTTGGTAAATATGAATCTAGAGAATCTCTTAAATGTCAACCCTAGATATAAATTTATAGGACATATACCTGATAGTCTGATAATTACGAATAACAAAGTCAAGATTACATGAAATCTATCATAAGAGAGTACAGATTTTAAAGTCATTGCAATTTGCTTCACTAAAATGTTTTAATTGTCTGTTTCATATTACTAAATTGTATAGTTATATAAATGTAATAGTAAATAATGATATCAGCTTATATGATATTTAAGTATATAAGGTAAGGAAATTATTTATAATAAATTTCAAGAATACCATAAATAGCTTTTACATTTAAAAGAAAAAGCATTACATTATATTTTAGGATCCCATATCTACTCATAAACAAAAGCTTATATTTGGAAAGCTATTTGGAAAAGCTGTATATATTCTTGCTACTAAAAATAACACTGTAATTATACATTATGCACATACCTCTTTTATTGTATACACTTCTTACTTTGATTATATGAATTATAATTTATATCAATTTATATGCAATTTTCTAGACAATAATATAGAAATGAAATTGAATTTTCAGGGTCATTTGTAGCACTTATTTAAAGCTTTTCAGGTGTGTTGTTGAATATTTAAGTGAGATATCTTCAAAAGCCCCACTATTATTAATAAGCCAACACTACCTTCCTTGAGGATGCAAAAAGACACATTTTCTACTTCTCAACTCTAAGTATCATTAAATAAATGAATATTTAATGCACTAAAATACAGCTTGAATAAACTTGACTTTAAAAGTAAAACTTAGGCAAGAAAATTTTACCTGACTCTAAAAAACCTTAATTACATGGAAATTCAAAAGTCAAAATAACATAACTTACCTCATTTTTAAACGAATAGATAATTTGCATGGCTCCTATTTACTTATGAAATTAATTCTAACTCAGAGAACTATATTCATTTTGTTATCTCCTTAATAAGTTTAATATTTAAGAACACCATACTTGGATCTATAAGATTTTCTCAGGACCTGGCTTTTATGTTTTCCAAAGAAATGATAATGGAAAAAAAATCATTTAACCTTTTCTGACTTTACATTTTCTCACATATAAAACCTTATAAGGTTGAAGTTGGTTCCATTAGAGACCTGTATGTTAAAAAAAAAACTCTAAAACAAAATGTAAACCTATGGATATAATTGCCATAATTATAGTCACAACAGTCATTCTTTTAATTATAACAATAATTGAGCTAAAGCTAAGGATCTATTTTGAAATATATTGTGAATAAAGTATGTATATGCTATGGGTAATTGACTGGAACAGGGTCTGGAAACTCCAGCTCTTGGTCCAATCTATCTGCCTTCTGTTTTTGGAAATGAAGTTTTATTGAAACGCAAGCACATCCATTTGTTTACATATGGTTTATGGCTGCTTTCAAGTTACAGTGTCGGAGTTGAGTAGTTACAACAGAAACCATATGTCCTTGAAAGCCTAAAATATCAAGACCAAAATATTATTGTAAAAAGTAAGCTGAAATTATTTCTTTCTCTAATACTTTTACATTAATGCTAAAATAATCAGGTCAAGTAGATAAAACCTGAGAGACTGGCTGGTATTATAGGGTTGTATTTCTCAAATTTTTCTAGCCTTCTATCAGTATTAGAATCAAGAGGAATATTTGTGGGTTTTTAAAATCTAGTATTATATAGTATAGCATTTAATAAGCAAAATACAACATCATTGGCATTGCTTTGAACTTGTTACAAATGCAGCCTCTCAAACTTCACATCAAACCTATGGAATCAGAACCTACACTTTAAAAAGACTTTCAGTATGCATATTAGATTTTTGGAAACTCTGATTTGAAACATAGAGTCAAGAGCTACCTGCAGCTGTCAGAAAAAGTAACAGAATGTGAGAAAATTAGAGAAAAAATTTCCTTACATAGTCACCAAAATTTAAATATAGTGCAATACAGAAAGGAAATCCTGACTGGAAAATCTTGATTTATTCTTAATCCTAACCAAGATCTCCATAAAAGAGAAATATGTGGAACATGAATTGCAGTGAGAGCAGTTTCTAGAGTTTGCACAAACTAATGATAGTACTTAGTTTCTAGAAAACAAATACACGGAAGTTTGCATTCGGGTGAGTCTCAGACAGGAGATACAATTACATACGCACAAAAATTAAGGATTACTGAGGTATAAAAAAGTAGCTTTGACATTAATATATGTCAGCATAAGAAAGGGTGAAACACCTCA
Organism: Heterocephalus glaber; assembly: GCF_000247695.1. Next base: position 40,102,491 of record NW_004624730.1, on the reverse strand, counting down.
TCTCCTACTCAGTGCAATCTGGCAGTTGTTCTTTAGAATTGCATCTAGCATCTTAAATTTCTAAAGAACTTTTATTATTGAAATGATTTTCTTTCCACAAGGAATTCTGAAATTTTCTGTTCTCTAATTTAATCTATTTTAGGAGAACACTTTTATTTACTATTTTAATATATTTGCATCATTTACAATCAGGACATGAAATAGTGTAGTATTTTTATGAGGTTATATAAAAACTGTACCCTGATACAGAAATACACTTGCCTTGATATTTTCAACTGTTACTATAGAATGATAACATTTTTGAACTGCAAAATTATTAAGTAGTTTGTATCTCACAGTCACATATATTTATACAACTAAAATGATTATGTCTATCACTTTTTAAATCTTGTTTAGAATAAAATAAAATCTGGTAGACAAAATTTACACACAACTATTTCCATGAATTAATTATAAAATGTTAGAGAATAAACTTGTTAAACTAACAAGTTCTCCTGATTATTTTAACTATTGATTTTCAATTTAATTATAGTTAAACTGTATTTCAGTAAATTAAAGCTAGTACTAATTAATATTTCCACTTCTAGCATTGTGGATAAATACTACTTTCTTGGCAGAAGCTCAGCAAAATGATTTGAGGTGTACATTTTCAATACTACTTTTACTTTGAATTAAATTCATTTAATTAATGCTTAAAGTCATGCATTAATATGAGTTTATTGATTATTTTGTTCTCCCTATCAAACTGTTTAAATATTTGGATTTTAGCCTTAACTCGAGTAAATTTGTAACTTTGAGCAGATACGTTTTTAATGTCAAACTACTGTAGTGTCAACTATATATATTATAAAGGAAGATTTTTCCAACCACAATCCTATGCATATTGCCAGTGAAAAAGATTTGAGTAAAGCAGTGTTGCTCTTATGTTATGTGTGGAGGGGGAAAGAGGGATTATATTGATAAATCACTGTAAAAAAAAACCTTCTCTATGTTCATTAATGACCCTGAAAAATCTCCAAGAATAAAATAAGCCCTGGAGTCAATGGTCACCAACTATCATCTGTTAATTCCTAGGCATCTCTATAGCCCCGGTAGCATATAATTCCTTGGTTACAGAAAACAAAATGAATTTTCCCTTTAGAATGAAGAACATGACTAAATTTAGATTTCATTATTTACTGCAAAGAAGGAACATAAATTTCAGCTTTCCATTTATGAAGTAGATATGATATGATTAAATCTAAATTTAATCTAATGCATTATCAGAGGAAGAAAACTAGATGATGTGAGAAAAGAAATATACATAAGACTAAGATAAAATCAATCATATTCTACAAAACTATCTGTGTGAGATGGTTTGGTTGTTTCTGGGTCAAGAAAGGACTACACTTGTGGGAGGCTGTCCTTATGCCCAAAGCAAGCTGTAAACAGTGCAGGCTGTAGAGAATTAACCCCACAATTGGCTTGTTTTAAAAAGTGAGTCTGACCGAAGCTGATGTGACTCGCAGGAGCAGTGCAGATGGTTCATGGGTCAGTACCAATACCATCACACACCAATGGCCATGGCAGAGATCAGAGAAATGGCTGTGAAGCTGTGGGACTTAATATGAAATAACGTGGCAGCCGAGGTCAGGGTAACTCACTCCCAAATTCCCTTCCCAAAATCAAAACCTTAACTAAAAAGACAAGGTTATTTGTTAACCACAACTATATCTTCTCTGTTCTCTTCCTAACATGAGAATATTTTGTCTCTTCTTTTACAAGCCTTGCCAGGGGTTATACGTAGCCCTCTGACCCCAACTTAATGATCATATCAGCAGTTCTGGCTGACCAGGATCTTTGCTTGCTCAAGCTTCGATTATCCCAGTTCCCTGCTTCTCTCCTTAATTCTGTGTCTGAGTCTTTCTTCTTGCCTTACATCATAGCACTGAGCAGGAGATCAGGATCCTCTGAAGGGGTCTGTGGTACTACACTACTTACCTGAGGCATCTGGGCAAAAGTGAGCTCAGTGATATTCTTGAGAAATGAGATTATACACAGAGACCTATTATGCCACTTAATCTTTATTGTCAATTTGACTAGATTGTGACTTTATTTATGAAGTAATTGGATCATGGAAGAGGTATAGTCATCAGTGGATAATTCTACTGATGTTCATAGCTGAATGTGCTGTTAGGAGGTGGGAGCCAGTTGAAGGTGGGTCACTGGGGGCATGCTGTTGGAAAATATATACCTTGCTGCCCCTCTACCCCCATATTCTGCTTTCTGGCTACCAAGAAATGAGCAGTTTTGGTCCATCATGCTATTCCTGCCTTGGAGGCATCTGATCATGGACTGAACCTTCTGAAATTGTGACCAAAAATAAACCCTTCCTGCTTTAAACTATGAATGTAAGATTTTTGGGTCCCAGTGAAAAAAGCGCACCAAAACAAAATATGTACTGAGAAGTGGGTCCCTATACATGACCATGTGGTTCAGATACTTTTGATATTGTGGGTAGAAATCGGAAATTTTTGAAGAAGTGGACCAGAGAAAGCATAAAATATTCCAAGCAGACTCTGATGGGAAATTCTTGTTGCAGAACAAAAGACCAGAATTTTGATAGGAATGTTGTCAGTAAAGGCCAGGGCCATGAGATTTCAGTTAAGAGAGAGGACTTTAGTGGGAACTGGAGTACAAACTATGGATGTTACTCTCTGGGGAAAATTATTCCACATTTTGCCCATGTTCTGTGACTGCAGGAGATTGGATATAGGAACAGTAGTCTTACTGAGGAAGTCTGAAGGTACTGGAATCAAGTCAAGGATGCTGTAGAGACTTCAAGAAATCAGAAATGCCAGGAACAGAGAATGTCTGCCCTAAAATATTACCAACAAATAAGGGAGGCAGTTCAAGGCAGAGACCCTGTGGGCTGCAATCAAGAATTGGTTGCTGAACACCTAAGTTCTGTGGAACTCACATTTTACTCCCATGTGCTATGGACATAGTACATGAAACTATGGAACTTAATGTTTGCCCTGATGAGTTTCAGTGTGGCTCTGGCATGATTCTTTTCCAACCTTCTGTGATGGTTGATTGATTGTGTCAACTTGAGTAAATAATGCCAAACTAAATTGGCTCAACATAGTTCTGCATGTGAAAGACTCACCCTAGGGAGGATTACCACCAGAATTCTATAAAAAGAAAAAGGAGAAAGAGGCATTGCTTTGGTTTCCTTTGGAAAAGCTCCATTCTTTGCTTTCACCTTAAGATATCATCTCCTGGCCTTTAGCACAGACTTCAGCCTTCAGCGTGGACACTTCCCCCTTCCGGCAGAGAACCTTTGGCCTCCTGTTAGGGACTTAAATCACACAAAGCTCCAGGACTTTGACTGGATCCACCAGATCCCCAGTGCATAGACAGACCTTTTGTATTCTTCCACACCTGACCCTGTGGGCTGCCATCCTAAGCCAATTGGTAAATTCTTATAAATTTGTATGTCTTGTATCATATCTGTTTCTCCAGTAAACATTGACTGATACACCCTCTATTCCTCCTTTAGGGGATGGGAATATTTACCCTGTGCCCATTCTACATTGGTAATACCTTAATTGCTTTTTGAATTTTACAAGGACTCATAACAAAGTGTTTGCCTTGAATCTCAGAGGATAATTATACTTGGATTTTTGAGCAATACTGAAACAGTTCAGACTTTGTCTCTTATTCTGGTGAGAGAATTAGTGCATTTTTGGTTGTGCCCAGGAGAGTTTCATCATGTTAGGTGGAACTATGAATTTGCTATTGATTTTATTTTAAATAAAGTAGTTTAAGAAGATATGACTAGATGTCACATTGATAAGAGGTAGACTTGTACCAGTTAATCTTAATTGACAATATGACTGAATTAAGAGACCCCTGGAGAAGTTGTTGGATCATGGAGTGACTGAATATGCTATTAGGAGGTGAGGCACAGTTGAAGGTGGGTCACTGGGAGCTTTGGAGAGTATACCTCTCCTTTGCACTTTTTCCCTGTGCTTTGCTTCCTGGATATAATGAAAAGAATAGTTCTGTTCCACTATGCCTTCCTACTGTAGTATTCCTACACTGATGCCAGGAGATTATTGGTTGAACCCTTAAAACTGTGAAAAAAAAACAAAACAACTTCTTTAAGTTGTATATATCTGTTATTTGGTTCCAGGGCACAAAAGCAGACCAAGAGATTTATGTATTGGTGTTTATTTATCAAAATTGGAAATGAGTATAGTAGTATGATACTTAAAATTATAATGTATTGAGATTTCAAACTTTTAACATAACTGATCATCTTTCTCTTACTCAAATTTGACCTAAGCCTTCTTTCTCAATGGAAAGAACAGTCCCTCAGAAATACAACTGGAAAAGAAAAAGTTAATTCTGAAATTTCAACATCCAAGAGCCAGGTCTCCAGATGAAGAACAGGACAAACATAAAAATTTGCTAACAAGTTTTCCCCAGCTCTTAAAATGAAACAATATAGTTACTTAATACAAAACAGGGTACAATAATATTTACAGAAACAATAAGAATTGCATATGATTATGGGCTAGTATTGGCAGAACACAAAAAATTGTATCTTTGTTCCTTGGCTGCACTTAGTTGAGGGTAGTAAATGTAGCCAGCTCACACAGAGTCAAGCCAGGAGAGTCTCTATATGAGGCGTCCAAGAGTTGTTCTCACAGATTCAGAAAATCTTAGGGAGTGATGGGAGAAATATGCAAACATCTGAGCTAATTTTAGAGATTATCCCAAAAAGGAAAATCAAGAGAACTTCAGCATTTTCACAGCTGAAGCAAGGAGACCCTGAAACAGAGGATGCTTTTTAGATATTGGCATCCAGTCTGTGATTGGTTTGGCAAGGGATCATTTCAGCTGATGTCAATGTAAAGAGATGAGTAGCCCAGACCCAGACTGGATTTTACAGCACAGCAGGAACTGTGGTACAGACTGCTAGAGGACTTCATTCTATTTTATGCCATAGCTTTCAAATATGCCTCTAGTGACCTCAGACGCCCCTGGGGAAAGGAAAGAAGAAGCAATCCTAACATGGACTTAAAGATGATACAGCCCAGGAAAATCTCTTACATAATTAAGTAACAAGATTACTGTTTGCATGAAGGAAAATGTAGGCTCAAAATCAAAATTAACCCTAGTTACAGGGGAAAAAACAGAAGTTACATGTTTAAACATCAGATTAAGATAATAAAATTCTTAATTTACTATTTGTGTGTACCTTAGCATTCTGATACCCTTAATTTCTCAGCTGAAGAAACATTCTAGAGCTCCAGACTGGGACCTCTTTCATGCAGAAAACAGTGACAGAGACAGAATTAATGGATAATGAACTCATTTTGTTCACCAAACTTTGCAGGACATTCACATTATTTTTTCCAAGAGAAACATCTGAAATCTTGGTCAAATACGTGACTTATGGATTAAAAAACACCTTACAAGGTTGCGACCCACCTGTAGTGGCACTGGGCCTTAGGTCATCATAAAATTGTTTCTTGACTCCGAGGAAGGAAACATTCTCAGATAAGGAAGCTCACTGCCCTGACTACAAGCAATACTGTGAGTCCATTCATAAATGTTCCTACTTTCTGCCTTTAAAAATGTGCATTTATTGTTTTTCATTTTTACTTACTAAAAATCCACCTACTGCCTTATTCTTTATATATTTTTATGATAATAATTCTTGATATATTTTTGAGGTTTTTGTTTTTCATTCCTGAGGATGAAACCCAGGGCTGTAAACATGCAAGGCAAACATCAAGCTATACCCTCAGTCTCTCTGAACTGTATATATTGCTGCTTCATAAATATGATCCAACCCATGACTCCTACCTTATCTATCCAGCATAGAGCACATATATTCAAAAGTATTACAGTACAGAAGAAATGCAAGGATAAATTCACACCAAAGAGAGAATGTTCTAATTTTAAGCAGGACAGAGTTTGTTAAAAAGAAAAAGAATCCATACTTTTTAAATGTCCTTAAATAATATATCCAAGAAAAATTAATTTGCTGAGACATATCACGGAATGGCCATGAAGGACAAAGTGGAAGAGAATGTTCACACTTAAGAATCTGGAGACTTATAAAAAAAATGAGAAGTAGAAATGGATCAAGAAAATAAGGATCTTGACAACAACAAATGCTTTGTTTTAGGCTCCAAGAAAAATTGTTGTAACAGAAAAGCTTCCAAATAAAATAAAAGTGTATCCTAATTATAAAATAACCATTAAAGTGAAAATCAAAACATGGCTTCTAAAAAATTGGCTTCCTTCCTTAGGGCCAGGATGAATACCCCAGGTGTCACCCTTCTTGGCTAGTGAGATGGAGGGAAGGATAATGAAAGAAAAGCAATTTTCTTCTAAAGAACATAATCCAGAAGTTTCACAAATTACTATCACTCTCATTGGCCACAATTTAGTAACATAGTCACATATATAGCTGCAAGATAAGGGAAAATATTTTTAGGCTTTGCCATATGCCAAACTAAATCTCTATTATTTTAGAAAAGGGTGAATATAGATTTTGTGGGACTAATATCAACTTCTCCCTCTCCCTTCCTTTTCCCTCCTCCCGTCTCTCTGTTTTGTACTTAAAAGTGAACACAGTGCAAATCAAAATTCTAGAACATGTGGATATTTTACTGAGGTGACTAATATGCCCTTCTTTGTGAGGACTTTCTGGCTGAAAGTCATCCTCTCTGGGAACGCTCTCAGTCCCACAAACAGTCATATCTGATCAATATTACTAATGATTCATTTAAAAGCCACATGTAATACTACAAACTACTGCCCCAGCCTGCCTCGTAAATTTTATAACTCTTTGGTATTTTTAAGTATGTTTTGGGCTTTGTAGAGTCTAACAATTCTTTAACTTGGAAATAAAAATTATTGATGCAATTTATTAAAGATTAAAAAGAAGAAAGAAATAGCCAGACTAGTCTCTAAGAGAACATATTAAATAGAATTCAGGGAAAACAACTAAGAAAATCATTAAATTTAAATATTCTTAAAGCAAAACTTTTATTTACTTATCAATTGTTTATCTAAATTTAAACCATAAGAGATAATAAATACTGACTTGGGGTGAAGATACCCATGTTACCATTTTATTTAATAGTCATGGAGACCGAATCCCATTGTTGACCTATGTCTTCATTTTGACCCTCATATGGGTCAGCTATCTTTTATGAAAAACTCAGTTGAAATAATTGACACTGCTCCAGTTAGGAAGAATCATACAAATTATTATTCATTTATTTGGGGGGAGTAAAATCTCCAAAAATCTGTGTAACTGAGAAACATCACCTGAGTTACCCAAATAAATACCTTCACATAGTGGTATTTTCACATTATACTACTGGATTTCATGAGAATCCATACAAGAAATGTTTGGGAGGAGTACTTTCACTGTTCTCTTTTGACAATTTATCACATGACTTTCGAGCATTCCATCATTTACGCTCATCTCTTTTTCACTCTATACTAGCTCCTTCCTTTTTTCATTTAATGGGGAATTTTAAGCTCTCTCTTACACATATGTTCCTAATTGGCAAAATGTATCTCACATTAGGACATTTTATAACATTTAAGCTTATCTATATACTTCTCCAACTCCATGATGCAAATTTATTACTGGACTTCCTACACATATCACAAAATACAGTGTATCCACACTTCTCCTCTTCAATTTTCATCCTTCATTAACATAAGTTCACTTTTCACTTATTTTTCTTACTTCCAGGATTTTCTTATGATTTTAGTTCTCACTCTGATCCCTAATTATTCTGTAATTCTTCCTCCTAATCTATAACCACTGGCTGAATTCAGTCTCCTTTTATGCATTGTTTAAGTAGCGTTTTCACTGAAGAATACAAAATAGTCACCTGGAGAGGTAGTCAACTATGTAGATTCCTAGGGAAGCTGCCTAAACTTCTAATCTACTGTAATATTATGGTAGAGACCAGTAAGCTGCTTGTCATTGCTGAGGTGAACTACAGAGAGCAGGAATGTACTACTAGGATCCAAGCAGCTGATTTCAGGAAGCAGGTACAAGTGAAAGCAACAATCAACACCATAACCCCTTGCTATCTAAACTTTAGAAAGCTCTGAGTCTTTTGTGTTCCTTTGTTCCCTCATGGAAGGACACCAATTGAGGGTCAAGTAGACAACACAGACATGGACAACAAGAACAAAAGCCTTCTGCAGATCTTTTTGTTTCAGGGGATAGTTCTGGAAGCAAAGGAAAGGACTCAGTACTGGAAAAGCATTGAGTATGCATTCCTACTGGGGAAAAGTACCTTTAAGATCTCCTCTTTCATAATAAGGGGGTCCTAGCAGAGGCACTGAGGAAAGTTCTGGGGAAGACTCCCAATATAGATGCACTTAAATGGGATCATGTGGGTTAGGAAAATCCTTGACTACAACCACCCTCAGAGCTGCAATGCCCTGCCTGTGCACCATGTCAGTTGTGCAAAACAGCTCTCCCTTCTGCCATTCTCTGTTCCAGCATGAAAAGGCACATATAGGTCTTTGGCCTGGAGTTGACATTCTCCTTGCCTTCCTAGTAGTGGATGATTTCAATGTAGGTGTCTGTGATTACATTTTGAGAAATACTGGACTAAATATTCAAACAGATTTTTAACTGGCTTCCTGGATTTTCATTTTAGCATTTATCCAAGCTGTGTTTCATACTTTGTCAGAATGAAACTATTTTAAAAGTTTGATTCCAAACATGCCCCTTATTAGTGTAAAGCTTTTCATAAGTAATCATCACTTACATGCAAGAACAACGTGTGACTTACAAGGCACTTTCAGTTGTCACTTGCAGAATACTTTCATCTCTCAATCATCTCTCCTCTCCTTTCAATACATTATAATTCTAAACTATTGGTTTGAAGGAAAAATCATATATATATATATATATATACATGATCATGTATATATATATATATGAAATGGATATCAAGAAAAATGTGTGAAATTCAGTATTATACATTGTTTTTATGACATTTTATTGAAAACATAATTCATTATTCCTAGCACATAAAAGATGATAAATGTCTGCAGTGATAAATATGTTGGTTACTTTAATCTGATAGTTACATATTATATAGATGTATTGGAATGTCACACCATATCCCATTGTTATGGTTTGTGTATAGATGTCCCCCTAAAGCTTCATGTAGCCATAAGTGGGGCTATTTCTTAGGTGACCAATCTAGAATGTGTGATGTTGGAAATAAGGGTGTGTGATTACTAAATCAGTCCACTGATTGATTTGGCATCTCCCTTCAAAAGCAACAGAAAAACGATGCTAAAGCCCCTTGTTTCCTTTGGTACCTCCTGCCCACCATAAAATATTTCACCTTTGTGATGCCCGTCTGCCATGCCACCTTGACTTGGAGCTAGCCAATTATGGACTGAAACCTCTACAAACTGTGAGCCAAATAAACCTTTCCTGCCTTAACTTTGAGTGTCCAGTATTTTGTCTCAACAACGAGAGAAAAGTAACTAAGACACCCATAAAGCAATCAATTATTATGCATCAATTATCAAATAAACATGTTTAAAAGAATACCATTCAATGACAGCAAAACTAATTATTTGAAAGGTAATGCAGTTCCTTCTTCACTAAGTGCAGTTATGTCAGTATACTTATTGATCCTAAGTATCTTTGACTTTTTAATCACCTTTTATTAGCTAATGAGACAGACATAGCCAATAGAACTTTATGTTTCCATTTGGCTGTCAGAAACCCAAGAATTAAAGTTTCAGTTTGACTCAATAGAACTCTACTAAAAACTAAATAATTACCCAACTAGTAGAGACCCCTGTAGTCAGATTCCAGTACCCACTTGCCCAGTGTGAGATGCAGGCCTGAGAAAAAGAATGCACTAAGAGACAGAACTAGGAGAGAAAAAGTGGGGTGCCAGGATGACCAATGCCAGTGCAACTGACAAAGGCGCTGGACAGTCCCAGGCACTGACTTTTATTGGCAATCAATTGGGGTAAAGGTGATGTGTGATTTCTATGGAAATTAATGTAAACAAGGCTCATAAAGATCAAGACAAAGCATTCTCAAATTAGGAACAGAATAGACAAAATATATGATTGTAATTGGAACATTGTCCTTCCAATCTGAAGATTTTAGTTGTGGAAACAGAATTTGGTTGTGAGTTACTATGACCTCAGTACTTAGGCTTTGGCCAGATGAACTTCTATAAACAAGCCAATTGTGGGGTTAACTCTTTACAGCCTGCTTTGGGCACAATCAATATTACAGTCCTCTGTATCTCCCCATTCTCTGTTTAAAAGCAGCAGTTACTTCAGGTCTGGTGATCTTGGTAGGTGCCAGGGCTGTAGCAGATGAGGGGAAGCACTCAGATGCAGCCTTTGCATGGCTTTCAGCAAGGGTGTCACATTGTGCTGCTTGCAGTGAATCCATCATCTTGGTTCATGGTGGTATGTTCTGGGGTGATGGCCATAGTATCTTTTTATTTTCTATTGAAAAATAAGCATACACTGGCCTCTATGTTATTAATTGTATTCACTCATTTACCTTTTAGTTAGGACATACTTTGTCAACATTAATATCTAGGACATGTCTGTGGATCTTTCTTTGTATCATTGGAGTTTCAATGGAGTATATTTACCTTTCATAAGTGGATCTAAAAACTTTGAAATTAAAATAAAAAGATCTAATTGAGCTTGTGGAGGTAGCTGTACCCTCCCTTTTTGTTGTTTACATAATTGTGCCTTTAGGGAAAGGTCAGTACATCCAATAATGGCTTGTCCCCATATTATCCAATGGACCTATGTCACAAGGACTTATAATGTGTCTAACTGACTTAGCTGTCTATAATAATTTCCTTTATAAAGAGCATCTTCAACTGTGGTTAGGGGAGAAAGGGTGTAATTTAAATCCAACTGCTTCAAGCTGAGAAGGGTCAATGTAGGGTTGGTGGCTGAACTATCTACCATTCTTATTATTATCCTGGCCCAAGCCACCCATGAATTTTTCCTAGATTATTGGAAAAGCCTATAACTTCCTTGTACTCCTAGTTCCTAGCACAAAAATCCTTTTATAGCAGAAGTGAGAACATGTCAGTTTTCTGTCAAAATCCTTCAACCACTCCTCACATTGCTTTTTAAAAGAAAGGGAAGAAAGAAACTTCTTACAAGTACCCTATAAAGCCCAAAACATTAAACCCCTGACCAATTACTCCCATAGCTTTCACTCCTGAGGCTCTGACCTTTGCTCACTCTGCTCAAGCTCCAGCCTCTCGCATGTTCTTCTTCCCATGGAGCATGAACTGTGCAGAGGAAGCTTCTACCATGGTCTAAACTCCCTGTTTCGTCTGCCTCGGGTTCTTTTCCCGGAATTACCCTCACAGATCAACCACTCTCACTTCCTTGCTGTCCATATTCACTGCCATTAAAGGCATTACCAGGCCATTAGATTTAAAATATCACAATCCTTTCATCTCCACAACTTTCTCATTGATCTGCTTTATTTTTATTTTTGCACCTATCACTCCCTTCAGCACACACCCTTACATAAGCTATACACATCTTTTGGATATATACATAATTATATGTGGTATAACTGAAAACTATGATGAATGTCTACATTTTTTTAAAATTACAGTAAAAGACAAATTGCATTAATGTGTCTCAAAATACCCCTCCCCTCTATGCAAGCACTTACCCCATTGCACTTGTCTCTTTCTGAAGCAGTTCTGGGAGTCATTTTTGTGTGTTTCATGGCTGTTTTATACCCTGAATCAATTCAAAATGTTTACTTTTCATGGTTATTTTGACTTTGAGGAACAGCCAGAAGTCATACATTGCCAGATCTGATGTTTAAGGTGGTTGAGGACATGTCATGTTTTCACATGTCTGTTTTGGATGACACTAGTTAGAAGCACTCACCATATATTTTTTTAATTAGCATATGCTTGTAGTACATGACATTTACATTCATCCTAGGGAGTAGGTATAGGTACTTAACATATCTTAATTCTTTTTAATCCCCTTCTTTTCCCCATCCATCTCTCTCCCTCTGTCTCTATGTCCACCTTCCTCTTTTTCAATATTATCATTATGTTTTTAGCCCATGTTTGCAACATATAATGATTACATCTTTGTTGGTAGTTGGGACATGTAAATGACATGTTTTAAGTCACTTTTGTCCTCTTCCTCTCACCCCTTTTCTCCACCCTTGGTCTATTGGTCCCCTTCCCATTTGCAAAAGATCTATCTCCAGAATTCCTTTTACCAATCTTTTATTTTGTTCTTGAATTTTACTTTGGATTACTCAAATAAGAGAAAAAACATAATATTTAAGCTTCTGTGCCTGATTTGTTTCACATATCATTATATTTTCAAAGTGCAGCCATTTTCTTACAAGTGTCTTGAATTTACCCTTGTTTATAGTGAAGTAGTATTCCATTATGTGTAGATAGCTGATTTTCTTCATCCATTTGTGTGTTGATGGGCTCATAAGCTGCCTCCGAGATTTAACTTTTATGGATTGTGCTGCTATAAACATTGGTATGCATGTATTCCTGTAACATTATATTTTTTAACTCTTTTGGAAGATAATTAGAAGGAGAATTGCTGAGTCCAATGAAATTTCTATTTTTAGTTTTTTGAGAACTCTCCACACTGATTTCCATAATCATTGCACTACTTTACATTCTAACAAACAATGTAGAAGAGTTCCCTTTCCACTGCAGCCATGCCAGAATTTGTTATTATTTGTTTTCTTGATGATTGCCATTCTTGCCAGGGTAAAATAGAATCTTAATGTTTTAATTTGCATTTCTCTAATGCCAAGAGATGTTGAACATTTTTCATATGATATTTGGCCATTTGTACTTCTTATTATTCTTCTTATGTGTTTATTCATTTCAAATACTCATTTTTATAGAAACTGTTATTTGGGGGGATTTTATTTTATTTTTTTAGTTTTTTAATATATTCTAGATATTAGTCCTCTGAAGAGTAGCCAGTAAAATTTTTTTCCATTCTATAGGTTGTCTCTTCCCTCTACTTATTGTTTCTTTGCTGTGCAGAAGATTTTAATTTGGTATAGTCCCATTTGTTGATTCTTGTTATTTCTTGTGTGATTGGAGTTCTGTTAAGGAAGTTCTTTACTATACGTATGACTTAAGAATATTACCTATTTTATCTTTCAGTAAGTTAAATATTTCTATTATAGTATTTACATCTTTAATCCATTTTGATTTTAGTTTAGTACATGGTGACAGATATGGGTTCAGCTTTAATATTCTACTTGTGGATAGCTAATTTTCCCAGCACCATTTGCTAAAGAAACTCTCTTCCAACCTGTTTTTGGACCTTTTGTTGAAGATCAAGTAGCTGAATCTGTCTGGGGTTGTTTCCGCATCCTCTATTCTGTCCTGTAGATCTACATGTCTGTTTTTTTGTGCCAAACCATGCTGGTTTTTTGTTTTATTTTGTTTTGGGTTTTTGGTACCAGGGATTGAACTCAGTGGTTCCTTGTGCTTGCGAGGCAAGTGGCGGAACCACCGAGCTCAATCTCTGGCCCCTCATGCTGTTTTTATAACTATAGCTTTGTGATAAAACTTTAAGTCAGGTGTTGGAATGCCTCCCGCTTTGTTCTTGTTGCCCAGGACTTCACTCAGTATATTTTGATCACACTTCATAAAGACACTAAAGAAAGAGGACTACCAGACTGCTTCAGAAAATGGCAAGAATGATGGGATATGTGTGTATGAAATAAGAGGAAGTATTTTGAACAAAATTAATGGCAATGAGTCTTTAGTGTAATATATTATTTAATTTAAACCTTCATTGCATATTTTGATCACCACTTGTATATAAGAAGTTATTAATATTTATTAGAAATATCTTCCTTCTAAATTGTAAGTTCTATGAATGTAAGAATTTCTGTATGTTTTATTCATTATATTCTACTACAGATAAATGAATAAATAAAGCAATCAGAAATTACATCATAAGGTTAGCAAAAATTCTATGAGTACTTGGGATAAAATAGATGTAAATCTGCTCTATTCCTCTCCTTTATCAATTAAGACTGTAGAGTAGACAATGTAGAGAGATAGTAACATTCCAGCAGCCTAGGCCTTTGAGGGGCTTTAGCATAAGTTCTACAAACAATTTGCTGGGATTCATTAAAAGATCATTAGTTTTTTTTTAATCAATGTCTGAAACTTTTGTATAAGAGAGCAAAAATTGTCAATATAATAAAAGGAAAGATTAAAATTAATCCAATAATAAGCTGAGTTTATGAATGTGCAACTTTAGTTATGCCTTAAAGGTTCAATTATCTTAAAAGCTGTTATATGTTTCTAATGCAAAAGTTCCTAACTTCAGAAATTATCAGTAATCTTTATCAGTGTTTTTCAAACTGTGTCTTAGGATAAACAACCCCACACTCAACTAGAAAGGATTTATAGTAGGGGAAAAATCAACACAGGTCTCAATTTAGATGTTTCAGTTAGATCTTTAATCCCAACAGTGTTGTCTGTTTGGCAATGTCACTTCTGAATAAAATTTATTCTGGCTAAAAAATTCTCACATAAAAATGTGTACACAATGTTGGTTAATATTTTTAGCTTAAGAAGTAATAGTGAATGCTGTGGAAAATTGTGCATTCCAAAGTTGATTCCTGTTTTGCCTGACTCCAAGACCAAACCTTGGGTATGCACGGAGTCTTGTAAGCAGGGTAGCTCTGGAAGCAGCTTACAATTTAAGAGGCTCAATGTTTAGCATAGAACATACTATTTCAATATGTAAACTTAATCTGCATTTCTAAAAATACTACAATATAGCAAATTTGTTGTTTTTATAAACAATGTTCTACTCCCATTATGGAGGCTGCATTAGTGATTAATAGTTAATATAAGGAAATTAATGAATGATGGCATTATAATTTTTCAGCATAACACAATTAATCTTGTGTTTCCAACACACTATCATTTTCAAACCACTTTTCTAAATGAACTGTCTGGCTACTATTTAACGATAAATTACATTTCTACATAAGTATTATGACTAGTACATTTTCATTTAATTCATATTTATAGTTGAGTCTGCATTTATATATGAGTAAGCTGCCACCAGATTCTAACAAAATTCAGGTAAACAGGATCATGGCACAAATATAGAATGGAATAAGTTATGACTTATTTGAACTTATTAGAATAAAATGAGGTCTAAAGTTACAGTTTTTAATTGCATCTAGAAACATTTTATGAATAATATATTTTATGAATCATTAATTGATGCATTGTTAATAAAATTTATTTTAAGACAAAAATGTGAAAGGAAATAATTCAAAATTAGAGAAGAAAATTTTTATTTAGAAAACTGAAACTAAAGATTTTCCAAGTAAGGTACTAGTTTGTGGCTCAATGTTGTCATAAAATGAACATTCATTTTTTAAATACTAAAAGATAAATTGAGAACATCTTGTTGCATTCTATGAAATATCAAGAAAATGTAGGAACTTATGAATACGTTAACCACTTTTAAGCAAACTGACTACGTAAGACAAATTCTCATACTAAAAGTTCTTTGTCCCTACTCAAATCATATTTATTGAAGAATAAATATGATTATATCATTTTCTAAGTCTCAAAAAGTGTGAAAAGTGTAGAACCACTTCTGGTTTTTGACTGCTAGGCTCACAAACTGTCAATGTAAAGATATGATGGAGAAATTCAGAGCCAGGTAAGGTGGATGCAATCTTTGGGTTATAAACTTGTATGGAAACCATGATAAAACTATGATCATTTTCCTCAGCATCTAGTATGCATCCACATAAGTACAAAATTTTGGGCTATTCAGAGACTTCAGGAAACACAGTGACTGACTAGAAATCATATCTTTACAGCAACTCATTACCAAACTGGACTACATGTTCCATGAATTGATTTTGGTAGCATATATTTTAGGCCAATGTGAAACATACAGTTATTATATAAGAGAATAAAGACAGAGGAATAAAGGACAAAAATCTCATATCAAAAAATCTTAGTCTCATAGTAAGGGAGACATGATCAAACAATAGTAATGGGATGTTAGTAAATAATAACAATAAAATGAATATCCATAGGAACTATTTAGGTAGAAAACTATGAGAACAAACCTGTAAAACTAGCTTCCATTTGCCACTTATATGATTTTCCTGAGTGAGTCAGAGTAGATTTCTGGATTGAGATTTAAGGGACGAAAACAGTTTTGTCAGGTAAATGACAGAGGTGCCTCCTAAGGAAAAAGAAAAGCAAGTGACATGGTGTAGAATGAATGGAAAGTAATTCCAGGGATTTCATGTGAGCTGATAACTTGCTATGGAAAAATGACAGACTAAAGCACTAAGGTGTAAGTAAAGGCCAGGTCATAGAGGGACTCTCCACCTTACATGAAGGTTGACCACACCCCATTGCTAACTTCATGCCTTTGGAAAATTAAACATGCTGGATAAGATCTTCTATCTAGAAAATGTACCCTGGAAGATTGTGTGAAAGGGGCTTAAAAAACAGTACTAGGACTGGGACAGGGTTATGAATCTGTGATACAAAATGTCCAAAAAACAGGAGATTAAAACCAGGGCATGTAGTTGTCAGCATGTAATAATATAGATTAAAAAAATCCTTACAGGACTAAAGCATATTTACCTAAAAGAAGTAGCAATACTTGGTGTAAATCAACAATATTCAGGAAATCACCCAAGGCCACATAAGTAGCAGAAATGGAGTATCTAGAATTAAATTTCCTGATTCCCACCCCATTTCTTTTTCTACTACTCTATAGCATTTCTTATTGCTTGATTAATTCAAATAAAGATTTCAAATTAGGGATTTAAAATTGCCTATTAATGTTGATGAGTTCCCCCTCAAAGCCTTCCATTTTTCCTTTAAACAAGTAAATTTAGGCTAAACACATTATCGATTTTCTTTTAACAAAAGTTGCATTGTAATTAAGCTCAATCACTTTCCCTCCTCATTACAAATAAATACAGTTCATTGTGTCATGATTAAATCTTGAGCTATAAATAAGCAAAGGCAAATGAACTGACTTACTAAAAGAAAGTATGTGTGTGTGTTAGAATTTTGCCAATTAAATTATTTTAAGAATAAAAGACTATATGTTTTTTAAAATACAGGTTATTACTTCCTGATTTCAGCATAACTTCCTGGTAGCATTATATTGGTTATAGACTTCACAGAATGTTCTTTGCATGTCACATACCCATTTTGCTTTGATATCCAAAGGACTAGATGACTAGATGGGTGTATTAAATTATGTATTTTTTTCCACAATGAATAATATAAAATATTTTATTGAAATAGGTTTTAGCAGCTTCTACTCTGTGCTGGTGCTGTGGTAAAGACTAGATATAGTTAATCTTGGTCAAGTCCTCAAAGAGCTCACACTTGTTAGAAAAATATACTCCAGAAAACAAATGATTACAATGGAGTTTCAAAAATTACAGATATAGATATTTTGCAATATCATTTTCTAATGATTCAAATGATAGTATGAAAATAAACTTAAAATAGACAAGAGTCTATGCAAAAATGGACAATAATGTCTATTCCCTGTAAGAGCTGTGAGCAGGATTTAATTATACTGCCATGTTTCTAGACTCAGGTCTTTTGTAACTCAGTATTTGTCTCTTAGAATCTTCATCTTTTGAAAAGAGAATAAATCAGTCCTTACCAGAGAATAAAGGTACCAGTGACTAAGTATGATGCACTGTACAGTTTTAGCTGCATTATGTGAATAATTGTTTCTTGATTATTGGAACACAGCTATAGCCTTTTCTGTAAAGTTGGCTAAATACATATCCTATTAGTTTTTCCAGTATCCTTGAATTGTTATCTTCCTGAAAGTTATTAATGGAGAGTTATTAAGTAACTAACCTTCTCAAACACATTCTTCGTCTTTTGTTCAAATACCTAAAATGGCAGTGGACAAACACTCTTTTTCATTAAATATCTGTATCCCCAGAAAGTCTCATTAAAACGTAAATATTAACTTCATGAAGGATGCCATCTTTACTTATTGTCCATTCTATGTTATTAGTTATTAATCACCTTGGGAACAAAAGGACAAGCAATTTATTGTGACATGTGAGGAAACAGAACTATTACATAGGTCCATCACAGAACATTGAATCTGGACTTCAGCACCTCTGGCAGAATTACCTACAAAGGATTTCATATGCTGCTCTTGCTTATTGGTTGAACAGTGATTTTTTAAAGGAATTGTATTAAGAAATAGAAACCATGGTTTCAGTTTTGTATCCTGCAACGCACTATCCAGCTGGTCCAGGGTTGTTTTTGCCTCATTTTCTTAATAAATAAATGAGAAAATATCACCCAAAAATTTTAAAGGCACTTTCTAACTCTGGGTTTCGAATAGCATGAACATTATCGTTAAGAGCCAGCAGAGCAAAGAGCTGTTGAAAATGGAGAAATGGAAACAGGAATACCTGCAGTGATGAAGTTTTATAATAACGTTGGCCTATAACCAGATCTTCATTTCAGTTGATTATTCAATTATTTTTATTATCATGCAATTTTTTCAGTTGTTACAATAGATAATTGTTTTAAAATGCCATATTAAAATAAAATTTTCATTAAGTAAAATTAATATGGCCAACTCATTTTATTCTAATTACAGAAGCTTCTGCTCTCCTACTTACATTCAATCAAACTTTATACTAATATAGCTATACATTTATTTTTTATATTGTTTCTATCTTAAGCTGTATCTTTACAGGTAATACAATTATATCACTTAAAGCCCAGACCAAAAAAGAAAAACTGAATCATGCTTTTTTCCTTGTTTTTAAAATAAAACCTTATGGAAGTTTTACGATTATTACCAACTCCCAGAACTGGTTTGTCTTCATTTTGTAAAACTTCCTTTTACATTCAATTTAATGAATTTAGAAGGAAATTATTCAGGTCGTTGATAAAGATTCATTACTTAACTACAGAGAAATCAAAAAGAGCACTTAACAGCAGCTGGTGTAGATTCGGTGCCCATTTACTTCATATATAGGGCATAATAGATTTCTAACAATTTAGGTAATGTAACAATATCTGGGTGGATTGTAGATATTACAGCAAGACATTATGCTTTTTAAGAGTGTTTTAAATGAGACAATTATGTGATAGGTAAGGATACAGTCTCAATCTAGGGGTAAAGTTTTCTTTAGAAGACCTCAAATTTCAGGAGGAATAAGAATAGTTTGGAAACAACTCCCTCAAACAAGAAGACTGTGTACGGGATATACAGGACACAGTGACACATTTTCCAAATGAAATATGTCACTTTCACCTCCACAAATGGTAAATATGGAAGTACCCAGATGTTATGCATACTAACTTGACAGCCTGTGTTGATTTTGACTCAGAATTAGCTATTCTGTTGGGCAAGGTGGTGAATGTAGGGGAAATGTTTACTTAAAGGAGTGGAAGATTTTCATGTTGTCCAGGATTGGGTTATAACTATTACAAGAGTTGAAAATCTAGTTTAATGTTTAAACTTTACCCAGCTTATAAGAAAGCTTGTGTCTACATTTAATATAAACACATAAGATGAGCTTTATGATCTATGATGGATTTAGATTTAGGACTTAAAATCACAGTCCCAAATTACTACAATACAATATCTCAGTTTGAACCAAAACTTAGCATAAATAATAGAACAAATCAGTAACTCTAGTTTTATCACTTGAATATTTTAGAAATAAAGCTTTATGGGGTTCTGATACTTTCATTCAAATAACAACTAATAGTTACTGAGCATCTCCTGAGTGCCACCTTTCATAACTCTGTGAGGTAAGTACTATCTTTATGCTTTATGGATAAGAACACTAAGACAGAGATTAAAGAAGTGTGCAGTTAATAAGTGGCAAATTTGAAATTTCAACTCAGGCAGATTTAGTGCAGACTATAGCATATCACCTCTTCCAATAAACCATGTGATTCAATGTGACAGTCATTCAATAAGCATTTCAAAACTGATGCATCTTAACTGTTAATGCAGAGGAACAGGAACAGGGATAATGTTCTGTAGCTCATGCTCTCAGAATGTTCTTAACAGAAGAGCAACACCTTACAACTGTCTTACTGTAGCAAATGCTGTTGTCAGTCTGGTCCATATCAGCTCAGCTCACCTCTGAGTTCATCTTCAACTGCTATGGACATTTATATTGTGACAGCTCCCTGAGATGCAGAAACCCTGGTGTTGCTGCCTCAAGACTCCAAATATTAATGTCACGAGAGTCAGAAAATATCTTCTTCTGTCTCCTAGGCCAAAAAAATTTGGTCTTCTGATACTTATTTTCTCTTGATTGTATTCTTCTCAAGCCTCATTGAGCATCATGACATGGCTGAAGTGAAACATTATTCATGAAATAACCTGAAGTTTGAATAAGATCCACTGGGGAAAAAAATTAAGTAAATCTGTGGAGATTTTGCCCTACTTAAATATGTCTTATAGTGTGGAAGAGAGCTAAAAGCAATAGAAACCACACTGGAATAAATATAGAGCTAGCCTGTCACATATCCACAGCTGTTGACAGAAGACATAAGCCTTCTGAATCAGAGACAAAGAACTTTTATTAAGGAGAGCAAAAGCAACAGCCGGCAAATAAACACATTTCTGATGGTTCTCCTTATTCAAAGTCCGTGGGGTGATATGATGGACCTAGAAGGACAGATATGCAAACAGAAGGTTGCACCATAGCCAAAGACCTCTGATTGTAAGGAAACTGTCACCTTTATACCACACAGTAAGCCTGTCTGTTCTTTGTCCAAAGATAGACTAAGTACTTTTGATTCATGCCTACTGAACATTACCTCACTTTTCAAATTGCTGACTCCATAAACATCCAGATAAGTGACAAGGATCTTGGAGTTCTGATACACTTAGTAAGACAAGTAGAAGCACAAGGTTCCCATATCAGACTATTTTCCAGCAATAATGAGCACACATTATAAAGAAGCATGGGCTTTTGTGTGTAAGCCTCAATGTCTACTCTAGTTTGGATGTGGCTTGTCCTTCAAGGGTTCTTGTGCAGGGGCTTTGGTCTTAGGAAAGGAATAGGAGATGTGGTAGAATATTTAGGATGTGATGTCCACTAGGAAATTCTTAGTTCATCATAGGTGCTGGCCTCAGAAGGATTAAGGTAGTTCTCATGGGATCTCAGTTAGTTCCTGTGAGAGTGATGCTTTTATTTAAATAAGAGTGAGCCTGACCCTGACTCTTTCTGTATTCCTATCTCACCATACGATCTCTCCCTCTTGTATGTGCTTCAAACATGGAACCTTCTACAATGATTTGATACAGCCAGGGGGCCTTTACCAGGGCTGAGAAGATGTCAACATTATGCTCTTGTACTCCCAAAGCTGTGAGTCAATGGAAGCAACTTCCTTTACAAATTACACAACATTGGGTATTTTTTTATGGCCCAGGAAACAGACTAACACAGTGACCAAAATGTTACAAAGCAAAATTTTAAACCAAAATCATGGGAACTTTTATATTGCTTCTCTGTGATTAAAAAGTTATTTGATAGTCTTTTCATCTCTCAAAAAAAGTTTAAAAAATTTATATGAAATTCACAAACAGGGAGATGCTTTTACTTGATGCTAATTTGAGCCTTCTTTAATCTATGCAAACATCTTTTAAGAAGTGCCATTTCCTGCAGGTGACTACCAGTAGAGTGGACATTTTGTGTTAAGTGGTAGGACAGGGTTAGGAATTCTGCAGCAGCTACTGTGCTCATACTCTGAAAGAAAAAAACAAACAGGCTAATGTTTCTTTTACTGCTGGCTCTCTCTGCTTGTCCATGACCTGAAGAAAGTCAATTAACTTCTATGTGCCTGTACAATGAGGATAACACTATTTGGTCACACAACTCTGAATGATGTTGTAAGGAAAAACAAGATAATGCTTATAAAGCATTTGCAGAAAGTTCAAAGGGAACATAGAGTGAGAGTACAATGCATTCTTAAATGTGAAAAATGGTCTAATTCAAACTCTTTGACAGGACTTGGCTAATAGGGAAAGGCACTTTTAACACTTTGCTAAACATAATTTTCTCCTGAGTATGGGTCATAAATATACTCTTTGCCCTGATGGGGCTGCCCAAGCCATATTCAACTTTACCAGCTCCATTTAGCCAAGCAAGTCCACAAAATTTTTATTAGTGTATGAGAAAGAGCTTTTTTATCTGTCTTATCAGTGTAGGAAAGGACAAAAAGACATTTAATCATAATGTTTAAAATTGTTTATTCAGTCATTTTATCTCTCATTTGACAGGGATAGTTTTTAAGGACATTTTGTGTCCCATAGATGAGGTCAGGAGGCATGCCAAAATATTAGACAAGGAATAGAATCCTTCTTGGCACTAAATACTAGATTTTTTTATTGCAAGTAAATATTAGCAGCCCATACTTTAGTAATTATTCTGTAGTACAGTGTGTGCCTATGAGAAAGCAAATCCTGTACATGGAATCCAGAGTCTACTCGAGAGCTGATTAAATATATGCAATAATAGAATCTCAGGGAGCAGAAAAGCCTTTCTAGGGAAGAACAGCCATGCATTGAAATTTTAAACTCCACCATGTGATGGTATTAAAAGATGGAGCTTTTGGGAGGAAATTAGGTCATGAAGATAGAACCCTCATGAATAGGACTGCCACCCTGATAGAAAGACACAAGAAAAGGCTTTCTTCCTCTTACTCTTCTCTCTGCCATGAAGATTAACATCTGCAAGCCAGGAAGTGGGCTCCCACCAGACACCTGCTCTGTCCATACCTTGATCTTGAATTTACCAGGCTCCATAACACTGAGAAATACATTTCTGTTATTTAAATCACATAGTCTGTGGTAGTTTGATTATAGCAGCCTGAATGGATAAAGTTGTTTTAACATCACAGCAATCCTGATCTATTTGTTTGTGGAGGTCTCAATAATAGGGTCTGCCACAAATCCTTTTTCCCTCAGGGTATATCATTTAGGAGGAAAGAGATGAGTGGAAGCCCTTAGGACTCATTGGTTTAATTCCTTCAAACAAAACAAAAGATTCTGTTTATCATGAGACAAAATGCTCTATCCCCTTGGGCAAATAAGTACATAGCTACCATAAGTGGCTGAGAGCTTGGACTATGAGGATCAAGGCTTGAGTTTCAATGCAGTTCACCATTACTAGCTGGGGGATCTTGGATAAGTTATTCTGCTTCTCTAAGCATCAATTCCCATCCATGAGATGTGATGATAATTTTTAACCTATGTGGCTATTATGAAAAGTACATTAATAGCTGTAATATTTTAGAACAGTGCTTGGCACATCAAAGGAACAATATATAGTATATAATTAAAAATAAACTGAATAGTGGGTCTGGGTAATCCAAACATGTTATCCCTGGTTCATCTTAAGTATTCAATTCCTTATTATCTGAATGTTAAACATTAATATAATTTATGCTTATACTTTTCCAACAGATAAGAGGAGGTGGTAATGAGACACTTCATTTGCCTGCAATTAAATTTTTCATATACATGCAAATACCTACTTTGCCTTTCTTATTTCAACTCCCAAGTTATAATGATTTTTAAAAGTATTTAATTTTTTGAAGTATTTAAAGAAATACATCACAAAATAAAAATTTAACCTTTACTTCAAAATTAAATTGATTCATGTTCTAGCCTACAAATCACTAACATTTTATTCAGAAAGTGAGAATGATGCCTTTATAAAAAGAAAATCATCTTTTTGCCTGGTAATTGTTATCAATTATTTAATCAAGCAAGATTCTAAGAAGGGTAAAATGAATGTAAGGGAGGCAAACTGGACTATCGTGGGATTAAAATGACCTGACATCAATAGATAAATTGGATTAACAGTTACAAAGAAGAACTTGACTCTGTTTGTAGTCTTGTCTTCTTCTGCTGCCCAGGTGAACTTCTGTGGGCATACCAGAGCCAAGGAAATCCCTGAAGAATGTTATATGAGGTGTTCTACCTCGTTCCATGAACCATGAATTCAGATGTTTACTTAGGAGAGGAACAGAATGTTTACCATGTGTACTGCGGAATCAAGGGCCACTTAACCAAAGAAGATTTCACTCTTCCTGGAAAATCTTTGAAGAAATATAATTCAAATACTAAAAGAGCAGCCAAATGAAATGACCCACTCAATATGTTTGCACATACCTCTAATTCTAGCACTCTGAGAGGCTGAAGCAGGAGGATCACAAGTTTGAGCTCAGCCTGGGCTACAGCAACTTTAAAAAGGATTGGTGGTGTAGCTCAGTGCAAAGCTCCTGGCTTCAATCCCCAGTACTGTAAAAAAAAAAAAAAAAGAGATGCAAATTTTACCTGATAGTATAGTAGTCTATGTAAACAGTTTACAAACCTAATTATATAAATGAAGTCATTTCCTATAACTTTCATTGTAACTTTCATTCTACAAGGAAGAAATCACTCTAAGACCTCAGAAAGCATACAAACATATGTTATGTCACAGAACATCAAATTAACAGGATGGAAATTGAGTCATCATTCCACAATTATGGGGTAAACTAGGTAACTCTAGGTAAGATTCAATTTATTTGAACTTCTATTTCAAATATGTAAAATACAAGGTAAGTAATTTCTGAGTTGTTTCCCAATGTTTACTACTTTTTCATATGAAAAAGTTTTTTGTCAATTATATATTTTAAAAAGAACTTAATAATCATATATTAATAGTAAATCAACTAGACCAGAAGATATCTAGTGCTCTATTTTATCATTCCAGAATATTTTGTAGTTGCTATAGCTATATTGAAGAAAAAAATCCCTGTCCTTGCAGAAGAACATCCAGTATTTTTACATTATAAATTTCAAGAGAAAAATAGTCTCTACAGAGAGATGCCTTGAACCTCTTTTTCTCCTAGATTTTGTCCCTCTTTTTACTGGCATTGTGAAAATATACTTGATGTTGATGCTGCTGCAGCTCTTAGTTCCAAGCAATGGATTTACACAGCTCCTAACAATGCTCTAAAACAAGGAAGCTTTTCCCCTTCAATAAATAAGAATAACATTATAGCTGAACAGAGATTTGCACTCTCACCTGAGCAAAGCATCCTGTGAGGATGATTAAAGATGCAGGATACATTTTTATCATTCAACAAATACTTGAGAGCATGTATTTGTCAGGAAAATGCTTGGTTCTTTGGGTATACTAAAAAACAAGATTCTTTTTTGCAGTAGCTTGCAATCTGTTTAGTAAGCAGGCAAGTAAGCAAATTTAAGAGGATCAGTACAGAACTGCCTTGGAATGTATATAATACACAGCAAAGAAGGTAATGTGAGTTCTGCTAAGGTTTGGATAGGATGTGTTCGTTCCTCAAGAATTCAAATCTTGGGAGGTTGGTCCTCAGTGTGTTGATGTGTGAGATTGTGGAATGTTTAAGGAATCTGACCTAGTGGAACATCCCAGGTCATTGGGGGAGCTGCCCTTGGAAAAGATTGTTAGCTTTTGTGGTATCCCTCAGTCAATTCTCACAAAAGTGAGTGATTATAAAAGTCTGTGTTGGACTCTTTCAATCACTCTTTGTCTTCCTGTTTAGTAAAGTAATGTCTCGTCCCTTGTGGCATCATCTGTCATGGGCTTTTCACCAGAGGTGGGTAAATGCCAACATCGAGCCCTTGAGCATCAAGAACTAAATAAATCTCTTTTCTTTATGAAGTTACCTAGCCTCAGGTATTTTGTGATAATAATGAGAAAATGGATGAACACAGTTCTTGACTATTTGTATAAAGGGCATCAGACAATATGAGATCAATGTAGGAAGAGAAAAAGGAGGAAGTTCTGCAAAAAGTACTACAAAAGCCTAGAGAGTTTTAACCCTTTCACGAAAGAAAATATACCTTAAAAACTCATTTAAAAATCTATTCAAATACTCTCATTTTATCAATAATCACAAAGTAAAGAGAATGACTGAAGGAAATTGAGTTAGAACTTTGATCTCTAGGTATATCCTTTTCTTTTTTAGTTTGAGACAAAGAAAGGAAAAGAGAGCATGAAAAATACAATGACACAACCTATTTTTATCAACATCAATGTACAAACAACTCATTTTTTTTATCACATTACAATCTATAATTAATAGAAAAAGTCCAAAAAGTTATATAAAAGCTTTTAAATTATAATACATGGCTGTATCAATATTTTGCTTTAGGAAATAGTCACTTACCACCTATGTCTGAGCCATCAATCACAAGATAATTTCAGTCAGTTTTAGTTGATCAATTAGCTATATGTCTACAAGGTAAATTAATAACCTCATATACTAATCAGAAATATTCTTTTGTAACAAAGAAAAATAATGGAAAATTGGTTAATATATATCCAACTCTAGTTTAAGGAATTTAAAGAGTATAATAAGGAAAGCCTAGGCTTAAACCTCTTAAATTCATAGTCTTTATTTTGTGCATAGTTCTGCATAGGTAATTTTTGAGATTGCTTTTGTTTGTTTTTTTGGTTTTTTTACTTAAATTCTTTTATTGGTACATTTTAGGTATACAATACATTTACATTTATCATTGGATGCTTGTACCTGTACATAATGTATCTTGGTTCTTATTTTTTCCCCATTACCTGTGATGCTGCAGTTACATAATGTTTTGTGAATCAATGACAGAATGAAAATTTTTCATTGCAATGGACAAAAAAAAACCTTGTAGCATGAAATTCCATTTCCAATAGTAATGGCAACATTTAAAAGTAATCTCACTTATATACCAAACCATAATTATGAAGATAAAATGCCAGCTCATAATTATCTCTACAAATAGAGATGTAGATAAACCAAAATGCTACATAATTCAAAAGTAATTTAGATTTAGTGTTTGAATTATTGAAATTACATTTACATATGACAAGAACAAATGTTTTTTGAGTCAACTCAAGTAATGATGTCCACTGACAAATGGATTGAGTTTTATTATATTTATCTCCTATTGATCCATCAATATAAGATATGCCTTATAGAAAATAGTAAACATATTACTGAACTACTCATTTCATCATATTGCTAACAGGTTAAAAATACTTCAAGAAAATGAAAGATGCATTACAATGGATGAATTTATGTATTCAAACTGGAATATGTTGTTTCATATTAATTTGATTCTATTTAACAAATGACTTCTTTGTTCAAGCATAATTCAACAATTATTTATCAAAAGCTTATTTTACATTAGATGCTATGCCAGGTACTTGAGTATCAATACCAGAAATTATCCAATGTTCTCTGATGTATTTTTGCCACCATACAATGTAAAATGGAGAATGTACATATGGAGCATTTAATTCATGCATGCTGGCTGGGAAAATTGGATTCAGATATCAATTTATATCACTCAAAAATGCTAAAAGATTATTTTCCATAGTATTCTAGTTCTGTTTATGTTGTTTTATCATTTTATATTAATCAAAACCTGTTATCAGATTTGGAGATTCTAGGTATTATCTATAATTACAATGAATAGATTTTCAGATTGAAGAATATTGATAGTGGCTGAAGATACTCCCAAAAAACAATAAATGAACAAGTGACCTCACCTGGCAATCCTCATTCTGTGAAAAATGTATTCTTTGTATTTCTTCAATATATGCTATATTCTTCTTGATTAAAACTGATATTTGAGTCATCATCATATCATTATTTGTGCAAAGTTTTCTTTTTTTGATATTCACGAATGACTAATTTGTTATTACTATCTAAAGAACGCTGAAATAGAACAACTTTTATATGTGTATGCAAAAGTGCTGATAAAAAGATATGGAAAACACCAAATAAATCATTTTTTTAATGATGTAAATGTTTTCTATTTCTAGAGGCAATTATTGGAATGGGGTGTTTTGGTACCTTTAGGTTACTAAAAAGTCTCCATTGTGAGTCTTATCCTTGTGCAGCTGAAAGGCTGTATTTTATGTTCTGTGTTACCAATTTTAGTTAAGGAAGGTGAATAATACTGACTGAAGGTTAACACCTATCAGAAGCTTCTAAGCTACTCTAGAGAACCAAGGGGAAAATAAATCTATGGGAAGAATAAAACTTTACATTTCAAAATCATTCAAGGTTTATCATAGCTAACAGTGAATGTGAGAGGGAGTAGGTAGAATTTATAGGAAATGTGAACACACATTATTCCTCATGATTTTACCAAGCCACCATTGAGAATATTGTAGGCATTAGATAAATCTAAGAAAACAAAGGGATAGAAATTCATTATAGATGCTACCAATACAGCTGAAACTCTTACACCCAAGTTTAGACAATCCAGAAAAATTCCAATAATTAGGATGACAAAGTGAACTTATTTTCCTCTGATAACAAATAACGTTCAACAATAGTTAAAATTCTCAATGTTGAAAATGAAGAAAATGTCCACAAAGTGTGGAACCAAACACAGAACTAATGTGCCACCAGTCAATATACCACTACGCACAGTTATATTTTCAGAAATGTTTACTAATTGATTCTGGAATAAATACGTATTCGTTGCAGTCTGGTTGGAAAAAATGTTAAATGAGCCAATCAGATTGAATCATAAGGAGCTTCTTTTGTGTCAACTGAAGTGAAAAGGACTGAGACAATAAAGCAGTACCACGGTCATTAATCATGGGATGCTATAGAGAAAAAGTCAAAGAAAAGGAAGTGGAAGGTAGTGACAGGTTAAAAACACGCTGTTGGAGAAAGAATGTCTTTTTATTCACCTTGATGATTATTTTCTGATAAACACCTTGCCTTCCCTCACCACCCTGTTCTTTCTGGCTAAAGCTCTATTATATCATGACAAAACTCTACTTCACCAAAGCTATTTAATTGTAGGTGTCATTTAATTGAAAAGAAAAATACTCAATTTTATTTGCACAAATTAGTGAGAATAAATACAAGATAAATACAAGAAATTTGGAAATGTATAACTATGTCATTTTAAAATAAAAATGGAACTACTTTATAGAATTAATATTCCTTTACTTTTATTCAAAGAACTTTTTCAGATGCCAGATCATTCATTTTGATTTGCATTCCAGATTATCAGTCTCAAATCCTGAACCATACATACAAACAATTTGAATGCAGATTATATACACCATTTCCTATGATAATCATCATGGGAGCAAAATGCAGACACTAAAAAAAGCCAGCCAAGCTCTTGGTAATTTTTCTCTTGAGGAAAATGCAAACAAGCATGTGAGTCACCTTAATTTCTGCTTTGTAAATAGTCACTCAAGTACAGATCTTTCCTCTGAAATGGAAGTAAAGAGCAGTGTCACTCATCATAATGATGAGCATCCAAAATAGCAATAAACTTAAAAATATTAAGGTAGAGGAGAATAACAAATGTTTTATATTTTGCATGGGAGGGATGATTTTCTATCTGACCTTCAGAACTAATTTAGTTTACCTTATCATTAACCTGTATTTATCAAGAGTATCATTCAAAACCAATGGAGATGATAATTAGCTGCCATCCTATAAAATTTCAAATAAATATGTATCTTTTTTGAAAATTGTGATCCTATTTTAAGAATTCATTTTATTTAAATGTTTAATACTAATATAAATGAATATTTATTCATGAAATAAATAATTATACTTCATCAATGAATCATTTGTTTTGTGCCACTGAAGCTGTATTCCACACTAAGAAATAAATGATTCAGTTCCACCAAGGAATTGATATGTATCTCAGACTGTTATCCATGATGAGAATGACCCAGAGTCATTACATGGACAGGAGAATTTTATACATCGGGCTGGAGATTTAGCTCAGTTGTTTAGTCGCCTGCTGCGCAAGCGAAAGGCCCCAAGTTCAATCCCCGGTATCAAAATAAATAAATACATAAAAGTGTATACATCTATATATTTCTATATGTACACATTCAAATAAGTATAGTTCTGTATCTATGTGTACACTTAAAACAAAATAAATTCTTCCATTCTGTCTCTAAGTTTATTCTTTTGACACCCCAAAGACACCAATAGGCCTTGGAAAATCAGAATAGCAATCTAAATGTTAAATATTTTAATCTAAGGAAGTATTTATGGATCTTCAAGCCAGGAATATTCTCTCCAAAAACGTGTACCTAAAATCTCACCATTTTTCACTATTTTAAACATTGCTGCCTGTATAAACTACCAATGCTTGCTATTCCAGTGGCCTCCAAAATCCTTATTTGCACCTACTCTCAGACCAAGAGAGGCTATTTTCTACAATGCATTATTTTCATATGTCTCTAAAAACTGAAAAATGTCTGGCCATATCACTGCAGAATCTGGACCCTGACTACTTTTTTGAGTCAGCTTTTCCCACATTCTTTCTTCCTCATTCCATTTTATTCACATTATCCTCCTACCTGCCTACCTACATACCTATAAACATGGATACAGACACAGACACACACACATACACTCATGCATAAAGTGCTATGGAGTTCACTCCCTAAATTAATTCAAACCTGTCCAGAACACTTCTTGATCACTATTCTTACTGTCCACTCTGTTTTCTTTACTGGCATATCTTTTTTCATCTGGCTTAATTTTCTCACTTATTGTCATCAAATATACTATTGAGTTCCAGACTGTCAGCACCTGAATTATGCATTGATGAAATCAAGGATTTTATCTGCCTTGTTCACTACACTATAGAAAGCACTTAGAACAGTGCCTAACAAATAATAGGGACTCAGTAGATATTTATTCAGTGAAATAATTTCTCTTTAACTTCAAATTCAGCAATGGTATTCTATGTTGCAGGATTGGGAGAGTATCTCTGGAAAAAAGCAATAGAAATTATCTGTGAAAACATAGGTAAATAGAAGTGAAAAACAAAAAAATAAAAATTATAATCATTATGAATTCTACTACTGAGAAATGAACATTATTGACACATTAGTGAATATCCTTTTTGTTGCCCTGAGAAAATCCCAGCATTACTTTTAACTGTATTTACACTTGAGCCTTCACTTATTTACACATTTGGAGTCATTTAATATTATTCTGTAGCTATGTGGATTAAAGAAGATATTTTTCAGGCCCCTACTAGACTGCCTATTTCAAAATGCTATTTCAAAATTACTATTGCTAATGAGTGGCCCCAAAAGTTGCAACTATATGTGTACAGATATTCCCAAGGCAATTTTCATCTCTCATTATTTCTAAAAAACTTGGAAAACTTGTTCAAGTATATAAGAAAAAATAAAAATATTTCAAGATATTCAATTCCTTTTCTGAAATTTATGTAATATGCAATACAAAATCATTATTATTACATATTGATTTTATGATATGTCAGTGTTTCAAATGAAAGACATCTTCACATGAAATTGCAAATGCCCTCTGAAAAAATGCTATATGTGAAAAAGCTCAAAAATTCATAGCATCCTAGTCTAGTGGTAGACTTTCAATCAATTTTTATATTTTCAGGATATGAAGTATAAAAAGTATAAGAAATAAAAATGAAATGGAAAAAGAAGAAGGGATGATAAAATATAATACTTCTACATGAAGACATAAAATCTCAAAATGAATATCATTCAAAATGAAAAGCATTTACAGTTTAGGTGGGTATGTACATTATAGGCTTTATTAATTTTGTTCTCAAAATATGTAGGGAATTTTAAATTTTAGACCAAAGTCATCTTATATTTTTTTCAGTCTTCCTAATGCTGCATGTACCTAATTTTGTAGCTGCTTAAACTGTACACATTCAAAGTGTTTGGAGAAAACATACCATTCTTTTACATCCACCTCAGCCTCCTCCAGCAGTATTTGCTGCAGGCTATCATGCAGAGGTGATTTCTTTGGAGATTTAAAGATCCACAGAAATGGTTGAACATGAAAGTATAACAAAAGAATAAAGAAGAAAAGAGAAAAGAACGACAAAGAACTATTTTTGTCTTTAAAAGGTCACTATAAAATTTGTATTTAAAGGCACAATAGCAATACCAAAAGACAGTAAAATGCAACAGAAAAAACTCTGGTTCTCCAGTTATCTTATTGGGAACTTCATATTAAGATTGTTTCATATTTTCCTTGTTAAGTGCTCCTGGGTAATAGAACAGGGCTAATGACTTGAAAACAGAAAGATCCAGGAAAACAGACTAGTTCTTTATCTTTTGAAAGTGAGCTCTTTCATGAATGACTGGATTACATTTTAAAATGCACCAAATAATCTGGGAAAAAAACGACCTATAATTATTACAATTGTGGTAGAATCAGGTCCTCACTACTTCACAGGTATTCTGAATTGACATTATGTTTATAAGTAGAATTTTGTATTTTTCATCATGAGAAATGCAGTACACCATATAGACAGGTATATAAGCATCAACATTAAAATAGTTTATTGTTTAAAAATTCTCTTTGCAATTATTCTATCAAAATGATGTATAAATTATCATAACATTTTTTTCCTATTTAAGAAAATCAGAATACATGATTTTAAAATCAGCACTAGTACAAAAATCTCAACACTGGTACAACACAAAGATATTGAAGCTAGATTACTTGATTTGAAATAAAAATCTGCTTCTTACTGATGTTCAATGTTGAGCAAATTACTTAATTTATTTGAATTTCAGTTTCTTCAAATGTAAAAGGAGATTTATTTAGTATTTACTCATAGTGGTTTTATGAGGAGTTCTTAATGATCAAAATAGAGTGTCTAAAACAAAATATGTCAGGGTCCCACCCAGACACTGGCAGCTTGGGCATGCAAGCCCCAGCCAAAGGTCCATATGGAAAATAGCTGTGCAGGTGCATAGGCCACAGCCAGAGGCCTGACAAGATACCATCCATAAGGGCATGTGGACAGCAGCCAGAAGTTTGCCCAGACCACAGGCCAGCATGGGGATCCAGAAGGCCATCATTCTGAACACAGGTATTGGCAAATGGTGAGCAGCAGCGAGAGGACCTCTCTGAGGCTAGTTGAGAACTGAAGCCCTCTGGGCAAGCAGAGTCACCTCAATAAAGGCACAGCACACTGCATCAGTTGAAATGAGAATATACATAAAAAAATCTAAAACCAGACTTCCAGGTCACCAAAGGCAACTCCAAGGGGCAAGGAGATGGAATGATGTTAAACATCAAATTCCTGGACTCCCTGAACTAGTAATGAAAGAGGATCTGAAAAAAATAAAATCAAAAATAATTTCGCAGATAATAACAGAGATTGTGTCCATAGTGAAAGGGATGAATAATAGCTCTAGAGCAGACACAGATAAAAAAAAAAAATAGAGGAGCTGAGGAATGTGATGGAATCCCAGCATAGAAAACAAATGGAATCCATAAAACAGGTGCAAACAGATATCCAGGAGATTTCAAACTCCATTGAAACTTTACTCAGCAGAATGAGTCAATGTGAGGACAGAATGTCAGATATAAAACATAAGATTGTGGTAAGTGATCAGGAGAAGAAAGATTTCTTAAAAATACCAAGGGACCATGAGAAATCAATCCAGCAGCTGCTAGATGATGCAAAGAAAAGTAACATAAGACTGATCAGAATCAATGAAGAAACAAGAGAAAGTGCAAATGATATTAAAAAATAACTGTTCACAGAAGTAATAGCAGAAAACTTCCCAAGCAGGGGAAAAGAAACTAGCCAGCATCAAAAAATATCTACACTTAGGCATATAATAGTCAAGATTCCAGAAACCCAACAGAAGAAATTCTAAAATCAGAAAAAAGAAATAAATCACATACAAAGGAAAGCCCATCAGAATCACAGCATACTTCTTAACACAAACCCTCAAGTTAAGAAGACCCTGTAGTGAAGTATTTCATGCCCAAAAAGAAAACAACCTCCAACCCAGATTGATGTACCCTGAAAAGCTATCTTTCAAAATTGATGGAGAAATAAGATACTTTCATGACAAAGAACACCTGAGGAACCTCATGAATAACAAACTGGCACTCCAAAAATTTTTGAACAATATCCTAGGAAAAGACAATGAGGGTCACAACCCAACAAAGCCAAGCAGAATGAATCCATCAGGCTGGAAAAGAAATTAAATACAAAGGAGGAGAACCCATCGACAAGAAAAGGTCATGACAAGGATAAGTCAATATATATCAGTTATAACCATCAATGTTAATGGTCTCAATTCACCAATCAAAAGAAATAAACTGGCAGAATGGATCAAGAAGCAAGATCCAACACTATGCTGCATGCAAGAAACACACTTAATTTAAAGAGAAACTCATGGACTGAAAGTTAAAGGGTGGAAAACTATATTCCATGCAACAGGAACCCCACAAAATCAGGGCAGCTATCCTATTTACAGGTAAAATGGACTTCAAAGTAAGATTAATTAACACAGACAAAGAAGGCCCCTACATCCTTGTAAAGGGAAGAATCCAAGAGGAAGAGATGACAATCATTAATACATATGCACCAAACACTAGTGCACCCAACTATATAAAACAAATGCTAATAGACATGAAAAATCAACCAAGCACTAATGCAATAGTAGTGGGGGACCTCGACACCCTACTGTCAAAAACAGATCAAGTAGACAAAAAATCAACAAGGAAATACTAAAATTCAAACTCTTGAACATGAACCTTACAGATATTTACAGAATGTTCCACCCTCAAAATCAGAATACACATGCTTTTTGGCTGCACATGGGTCATTCTCCAAAATAGACCACATGCTTGCTCATAGAACATGTTTAAGTAAATGCAAAGGAATAGTAGTTATGCTCTGTATATTATCAGGTCATAGTGTGATGAAATTGGAGATCAATAATAAAAGTAACCACAAGAATTTCATAAAAACATGGAAATTGAACAACACACTTCTGAACAACCAATGGCTCAGAAGGGAAATTAAAGAAGAAATCAGACAGTTTCTTCAATTAAATGACAATCTGAATAGAACATATCAGAATTTATGGGACACAATGAAAGCATTTCTATGAGGGAAAATGATAGCAGCAATATTCATATTAGGAAAACAGAGCAAACTCAAATAAACAACCTAATGCTGAACCTCAATCTTCTAGAAAAAGAAAACCATGACAAAACCAAAGCTCATACAAGTGAGGAATATCAAGATCAGAGCAGAAATCAATGCAAGGGAGACCAAGAGAATGATACAAAAAATAAATGAAACAAAGAGTTGGTTCTTCAAACAAATAAACAAAGTTGAAAAACCCTTAGCCAACCATATCAAAAAGAGGAAAGAAAAGGCCTAAATCCATGTAATTAGGAATCAAAAGGATGAAATTACAATGGACCCAGCAGAAATCCAAAGGATCATCAATATCTACTTTGAGAACCTATACACCAATAAGATGAAAACCACAGAAGAAATGGACAGATTCCTAGATATATATGAATTACCAAAGTTGAATGAAGAAGACCTAAAAATTCTAAACAACCCAATATCAATCAACAAAATTGAAAATATAATTAAAAACTTACCAATGAAGAAAATCCCAAGTCCTGATGGCTTTACTACTGAATTCTACAAGACATTTAGAGAAGAACTATTGCCACTACTGCTTAAACTCTTGAATGAAATTGAAAAGGAAGCAATGCTTCCAAATTCATTCCCAGAAGCAAGCATTGCCTTGAGCCTAAAGGCAGAGAAAGACCCAACTGAAAAAGAAAACTATAGGCCAATCTCCCTAAGGAACATAATATAAAAAATCTTCAATAGGATACTGGCAAATAGAATGCAGAAGATCATCAAGAAGATCATAGAGCCTGAACAAGTGGGATTTATCCCAGGGATGCAGGGATGGTTCAACATATGCAAATCAATAAATGTAATACACTATATACATAAATAGAGCCAAGGGCAAAAACCATATGATCATCTCAGTAGCTGCAGAACAGCGTTTGACAAAATCTAACATGCATTCATGATAAAAATCCTTCAGAAAATTGGAATGGACTGTCTCTATCTCAACCTGGTAAAAGCCATCTATGAAAAATCAACAGCCAATATCATGCTAAATGGTCAAAAACTGAAATCCTTCATGCTAAAATCAGGAACAAGACAAGGATGTCCACTATCACCACTCCTGTTCAATGTAGTTTTGGAAATATTAGCCAGAGTAATTAGAAAGGAGAAAGAAATAAAAATAAATAAAGATAGGAAACAAGGAAGTTAAATTGTCATTATTTGCAGATGATATGATACTTTATATACAAGACCCCAAGAACTCCACCAAAAGTCTTCTAGACTTAATAATCAAATTCAGTAGAGTAGCTGGATACAAGTTCAACACACAAAAATCAATAGTAGTCCTGTACAAGAACAACAGATTCACAGAGAGAGGAACTGGAAAAAACAACTCCTTTCACAATAGCATCCATAAAAATGAAATACCTAGGAATCAACCTAATGAGAGAAATCAAAGACCTCTACTCTGAAAACTACAGGATTCAGAAAAAAGAGATCCAACAGGATATCAGAAAATAGAAAAATATCCCTTGCTTCTGGGTAGGAAGAACCAATATAGTGAAAATGACCATACTTCCAAACTGCTATATAAATTCAATGCAATCTCAATTGAAATTGCAACAGCATACTTCACAAAACTTGAGAAAACAATCCAAAAATTTATTTGGAACCAGAAGAGTCCTAGAATAGCAAAAGCAATTCTAGGCAACAAAGACAAGGTAGGAAGTTTCACAATCTTGAAACTATACTACAAACTACTGTGATAAAAACAGCATGCTACTGGTAAAGAAACAGACCTAAGGATCAGTGGAACAGATTAGAAGATGCAGAAACAACTCCAGACATATTCAGCCACCTCATCTTTGACAAGGGAGCCAAACACCCTCACTGGAGGAAAGATAACCTCTTTAATAAATGGTGCTGGAGAAATTGGGTTTCAACTTGCCAAAGATTAAAACAAGACCTATGTCTCTTACCATGCACTAAACTAAAATCAAAATGGATTAAAGATCTAAATATTAAAACAGAAACACTAAACTGGCTGGCAGAGAGGTTAGGTAGAACTCTTGAAGACATTGGCATAGGAAAAGATTTCATGAATAAAACTTCAGTCGCAGGTGAACTAGCACAAAGTATCAACGATTGGGATCTCATCTTATTACAAACCTTTTCCACAACAAGAGAAACCACCAACAGCATGAAGAGACAACCCACAATG
The DNA here is from genome assembly GCF_000247695.1 of Heterocephalus glaber. The sequence continues at coordinate 40,065,230 of NW_004624730.1, read as the reverse complement.
TGGGGAAAAAATATTTACCAGCTGTTCCTTAGAAAAAGGTCTACTATGCAGAATATATAAAGAACTTTAAAATATCAGACCTCCTCCCAAATTTAAGGACCCAATTGAAAAATGGGCTTCTGAAATGAACAGATATTTGTCAGATGAAGAAATAAAAACAGCAAATAAACATACTAAAAAAAGTTCAACAGCACTGGTCATCTGAAAGATGCAAATGAAAACAATGCTGAGATTCCACCTCACTCCAGAAAGAATGGCTGCTATCAAGAAATTAACCAATAACAAATACTGACAGGTTTGTGTAGAAAAAGGAACTCTTCTCCACTGTTGGTAGGAGTATAGACTGGTGCAACCACTGTGGAAATCTCTATGAAGATACCTCAAAGAACTAGCATTAGAGGTCCCATTTGCCCCAACTATTCTGCTACTGGCTATCTTCCCAAAATAATTAAAAGAATCATACCACAGTGATATATGTGCACCCATGTTCATAGCAGGAAAGTTTGTAATAGCTAAAACTTGGCAACAGCCCAATTGCCCATCAACTGGAGACTGCATAAAGAAAATATATATTTTTATATAAAATGGAGTACTACTAAGTCAAAAATAATGATAATCTAGAGACATTTATAGCTAAATGGATGCACATTGAGAATATACTCTTAAGTAAAATAAATATGACACACATGTATAATTACCAAATAGGTTCTCTAATGTGAGAAACTGAAAGTGTAAATAAGGATCAAAATGTATAATAGATAATATAAAATAGGAAGAAAAGGTCCAAAAAGGAAGGGGAAATGGGAGGCATAGGGCAAAGGAAAAAAGGGAAAGAAATAAATATGAGAAAAGGAAAAAACAGAAACAAAGCCTTTGTCGATATGGAGGATTGGAGGGGTTGAAGGGAGGGGAAGGAAATGGGGAAAAAATAAGAACCAAGATACATCATGTAAAGGTACAAATTCTCCATGATGAATGTCATCATATTGTATACCTAAAATGTACCAATAAACTTAATAAATAAGAAATAAAATAAATAAAACACAGTATGTGCTACATACCTGTGTTCTTCTACCTATGCATCAGGCATATCTTACTAGTGATACTATGTATTGCAATTATTAATTTTTAGAAATCTGCTTCTATATTTAATTTTTTCTTTTCTACTTTATTATTGTGTCTTTAATTTCTTCACTCTATTTACTTTAAATTCACTTTATATTTTCTCCATTTAGGAGATATATGTTTAAATAATACACCATAGTAGGATAGCAAAAAATGATTCTATTTCTATAGAAAAAAAGACTTCTAAGGTTACATTTATATGATGTTTTATATTCGTTATAGTTGATATATTTAATTTTATTTTATTATTCTCTAAAAATGATTATTCCATATTACATTTTTTCCTTCCCTCATCTCTACTTTGTTATACCTCTGAGAATCTTATATAAAATGTTTTATTACAATAATTTTCTAATTATTTTATAGTAGTGATTTTTCAGTTTCCCTTTGACCCTAACTGGTTGATATTTATTTAGATTGAGTGAGTATAGATTTTCTATTGAATTAATCTTGCACCTACACACTGTGCTAAATTTTCTTATTTGTAATCGATTTTATGAGTTTATATGTTTTTTAATTTATAGTAGTTTTGATACAAAGTTTTTAGATTTTTACATTGTGTACTTTTTTTTCATCATGCACTTCTTTGATCTTTAGCATAATTCATGTCTTGAAAATGATAGTAAATGGTTCTTTACATTCTAATTGGTTTGCCAATCATTTATCTTTCTCATCTAATAGTCTTGTTTGGCTCCTCAAATTGTATAAAGATCAAGCCATTTAAAAAGTAGAATCCTCCAAAGATAATTCTTGGATGCATGGATCAAGAATAAACAGTATAGGAAATCAACTAGATCTAAGAAAACTTTTAAAACAGTACTGAATCAAAGACTTAAAAGACGGTATATGATTCTTTGATAGAGAAACTCATCATCATAAAGATATCAATATTTATATCTATTTGTTAATCTTTTAGCAGAATTACAATTAAAGTGCCACTGGGAATTTTTACTCACCTAGAACTGTCTTTAAATTTATTTGAAAAAGAAAATAAACAAATTAGCCAGAAAAATTTTGAGGGAGGTAATGTGAGAACTACTACTATCAGATGGTAAAACATATTGTTAAACTATAATCATTAATACACTGAAACTGTGAAATACAAAACTATAACCATCAAGTCGACCAAAATAAATTATTCAAAAATAAACTAATATATATTTAACAAAGACAAAGTTGGGGTTGCAAATTAGTGCTGCCTGGACAAAGCAATAACCACTTGGAAAACAACAATTGAAACTGATCTCATTTCTTAAATCCAAATAAATTCTAGATGGATCAAGATTCAAACCAAAAGAACAAAGCCATGAAATTCTCAATTAAAATCTGAAGGGGTTTCTGGGCACCATTTGTTAACGAGTGCATTTATAAATATAATATAACTTCCAAAAGTAAGAAAGAAAAATTGACTAAATTACATAATTTTTAAAAATCAGTGGAAAAAAAATATAAAGAAAGCCAGAAGAAAGTTTCAAAAGACAAAAAAAAAAAAAACTTACCACAAAAGAATAATTTTCTAATTTTATAAATGGCTTCATTAATCAATATTAAAAATATTCATACTCAGTAAAAATGGAACATGATCTGAAAAAGCCTCACAGAAAAAAACTTGATCTTAAATATGTAGAAAGAGGTTCAAGCCCATTTATAAGAAATGCAAATTAAAATTACAAGTTACTATATACATAATCGAAACTCAGAATTTTTACTTAGCAATGAGGTGTATTATCATAGCAGTTCCTCTGACCCTGGTAAAAGAAGAATAGATAAATAAATTGTTTATGATTATACAATGAAAGAATTCACAACAATCAAAAGAATTAGCTAACGTAAAATGATGTTAGTGAGACAGAATAAGAAGGCTCAGACTTTCTTTCCCTCACTGGAATCACCACCGCAATTATATATGGGCCAATTTCCTTCCTGTGAAATCCAAAGAGCAGTTAAGAGGCTCTAGAACACAAGGAAAGCAGGAAATCAATTAAAGCCAGTTCTTCTAGCTTAGTACAGAACAGGTTGGAGAAAACTTTCAGTTGACACTTCTTTCTAGGGAGAGAAAGAGGTGGAGCAGGTATCTAATGTGTTACCTTTGTGGAGGGCTCCCATGCAGACTGGTTTTTCCTCTCACTGAAATTGAGTTCTTTCAATTCTGAAAGAACTTATGCTTTAAAAGCCTGGGACCACGGAGAACAAAAGAAAGCTGAGTGGATTATTGCAATCTAGAAAACATGTAGTACCACAGACAGATATGAGAGGAAAAAAGAGAGTATTCTTTTTTTTTTAACGTTACCTTTTTATTAACCACAAACTCAGGTAGGTTTTGGTAGAAATAAGGACAAAAATTATACCTCACCAACACAGGATCTCATCATGGTAATAACACCTTCTATAAGGTACCAAGGCTATAAGTTTTATGACCCTCTTCTCAGAAGAAACAAATAAAAAACAACATGAAATTAAGAGGACAAACCCTTCACTAACACTTTCAAAAAGACTAAGGACTGGATCTCAGATCTATATAAAATTTAAAATGGAAACAAGCAACCTGTGAAGGGAAAGCTAAGCTTTTCCTAGGTAGGAATGTTGAGCAAGAAAAATGACTTTTAGTAATATCCAAGAAACATTACCATCAAAACTGCCATAGTAGCCAGGGGTGGTGGCAAATGCCCATAATTCTAGCACTCAGGAGGTTGGGGCAGGAAGATTTTCATGAATTTGAGGCAAGCCTGGGCTACATAGTAATTTCAAGGCCAGCCTGAACTACACAGTGAAACTGTCTCAAAACAAAAAAATAAAAAACTGCAGTAGTATCTTTCTGCAAGAGAAGAGGATAAATTAGCATAGGGATTTACTAGAAAGCAGAAATGGGGCTGGGTATGTAGAGGAGTAGTCAAACACTTGCCTACCAGGTGCAAACCCCGGGCTTGATAACCAGCTCCACATAAGAAAAAATAAATAAATAAAAGCATCTAGTCCCATTGCATATGGTTTCTAATTAATGATTCATGCACAATACCCCTGACATCCTTTGAACCCCTAGTTCTCTTCTATTCCTGAGAGGGTATCTAGCCCACCTACCTTCCTGAATTGTACAACCAAGAAGATTCCTCCCACATTCTGACCAGAGTATCATGCCAAGCCACCCTAGAAAATAGGGTCTTTCTTTTTCTTTCTTTCTTTCTTTCTTTTTTTTTTTGGTTTGTTTGAGACAAACCTATGTAGTTCAGGCTGGCCTTGGAACTTGTGGAGATTCTCCTGCCTCACCCTACTGAGTGTTGGGACTATAAGCATTTGCTGCCACACCCAGGTAGGCCTTTCTTATTGTAGGATTCTGGATTACATTTTATCCAACAACAAAGCATCAATGTCAGCTTATAATGAAGAATACTGATCATTAGCCCTTTTATTTATATCCTTTTTATCTTCTCAACTTCCCCAACCTGTTTTCCCTATTTTATCTCAATGGGTCACTCCAAACTGCTGAGGGTAAGGAGGTAAAAAGGATGCCTGCAAGTATGAGAGAAGGGAATAAATAGGCTTAAAGGAGAGACTTGATCCTCTTCCTTGTCTTCTTTTTTTAAGGGACAAAGGGATTATGGCTAATTCCCTGTAATATTTACCCTTGAAGTTCTTACCTGGTCTAATTTGGCTCCAAGGATTTAAAGGAGCACCTAATAAAACACATTGCTGTCTTTTTTCCTTCTATTTATTAACAAGCAAAATAATTAAAAAACAAAATCCCACAACCTTAAAGTTGGAACAGCAGTAGGTCCAATTGCTGCCAGAGTTCACGGATGTACCTGGGGTACATGCTCCCTCACTGTGAGGCAGGAAGTAGCCATGTGACCGTGCACTTAGGTATATATGCGACCAAGAAGAATCAGAAATGGAAACCACCTAAGAAGAGAAAACATCAAGAATTTGTCATCAGGCAATCCCAAAGTGCTCTGCTCTTTTCTGCTTCTTTGCCTCTGTATCCTCTGTGGTTCCAGTTCCAGCTGAGCTTGTAACAATCCCAAATCATTCCTTCCTCTTTTTCATCTTCTCATCATCTTCAGGCTTTCTAGAGATTGAAGAGACATTCAAACCTGGTCTTGCCTTTAGCTTACCCAGGTTAACCATAGACTTTGTCTCAGATGACAGACCTTTTGTTGGAACTGAAGAAATCCCAAACCTAGCTGCCCAAGCAGCTTTCTTACTTTCCAAGCTCACAGGTACATTGAATCGTTCAGTCCTCTTCTGCATTCTCTGTCTGTGGCATCTCAGATGTAATTTTTACCACTTTCTTCTCTGCTGCCACATCAACAGTTTCTTCCGGGGATTCTTCCTCTTGGATAAGCAGTTCTATAGGCTTTATTTCTTCCTCTGTTTCATCTCCCAGTACATCTTCATTTGCCTCCTCATTAGCATGCTCTTTGAGATATGCCTGGAGCCTGTTGATGAGATCTTGTTTTATTCCTTTGGTCCCCAAACCACGTACAAATCATTCTTGATTTAGTTCCACAAGCTTCAATTCATGAAGCTGCACAGTCTCCGCCGCCATCTTGTTACCCTGCCACTCCGTCAGCCCTCCAAAAGAGAGTATTCTTGAAAAAGAATAAAGCGGCAAATCGCTCCATTGGAAAATTAATATTCCAAACCAAAAAAGTCCCAAACACAGAAAAGTTTTCCTACTCAGGCTGATTGGTGAATATAAACTTTCCCTGAACAAAGCAAGCCTCTAGTGAAAGGGTAACATGGCTGTTTCTTCAGATGCCAAGACCCCAACACAAAGTTATAAGGCACATAAAGAAATATGAAAATACAACATAATTAAATCAATAAAATACATTTCTAGCATTCAACCCTAAAGAAAAGGATGCTTATGAGTTACCTAAACAATAATTCAAAATAATCACCATAAAGATGGTTGAAACTCAGGGAAACTAATAGATAAATAAAATAAGAATATCAATGAAGATGTATAAAACATAAAAAGAATCAAAAAGAAATTTTGGAGCTTAAGCATATTATAACTGAATTTGAAAGCTTCTTAGAGTGGCTCAACAACAGACTGAATTTGGATCTGAATGGTGTTAGTTGGGTGAAATCCAACCACACACAACATTTTTGTAGTTTCTTGTTTGTATATAATAGTTAACTTTAAGATATCTTTAATAATACAATGTGCCCAAACAGAATGGAAATGAACCAACCAGGCAATAATCTGCTTCTTTTATAGACTTTTAGCTTATTCAGTAGTTCAATGCCATATGGAATCCTCACTAATTCAACTTTTTTGTTTTATGATATGGCTATGACATAGTGTTTTTTTTAGTGCAAGTGATTTTTTTTGTCACAAAGATACCAAATATTTTACTAAAATTTTCAGTTTTAATTATGAATTTTGCCACCATACAGACACGTATTTGACAATTTTCTGTTTATGTAGCAAATTCTAGGGACTGCTTTCTTGTCTATCTCCAATGACAATCCTTGTCTCCCATACTCTTTCAGATGAATTATTTTTAGCCTGTCAGTTTCTGGCATAATAACACTCTCTTGACCATCACCAAGACCATTTGTAAGAGCTAACAGAAGAATGGTGGAAACGTACTCATACATAAATTTCTCTCTGATAGCCATCTTGGATGACATTTTCACCCTTCTGAATACAAATCTCAGTGCATCCTTCTCAGAGCAGTATGCACACTGATTTTCCCAGATTTATAACCAGCAGAAATGACCAAGAATAAATCCTTATACTAGTTTTATCTTTGAAAAAAGTCTATATCTTACTAGGACAGGAAAAACACTATGCTGCCTACATAACCGTTCTAATAACCGGGCTAAAATCCCTGACAAAGAGCTTGGTGATTGTCCTGACTGTAATTGTGAGATGAAACTGAATAAAGCATTATGATCTAAAAGCTCAGTTATAAATTATAACATGCTTGTCCGGGCCGGGGATTTAGCTCAGTGGTTCTGGCACCTGCTGCGCAAGTAAGGTCTCGAGTTTGATCCCCAATACTACAAAAACAAAGCAAAAGAAAACATCCTTGTCCCCAAAATGAGTTAAAGAACAGGGTGTAGGGTACCCAGATATGAGAACAGGGCATATGACGTTCCCTCAATTTTTCCAACATTCAGAGGCCTGAAAAGAGTTTTGTTTGCATGAATAGAGGGAATTAGTAGAATATTTGTCTATTTGTAGGTTGTGACGTGATATCTTAAGAGAAGTTCTAGGTCCTTTAATAAATATTGGACACTGAAGTTTTAATATATATATGACCATAATTTTGCAGTCAAGTATCTGTACAGGAGTATTGTAATTTCAATATTTGTGTACGTATTGTGTTATTTAAAAATAAAATTTTGTGGCATTAAATGGAGGTGGTACTTTGGTTCACTATCTCTTTCATTTGTGAAAAATTTGATTCCCAAACAGAATCAGTTTGTGAACTCTGAATCAGGTGATGAACACTATTGCAGCCATCTTTCCCACTCAAACACAAACCTTTTCCAGACTCGTGGAATGGATTAAGTTTGTGAACCAATGTACCACTGTATACATATGACTACAACTTTTTCAAAGTTGAGAACCTCTAAAGATCTTTCTCTAGTCAAGTCTACCTTACTTTTTCCTCAAGACAGTAATTAGGATAGTTTCCTACATATTTGGAGACAGTATAATATAGGACAATGATTCTTAAAACTTACTGTATGTCTGAATCACTCAGGAAACTTTAATACAAAGTCTGAAAGCCCTGTTCCACTCATAGAGATCTAGTTTAGTTATTTTGGATTATAAGTGACCATTAATATTTATTAAAAAGTTCCTCCAGTGGCCAACATTGAGGTAACATGTGAAGCACTGATAAAGTGGTCTGTAAGTAGACTCAGAAATCAGGTTACTTTAGTTAAATCAGGAGCCAACAAACAATAGCCTAATTCTAGCTAGCCACTTACCTTAAGTAGTCTTATTGAATATAGCTACACATTGTTTCAGTATATCTATGGCCAGTTTCTACCACAAAAAGGCATATTTGAGTACATACAATGAGACTTTATGATCCAAAGTCTAAAATATGTACTAATTTGATCTCTATATTTTGATTGCATTTGGTTTAAATTATATCTAATACTTATGAAACCTATGTTCCTACATTAGTTGCTAAGCAATGTTGCCCTGGAAAAAATTTTATAATCATTTCCTGGAATGTAGAGGGTATGGAAGGAAACCCTGATTTGCAGAGTTTGTCAAATTTCATAGTTAAAATACTTATACTGTATAAACACTTATACATGAATTTTTGACATATATATAGATAATTGAATAATATTTATATTTATCCAAGTGTTTACATATCTCAGTAGTGAATTGTTTTTTATTGTTAAGTTGCATTCTATTCTATGAATATTTATTTATATTTCTCTTAAGAGTTATTTAAAGTTTTTCCAGTGGCTTACATTTTGGAATATAGATGCTTATTTGTTCAATATTTCTAGGAAAATGTTTTTAATTAACTTGACTAAATATCTAGGCATAAGATTTCTGGGTCTGAGAATAGACAGGCAAATCCTAGATTATATAAGAAGATATCAATCTGTCACAATGCAAAGGAAATTGTATATCAAATGAAAAAAAATCTATGAATATTTTAACCCATTAAAAACATATTATTTACATGGTACCATATAAATATGTGCATTTATTAACTGTCATTTAAAAATAATTAAAAATAAAAATTTAACCTTTAAAAGAAACCATAAATAAAACATTACACATAATTTCACAGTGTATAATTTTAAATCACATATAACAAAATCATAAACCTTTTATATTAAAGAATATCAAATAGTATAATCAATGTATACATTATTCAGTCCAAATAAGACCAAGAGCAAATACTGTATAGTGAATCAGCTAATGATATGTCATTGCAAACATTCTTTTTAGATTTTTATGTGGACCATAGTTTTAAAAAGCCATTCATTTTAAAAATTTGCCATTTTAATAACATATGTCACTTAAATGAAATGTGCCTGATAATGTTTATGTCATCAAAATAAGTTTCCTCATTTTATATCAACATTTCTCAAAGTATGATATATTCACCATACCAATTTAGGTTTTAAGTTTTAGAAATCAACCATTCTAATCAGTTTGGTTTACTCTACCATCATGGAGTCCAAGACAGAAACCACAGAGAACAAAGCAATTTAAGCCCTTCTCTTCTTGACCTTCACCTTAGTTAGACTCACAGTTAAGTCTGTAAAATAAGTGTAATACTAGAGAAAGTGAAATATTTCTTACTTTACCATCAGATAAACTTATTCTATCAAAAATTACAAGGTTTCCTACTTAAAGAATTACTTATTATGATTGAAGACAAATAGTTATAGCATCCAATATAATATTTTATTTTCATTTTGAGCTAATTAAGCCTGTCACAGATTGGTATGGACTGTCCCCAAAAGCTCAAATGTAGAAGGTTTGGTGCCCAGTTTATAGCACTACCAGGAGATGATGAAAACTTTAGAAAGTGGGGCCTGTTAGGGTATAGGTCACTGAAGGTGTGCCTCTACAGGGTCAGATTTGTCTCTAGGCTCAACCATGATGCAAACAACTTGGTTCTTCTCTTTCTTTCTTTCTTTCTTTCTTTCTTTCTTTCTTTCTTTCTTTCTTTCTTTCTTTTTTTTTTCCAAAAAAATCTTCATTTCTTAACATTTCTAATGTTTTAAAGTATTTATTATTTATTTAATCTACTAAACACTTTCATTATGTATTTTTACTTCCAATTGTAACTGAAGACGCTATATAAATGGTTTCACAACTTTTTTTAAAATTTATACATTAATTGGTACATTTTAGGTATACAATACATTTGCATTTATCATTGGGTGTTTGTACCTGAATATGATATATCTTAGTTCTTATTTTTTTCCCCATTACCTATACGCCCTTCACCCCTACCTCCCTTCCCTATTTACATAGATTTCGTTTCCATTTTTTTTTTCTTTCTAATAATTTTTCCTTTCCTTTCTTCCCTTTCCCATTCCCCTCCCACTACCCCTCCACCTTTGGACCTTTTCCTATTTCAAATTATCAATTATTCGTTTTAATCATTTTTATCCTTATTTGCACTTTCAGTTTCTCACACCAGAGAGACTATTCGGTATTTACACGTGTGACCTATTTATTTCACTTAAGAGTATGGCCTCAGTATGCAACCATTTAGCTACAAATGACTCTAGTTTCTCTTTCTTTATGTCTGAGTAGTACTTCATTTTATAAAAAAAACCACATCTTCTTTATCCAGTTTCCAGTTGATGTCCACTTGGGCAGTTTCCAATCCTTAGCTATTACAAATTGTGGCTCTATAAACATAGGTGCACATATATCATTGTGGTATGATTCTTTTAATTCTTTGGGGAAGATACCCAGTAGGGGAATAGCTGGGTCAAACGGGACCTCTAGTCCTAGTTTTTTGAGGTATCTCCATACAGATTTCCACAGTGGTTGC
>NW_004624730.1:40025603-40050044 GCF_000247695.1 Heterocephalus glaber | reverse complement strand
TGGCTTGTGTTTAGGTTTTGAGGCTCTAATGACTCTGAGGCTATTTTATTTTCCTTATATCAGGAAGGAAAACTGATTAGATCAATCCCAACATGTTAGGCCAAATGTTATAATCAGCAATACCACATCATCTACCACAGCTTAGAAAATGACAATTTTTGGTAGTTATTAATCTATCACATTTAACTATGTGAAGTATAATCCACTGTTCCTCTGTAGTGAGGGACCAGGTAGCAGAAGAGCCGTAAATTGGGGGTGGGGGTAGGGGGGTGGAATTGGCTAAGCAGAGCACAGGAAGAAGGAGGGGCTCCAAGCCGCTCCCGGGACCTCACTGAGCCGTGCCCTCTTCTACTGGTTTCTGCCAGGATGTTCTACCTCACCACAGGCCCAGAAACAACAGAGCTAGAGCTAGGCAACCATGGACTGTAACCTCTGAACTTGTGAGCTAAAATAGACATTTTCTCTTTTATATTTATTCCTCTCATATATTTTGTCACAATGACAGCTGACTAACACAAAGTAATGCTTTTTAATCTTTAATCTTAATTTTTAAAATATTGCATTTTCAAACAAAGTTTAGCTATTATGGAAGGATGGAAAGAGTAGAAGATGAAAAGTCAAATATTTTGTAGAGAAATTGAATATCATGTTATCTGAAAAGATTTTGTGTGTGGAGAGGTCATGTTTATAAAAGATGGTTCTATTGGGATTTTCTCTCTCCTCAGGAAGTACAAATGGTGAAACACTATTTAAAAGAAAACAGAAAGGAAAATAGAGAAGATTGTGTAAAAACCAGAATCAAATGTAAGAAAAAATAAAACAAGTTTGGATTTACCATTATTAGGAAGAGATGACCCTCATACAGTATTTCTTAGGCCACAAGTTTAATCTATAAAAATGCATCTAAAATAAACATTTTAAAATAGGACTTGAAATAGGATATGTGCAAGGGCCCAGAAATTTTTATATTATGAATTATTCTATCCTGATCCTTGGTTGATACATTTAAAAATAAGACCAAATGTAAAATGCAAGAAACAAATGATAAAAGTTCTTAGCAAAATGAGGGAAATTTGTCATATGATTCATGACTGAAGATAAAAGAGACCAGTAAAAGCTCAACAATATAATCAAGGGTGGTAAACCATTTTTTTATTATTTGTTAAGAGTAAACATTCACTGTTATAACCTAAATCTGAATGTATTAGTAATTTAATAGTTATTAATTTAATTTCTTACTCATATTACATTCTAGTGCTATTCTGATGATTCTCACATTTTTAAAAACCTGGCAAGAGAAAAAGAAGAGAAATTGGATGGATGCAGTGTGGAGAATTTAAGGGCATCCTGAAAGGGGCAAACATTGCTTCCAACTACATTCCATTGGCCAAAATTTAGTCACATGGCAACATTTCACTACAAGGCAGACTAGAAAATATACTTTAGCTGAATGAGGAATATGAAGTTTAGTGAAAAATTAGCATTATCTGATTTGGACAACTATTCTGATCATTGAATATTTCTGTTGTTCCTTCCTTTGGAAAAACAAAATAACATTCCATCTTTGAGTCTTCCTGATTCAGCTGTTAGTTAAAAAAGAAAAGTATCTTGTCTTTCCTCTCAACCTCCTGCAATCCATCCAATACTCAATGGTGGAGCAAAGGTAGAATAGCCTCAATGAATGGGGAAAAATACATCAGTGAACTTTCTGCTGTGGAAGCAGTGGAAATCAGCTTACCTGCCATTGCTAAGCCACCTCAACATGAAGGTGCAGAAAAGTCCTTAACGATTCTGGTTTCCCAGAGTGGCCAAGGCCTCGGTCTGTGATCCAAGGTTCTGCCTGAAGGGGGAACCCTCTTACCTTAAATCTTCATAGTCACACCTATGGAATTATTTTCATCTTTGAGAACTGCATGGTTTTCCTAGCTCTCTTTCCACATGGGGATTATTTTAAAGTCTGCAATTTGTTCTTTGGGCTTTTCGTTTGTCAGTGAATGTTTACCATCCCAAATCTTAGCCTGCTCCTGCTTTTTTTGCTTCCCATGAGTTCTATAAACTGGTAATCACATTCCAAGTTCTTCCCTAGGTAAATGTTCTCAGATCTGCTTAATTTTAATTTATTACTCTACTCAAATGCCCATTTCCTTCTATTTGTTAGTGGTTACTATGAAACTCTCTGAAACAATAATCTTGGGTGAGACTGCAACACTATTGATCTAATATTTGCTTCAGAGCTGAATCACTGCTCAATTTAATCTCTTTGTGTCTTCATTATGCTGGTATTTTTGGAAATCACAACGCTTACTATCTATAGTCTTAAGAACTTTTGGTAAATATTTTATTCTTTTGATGTCATTGAGTCTTAGCCAAACTACAAAATACAACCGCTGTAGCAAGAAACTAGTACTGATGAATGAGCAAGGATTCAACACAATGAAACATTACAAAAGTATATTTGAAATAAAATCTAAAATTTTTATATTACTAAGGTGGTCAGCTGTATTTAGCCCATGGACTGTAGTTTGCCAACCTTTGCTCATGGCCCCACAGATTTCTATTGATTCTTCTGGATCTTTCTAGCAGGCAAAGGAAAAAATATTGCATGAAATATTTCATGAAAGATTTTAATAGTCAGGCCTGGAAGTGACATATAATATTATGGCCCATATTCTGTAAATTTTAATTCAGTATTATGATTACTGGCCCATAAATATATAAGATAAAGCAACTTATTTAACATGTGCCCAAAAGAAAAACGACATAGTGAAAAGTTAGTATGCTTTTCCATATAAATTAAAAACAAAATATTAGCATCCACTGACATTTTTAAAATAATTGGTATACATTTGAAAAAAATAGCAAAGGAGAACTATAATGAGATTGTTACTTATGGAATATCTCCCTGAGTTTTCTTTCTGGTGTGTTTCTCTTTTTTGTTATCCAAGGTATCTCTCACCAAAAAAGAGGAATAGGATGTAAAATTATGTTTTTTCCTATCATGTTTATGTGTTCATCATATGATACTGTTTCATTGGTACTCTCCCTGTGGCATAGATCTGAGAATTCTTATTACATAGAGAAAACTAAAATTTTCATGCCTTGCGCAAAATCACAGCTCATGCTATAGACAATTAAGTAGTTTTTCTATAATGTTAAAGCTAGTCCTCCTTACATTTAGCCAAGATTTTTCTCCTAGAAGAGTCAAAGTCATGTGCATGATAATCTAAATCTCCATCAAATTGTGACAGTCATGATGGTATTCATTATATCTAATGGCTCCAATTTTTATTTCTGTCCTTATTATGTCAACTACTTTCTCTAATCAATTGACCAAGTGCTTCTTTTACTAATTCCTAAGTTTTATTTCCGATATCCCTTATCCTTAGAAAAGACTTTCTCATGGTTTATGTCCAAACGTAGGTTCCAACCTATATTTGTCAAACATGTTTCTGCTAACCCAGGAAAGAAAATTTTAGATCTAGGCAAACTGAGACTCCGATGTAAAATCAGAAATAAGCCTATATATGTAAGCCAATAAACAAATGTAGAAAGATATTGATTAGAAAGAACTCAAAATTTGCTCTAAAATTTAACAACTTAGCAAAAAGGTAACCTTTAAATTACAGGTCTTTTCAGAGCACTGAAAGCAGAATAAAGAACCATAAGAGATACAAAGGAGAGAATTTAATTTCTAATCTCTCAGTTTTTCATTTCTATCTCTTTGTAATACTTTTACTCTGATTTTCTTTTGTGTCCACAAACCCTTGTCATTATGATTCTCCTTAGAATAAACAAAGAATGAAACTAGGTCTTTTAAGTATACAAAGATATTGGAGACATAAAGAGTTAAAAAAGCAATAGGGACCTTTTATTCCTACTTTAAATTATCAATTATTTGTTTGTAATCACTTTAATCCTTAATTACACTTTCACTTTCTCACAGTAGAGAAACTATTCAGTATTTACATGTGTGTCCTATTTATTTCACTTAAGAGGATGGCCTCAATATGCATCTATTTAGCTATAAATGTCTGTAGTTTCTCATTCTTTATGGCTGAGTAGTACCCCATTTTATTAAAAAATATCACATTTTCTTTAACCCGTTAGAAAAGAAAAAATATGGAAATGAAGTCTAGGTAAATAGGGAAGGGTGGAGGGGGTGAAGGGTGCACAGGTAATGGGGAAAAAATAAGAACCAAGATACATCACGTACAGGTACAAGCACCCAATGATTAATGTAAACGTATTGTATACCTAAAATGTACCAATAAAAGAATTTAAGAGAAAAAAAAAGAAATAGAGAAAGAGAGCCCCAGTATTTATTGTCCATTGTTTCTTCTTTTTCTGTGTTGAATCTATTCTTCTGCAATAAAAATCACATTCTAAAGAAACAATGTCTACATTTTTCATCTAAATCTCAATTTTTCATTTTACGAATCCACACAGATGTACATGATATATGCATAATGTTACTTTGTGCTACAGAACGATAACTATTATTAAGATTCCTAATGCAGTCTAAAGAAACAGAAAGTAGGAGAAAAAAATTTGTGTAGGAATTGACAGAGATGTAAGACAATAAACGTTGTGCTACCATTGAAGATAGTGAACAAGTTCATTTAAACTTCTTCCAAAAACATGAAGGGTCTGAGACTTTACCCTGCTTTCAAATTCACAAGTTGGCCTGTTACTTTTGTGGACACTAGTGGAAGATATCTATAACACAAGTAGCGAAAACTTCACTGCAATATCTGTCATTCTTGTCCTCTGAGACTCAGAAGGTCAACCGAGAGTCAACCAAATGATATTTTGGGTGGGTTGCCTACAGTAGATTTGATCATCGATGAGGATATTATCAACTCAGAAAGTTCCAATGTATTATAACCTTGGCAGACCTTTAGCCCAGAGGAAAGGATTATCTTTATTATATTAAACAGAAAACTGCTCCCTGCTCCAAAGAAGGCACCTCTTTGTGTCAATGTTTTCTACTAGAAAAACACTCTAGAAAACATTCTAGAGCCAACACCTCTGCTCACCATGATGTTGAGAAACATCAAAACCTCACACAAATTGTCTGACAGTAGTTTACTTAACATGGTATTGGAAGAAACATATGAAACTTTAGCTTTATAAGTGATTTGCTTTTTAATTTTCATGTTCATTAATACGTGTTTGCAGTACAGAATGATTATAGTCATTGTAATATAATCATTGTGTGGAGTTAGTACATGTGTTTAATACCTCTTATCCTTTTCCACTCACCTCCCACTCACTTCCCTCTGTCTCGGTTCCTTTCCCTTCTACAGAGATCTGTCTCCCCGTTTCCTGTTATTGATCTTTCATTTTGCTTTTTAATTTATTTATACTTGGGTTTTCATATAAGAAAAACTATGTGGTATTTAATCTTGTGTGTCTTATGTTACTTAGCATTAGATATTCATAAGTGATTTGTGTGTTGAATAAAAACAAATCAAGCAATGGGCCGGGGATTTAGCTCAGTGGTTTCGCCGCCTGCTGCGCAAGTGCAGGGACCCGAGTTCGATCTCCGGTACCAAAAAACAAATCAAGAAAATATGCTTAGCTTTTTCACCTGACTTTTATACGTTACCAGAGCTTCTGAACTATAATATTGGCTATTGAACTTTATCTTCCATTATCTGCTTATAAACTTAAAAAGCGTATTAAGAAAAAAGAAAATCTGCACTATCTCTTCTAGAATAATACTATTATATATGGTGCATATTTAAAGCAAGGAAAATGTGGTGTGTGTTGTCTATTACAGCATTTCTCCAGAAATTTGCTATTTTGCTAGATATATTTTCAAGATAGAGTTCATACTTCAAATGTAATTCTCCATTTTATACTAGTGTATTTTGTTGGTATTACAGAACATTTACATTGGATTATTTACTTCATTAGCTTTCTCCAAGTCAATGCTGAGAAATGTAATACTACTGTATGGAGGCTGGTTTGCATGGTGACTCCCATACACCTCTAGAGTATCAGTGAAAAATGAAAGGCATGTTCAAAGTCAGTTTCATTTAAGCCCACCATGGTCTTCAGAAAAAAGATTAAAATCCTGAGCTTTAATTCATCCTTTTACAACTTCGTTTCAAATCTAGTGGGCTAGTCAAGTTAATCAATTAGTAGCTTAAATTTTGTATTATTTCATGTCTATTAGATGCATAAAATGCATACAAAGCAAGAGCCATAACCTTGCTACTTTGACCAGTGTCTACTTTATGAGTTTTCACTCTTGCAATGTAGAAACCAATATTTTACATACCATGCTGAGTTCAGGCAGTCTAGTGGCTGTCTGACATCCCAAAGGACTACAGACAGCTGTGAATATTTTCTGTTAAAATCTCATCCTTCATCTATTGTTTTTGTTTGGTTTCTGTAAAAATAATAAAAGCCCTTTTCAGAACCAAGAGAAAAGTAAAAGAAAAGTGTTGACCAAAAATATATTTCCTATGAATTTTGCTCCATAAAACTCTATTTACTGGTTGTGTTATGTTGTATTTGAACATTTCCTCACTCTTAAAGATATTTTCTTTCTATTTTTACTTTTTTAATATTACTGCAAGAAATTATGTAAGAGATATTTTGTATATAATTCATGATTACAATTATTGCTTAAAATAGAATTTCACAAAGGAACTTATTGTAGCAAAGTAAAGAAAATTTTATTACAAAATTATCAAAAGTCTCTGACAGATGTCTTCCTTTTCTTCAGACATAGCCCCTCATTAACTTTAATTTTCACTCTCTCACATTAAGATGAGAAAGACACTGTTTTCTCCACTGGTTAGCTGGAAGAAATTATTCAAATAATGAACTCTTGAGTTTATTCAACTTGTTGAGAAACTATTTTATGTTCTCTGTAATTTTTAACCTAAAAATTAAGTGGAAATTATATATTACTGATCAAATAATATAGATGAAAATATTATGTCTCAGAAAGTTTAAGTAATTTACCTAAAATCACATCTCATAGTCAGTAGAGCTGGAAATCACCCCCAATTCTGACAGTCTAATGAGTTACTTATTTTATGAAAATGGAGACTCAAACTATAGCCTTTTCCTGAATAAAGTTTTAGGCACCTATAAGAGAGATATTTTTTTGAGAGGAGTTATTTTAACAACCCTCAAATCTCACCTATATGCAAGCATTTTCTCTGGTAAATTATAATGCTAGAACTGTCAAAAATTTTAGTGATGAATAAATCACACTCCAGCAAGTCACTTGCTCCAAGGTTAGCATGTCATGGAACTTTCTCATTTAATCCATTCTTAAATCTTCTTAGTTGAATACATTTTTAAAATTTCTACAAATTTCTTATTTAACTACATTTACAATAAGGTTTCTCCTGAATGCATTTTTTAAATTATATTACACCTGGCATTCCAATCTGGCCTCTTTCTTAGATATACATTTTCACCTAGTCAAAAATATGCTGGCCTTTTCTAAGTATATTAAATTACATTTTTAGAAGCCTTTCTATGAATAATTCTACTTAGAAAATCTTATATAACACTAATTTAATATTTAGAACTTTTCCTAGAAAAGAAAAAATTTAGCTCCATAGGATCTATCTCAAAGACTAGTATATGACAATAGCTCCACAAAATCTAACACAAGGATGAAAAAGACAAAATTGTATAATATATCTGTTTATCTTTTGAATATATTAATGCACATGCTTCCATGAATTTAAATCCCTTTGTTCTGATACCTCTATTTTTGTGATCTGCACCACTAAATCATAGTTTATTTTTCTGCATTTGAATCTGGTCAGAAAACAACAAATATAATCCTCACTTATTCATCTGTACTCTTTAACAAAATCACAATACCTAAAATGTATTTAAAATTCCTTTAAAAGATATGTTGAAATATAATTTTTGAAATTCACCTCAATATATCATAATATTAAAAACTAGATTTTATAATAAAATTTTTTAAACATTTTATAGCATATGTTGAAGAATATATGCTATAGAGAAATTCAAAAAAATACACAAGAACTGAGTTGTCATCTCTATGTTATGGTGAGGAAATAGGCAATAAGAGGTTTTTCAAGGTAATTACAACTCCTATAATAAACTACAAGATGTATCTGAGAGGCTGAAGCAGGAATTTTGCAAATTTGAGCCCATCATGGGGAACTCATTGATTTTATGAAACCCTGTCTCAAAACACTTTAAAAGAGAAGGAGAAATAGTTTAGTGTGAAGGCCCTGGGTTCAATATCTAGTATTACCAACACCCCCCAAAAAATATCATCGAATTAAATAGTTCATTTTTCTTTCAGTGTATTTTAATAATCCACTTCCTCAGGTGGGTTTCTCCAAGCCAAGATTCAAAACATCTGGGTTTTGGATAATCAAAACTTGATGACTCATCTACATGAAAAGTGCAGAAAGGACTGGAAAATAAAGGGACAAAAAGGACTGTCTTATTGGATCTGCATACAAAGAAGCATCATTTGCTCACACCAGAATCCAAGCTCATTGTCTCACCAATCTGTAAGGGAGGATGGGCAATGTTATCTTTCAATATTCAAAAAACAAAAAACAAAACCTAAATGAACAAACAAACTGAACAAACAGAAAAAGAAAGTAGTTTTGATATAAGTAGCCAGTCTCCATTTCAAGAATCAATCCATATGATCAGGAACTATATTCCTGATTAATAAAACAATTATAGGCTGAAATTTAGAAAATATAAGAATAAAAAGGGAACATTTTAAAGTCACCTATAATGTCATCATTTGGAGAAAATTATCATTAGTATATTTTATTTTCTTGTATACTTATTTCTACTGCATATAGTCACAGAATAGATAGTATCCTAGTAAATTCCATTACATTTTTTAAATGCACTACAATAAGAATATATTTTGTTATATACTACATCATTTTTTTGATTAACTAGTCTTCTATTACTGAGAATTTATTTAAAAATTTTTGCTTTTGTGAACATCCCTATGAGTTACAGAACTATATTCTGGAATCTTACTACTTTTTAAAGATAGATTTTCATAATTTTAGTAACTAAACCCAAAAGCATAAAAATTTACAATAGTATACCCTAATATTTTCTGTTTTTGAAGTGTTTGATTTATTATCTCAGTTTTCCCAGAGATATAGAATTTCAGGTGTTTAGAACTTCACATGCACTTGGAAGAGCAAATTTGCTCAAATTTCATTCCAAGGCATCTTGACAATATCATAAAACTGTCTAAATTTCTTCGCAGCAGTTAAGATACTATTACTCTGGGGCCGGGGATTTAGCTCAGTGGTTTCGCTGCCTGCTGTGCAAGCACAAGGACCAGAGTTCGATCCCCGGTACCAAAAAATAAATACATGTCCTGCATTTAGTAAATATTAAATATGTAATTCAGTTACAGAAAACCTAATTTTAACAACTACGTTTTCAACCTTATGCAGTATTTAAATTATATGTATATTGAAAGATTTAAGATTAAGTAAACCTTATTGAAAGGTATTTATGTGAAAGTGCATTTTAAAAAACTAAACTTACAGGGCCGGGGATTTAGCTCAGTGGTTTCGCCGCCTGCTGAGCAAGCACAAGGACACAAGTTTGATCCCTGGTACCAAAAAATAAATAAATAAATAAATAAAATAGATACTATTACTTTAATAATTATTAGAATATAAAATTATTTACATGAGAATCCCAGTATAATACAGAGTAGGCAACTAATAAGCATTAATTCCTTTTCTTCCTTGGAAAAACAATACAAGAATATAGTCTGTCTACACAAAGATAACTTAGTTGATTATAACGAACTTCCCACTAACCCATCAATTAATAAATCACACCGACAAGCACAATAGGCAGCAGGTCAAATACATTAGTTTATGCAAAAAAAGAAGAAATGAAAACAGTTATCAATCACCTTAAGATAACCACAAATTATAAAATGGCCCATTTAATCAGAAATGAAGCCATTTTAAATGTTAAATTTTGGAACTATATATTTTTTGTTTTCACATTAACTTGCAGCTCTGTTCTTAAATTGTAGCTACTTTATTTAAGATACATTGATAACTATCAATAGTCTGAAAAAACTGATAATAGGATGCTAAAAATTTAGAATAGATATTACTTTTACCATTTAGACATTCAGTTGTCCTAGAAAATAATTGTCTATGAACCTCGGTTTCCTAATCAACATGATATTATACTTGTATACTTCCCTAAAAGCCTTGTTTAAAAAATTGTTATAGTTTATGAAATATTAATCCCCAGTGACAGAGAGTATCAACTTGACTGACTTCGGATCTACTTAGCAAGTAGATGAATATCACTTCTGTATATATCTGGGTAGGTCATGAAGGCATGACTTTAGGTTTGATGCATGCTTAATCCATGACTCTTTTCTCTCTGTGCTACCCTTTGCTCTTCTTCCCAGCTGCCATGAACTAAGAAATTTTTCTATCTCATTCCCTTCCACCATAATGTTGCTGCCTTGGAGCCTATCGATCATGGTCTGAAAACCTTGAAACCCTGAGTAAACTAAACCTCAATTCTTTAAGTTATTGGTGTTGAGTATTGTATTCCACCCAGGAAAAGCTGACTAAAAAAGAAAATTAGCACTAAGAATGGGAGTGAGAATGACTGTACTTGACCAGGTAGTTTAGATGCCTTTGAAATTGATTAGGAGAGGAGTTTGGAACAGTTTGAAGATATGGGTTGGAGAAGCCTAAGAATGGTGATAAAAGACCCTGATGGGTGATCATGGCCATATCTCAGAAGATCAGAGTGCTAATAGGAATGTGGACAGTATAGGCCAGACAAAGAAAGTTTCAGTTAGGAACAAGGGCTTCATTGCCAATTGGAGAGATATCATGTGTCTTACAAACTGGCAAAAAAAAATTGTCTACATTTTACCCATGTTCTCAGATTTTGCTAGAGGTGAATTTAAGGGTCATGGGCTAATTAGTCTTGTGAGAAAAATTTCAATGCAGCCTAATGCTTCATTAGGCCAAGTATAGAGTGAAAATCTGGTACAAAAAGTAAAGCAAAAATATCTGAAAAATCAGGATGTAAAAGGAACAACTTGTGAAGTTGAGGAAAAAATAGGAATTACTATTTAAGAAAATTGTGCCACAGGGCTGGAGATTTAGCCTAGTGGTTCTGCCACCTGCCTCGGAAGTGCAAGGACCAGAGTTCGATCCCTGGTACCCAAAAAAACAAAACAACAAAAGAAAATTGTGCCGTTAAAAAGAACCAAGTACTTTGCATGAGGATGAAAAGAAATATTCCTTGAGAGTATTTCAGGAATCAGCAAGATCTCACCCAACAAAGACTCAAAAGCATAAACCTTTTATTTGACAAGAGATCCCTGGAGCTCCTGCTTGAGAATGTCTATGTTGGGAACTGGTTCCCTGGGGTTCATTTCACCATGCTCACCTATCCAGGCACTCAGAGGGCAATGCACTCATAATTTAAGGGGTATGAGTACTGATTCTTTGGACAGCAGATGTTGACATCACCTACGTGGTGCTGGTTTTACCAGCATGCAGAATGAAGAGTTGTGGAGTCTAGGAGGCTCCCACTCAGATTTAAAAGAAAGGCCTAAAAGGCCTGACAGGGAGCCATGAGAAAGCAGTATATGAAGTTGTAGGAATGGAACTACAGGTACAGTGAAGACTCCAGGAAATCTGGGATTCTAGGAGTATTAAAGGCCTGCCAAAGAAATATGCAGGCCATGAACTTGAAATTAGCAGACTAAAGAAAATAGCAGGCTAAAGAAACATATAAGCTATGCACCAAGATCTTATGAAAGTTTAATTATAGTACAAAGAAGAAGGAAGAGGAAACAATAGTAGAAGAAAAGATTTATTTGAGAAAATAAAGTAAAAATTTGCAAATCTTATAAAAAATAAAATTATAAGTTTAAAATAGTCATCAAAGAAAAATGACCATGCTTCCAAAACTGCTATATAGATTTAATGCAATGCCAATTGAAATTCCAACAATATACTTCACAGAACTACAGAAAACAATTCAAAAATTCTTTTGGAACCAGAAGAGACCTAGAATAGCAAAACCAATTCTAGACAACAGAGACTTAGCTAGGGGTATCACAATCCAAACCTTGAAACTATACTACAAAGCTACTGTGATAAAAACAATGTGGTATGGGCAAAGAAACAGACCCAAAGTTCAGTGGAATAGATTAGAAGACACAGAAACAACTCGAGACATACTCAGCTATCTCATCTTTGTCAAAGGAGCCAAGCACCATCATTGGAGGAAAGATAGCCTATTTAATAAATGGTGTTGGAAAAACTGGATTTCAACCAGCCACAGATTAAAACTACACCCATACCTATCACCATGCACTAAACTAAGATTAAAGTGGATTAAAGATCTAAATATTAAGACAGAAGCACTAAACTTGCTGGAAGATAAGTTAGGTAGACTTCTCAAAGACACTGGCATAGGAAAAAACTTTATGAACGAATCATCAGTAGCACGGGAACTAGCACAAAGAATCAACAACTGGGATCTCATCACATTAAAAAGCTTCTGCACTGCAAGAGAAACCACCAACAGAGCTAAGAGACAAACTACAAACTGGGAAAAATTTTTAGCAGCTGTACCTTAGGCAAAACACTACTATCTAGAATATATAAAGAACTGAAAAAAATCAGACCCCCCCAAATTCAAAGACCCAATTCAAAAATGGGCATCTGAAATGAACAGACATTTCTCAAAGAAGTAAAAGCAGCAAATACATATATGAAAAAATATTCAACATCACTGGTCATTCCAGAGATGCAGATGAAAACAACACTGAGATTCCACCTCACCAGAGAAAGAATGGCTGCTAATGGGATTAATATGAGAAAATGGAAAAATAGGAACAAAATTTTTGTAAATAGGGAGGGCTGGAGGGGTTGAAGGGAGGGCTGGGCAAGGGTGAAAAACAAGAACCAAGAGAGACTATGTAAAGGTGCAAATTCCCAATGATGAATGTCATTATATTGTATACCTAAAATGTACCAATGATTAGAATGAATAATCGATAATGTAAAATAGGAAGAAAAGGTCCAAAGGGGTAGGGGGAGTGGGAGGCACAGGGGAAAGGAAAGAAGGGAAAGAAAAAAATGATGAGGAATGGAAAAAATGGAAATAAAGTCTTTGTAACTAGGGAAGGGTGGAGGGGGTGAAGGGAGGGCTAGGAATGGGGAAAAAATAAGAACCAAGATGCATTATATAAAGGTACAATTCCCAATGAGAAATGTGATTGTGTTGTATACCTACAATGTACCAATAAAAGAATTTAATACAAAAAAAAAAAAAAGAAAAAATCAACCAATAACAAATGCTGGTGGGGGTGTGGGAGAAAGGAACCCTTCTCCATTGTTGGTGGGAGTGCAGACTGGTGCAACCACTGTGGAAATCCATATAGAGATATTTCAAAGAGCAAGGGCTAGAGGTCCCATTTGACCCTGCTGGGTATATTCCCCCAAAAATTAAAAGAATCATACCACAGCGATATATGTGCACCTATGTTTATAGCGGCACAGTTTATAATAGCTAAAGCTTGGAAACAGCCCAAGTGCCCATGAACTGGAAACTTGATAAAGAAAATATGTTGTTTTGTTTTTATAAAATGGAGTACTACTCAGCCATAAAGAATGAGAAACTAGAGACATTTATAGCTAAATGGATGCATATTGAGGCCATACTCTTAAGTGAAATAAATAGGACACACATGTGTAAACACCAAATAGTTTCCTTAGTGTGAGAAACTGAAAGTGTAAATAAGGATTAAAATGATTAAAACGAATAATTGATAATTTTAAATAGGAAGAAAAGGTGCAAAGGGGTAAAGGTGGTGGGAGGAGAAGGGGAAAGGAAAGAAGGGAAAGGAAAAATTATGAGAAAAGAAAAAAATGGAAATGAAGTCTATGTAAATAGGGAAGGGTGGAAGGGGTGAAGCATGCACAGGTAATGGGAGGAAAAATAAGAACCAATGTACATCATGTACAGGTACAAGCACCCAATGATAAATGTTAACATATTGTATACCTAAAATGTACCAATAAACGAATTTAAGGCAAAAAAAAAAAAAACACAAGCAGCATGAATATGAAAAAAATAACATTCCAGCACATCTCTATCAAAGGAAAAGACATACAGTAACAGAAAGAAAGCATAAAAAGAGACCAAGTATTGATTTCTCAAAACTAAATATGGAAACAAGAACATAATTTAATGACATCTTTAAGGCAAAGAAAGAATAAAATCAGCTTAGAATTCTCTATCCAGCATAATTATCCTTCAAAAGAATGATGTCAGAAATATGAAGAAAAAAACACTAAGGATTTGTTTTTAACAGACCTGCAAAATCAATCTTACTGAGAGTTCCTTAATGTGAAGGAAAATTATTTCAGAAGAAACAAAGAGCACTAGACAGGATAAATATGGGGGTAAATAGATATAAATATTGTTAATTTAAGACTACTATAAAAATAATAATGATTTAAAACACATAAAATATAATATGAAACAAAGTAATGGAAAGTATAAATGAAAGAAACAGTTGTAAAGGATTTTTTTAGGAAGCATAAAAGGCATTAATTTTCTATATGAGAGACTATATATAATACATTTTTCTCACTAAAATACCTGCATCTTTTATATAGTCCACCTATAGAAAATGGCAGAGATAGACATTGGTGGTAAAGGAATTACATGTGTATATATCATGTAATTTACTGTACACTTTATAAATATATTCATCATTCCATTTCCTCAACATAGTCTTATGATATACATAATAAAATATATACAGATATAATATATCTGAGATTTTGTTAAAATAACTAGAAAGGAGATGATAGTAGGTACAAAGAAATTGTTTTAGCTGGGTGATAGGTACTTGATGTGCACCTTTTCTAGTCTTATATAATGAGTTAATCTTTTTAGTGATTAAAAAGTGGCCCTTTTGCATTACATTCATACCACATATACAACCTTGTAAAATTAAACTTTCCCCCTCCATTGCTGCTTCCCTTTCCTTGCTCTTTCCTTTTTCTTTCACATCCTTTTTTTCTATCTCTCCCCTCTTTCTCATCTCCTATTTTATACATGCAACTCTCTTTTATGAGTATTGCTTTTTTCTACTGTTTACTATATGACTCTGCCTTTTCCAGTGGAAATATAGCAGGGCTCAGAGTTTTCCAGTTCTCCTCACTTTTACTACCCTAATCTGTGAAAGAGAATACCTACAAGAAACTAAATAAGGCAAAATGCTCTTGCAGATAACACATGAAATGTAGAAGAATCTTTGAGAGAATTCCTTTAAGTGAAGGAGTAGAGGGACAGGCCAGTGCTGCTCATTATTCATTTGTTTTGGGCATTTTAAAAAATAAATGTCACCTAATTCCTAAACATGCTATGAAACAATTAATCTCATGTTAAAAACATCTATCACATAACTTTGGCCAGTACCAAAGCCTTAACTGCGTGTCTTCCTAGGGCTCTGTTTCTAGGGCCCTCTCACCTGCAGCAACTTGACCACTTATGGTGTTGTATCATGCTATGTGACTGTGAAATATAAATAATGGCAGAAAGTGAGTCAAAATAATAACAGAAAAGCATGCTACAAATGCAAGTCCTTTCTAAAAAGTTAATAATTCTCAACAAATTAATAAGTGAATAGTAAGAAGCAGCACCCACATATCCTGTAAGCTGACTGAGAGATAAATACAAGCTACCACTCCCACTGCAATGATGTGAAAATGGTATTTCTTTCTCTAAAAAACCATAAAATGTATCAATTTACTTTCCCTTTTGCAGTTCTATCTGAAGGAATTTACAGTAATATCTTACATGAACTTGGATGTAAAGGAAATATTATTATCCATTTACAGTATAGTATTATAAGCAATTTAGCACCAAAATATTTTGTGGAATGCAGTTTTGTCTACAAAAAATAAAATGCCTACCAGAGTGAATTCGAATGCAAAAAAAATAAGAATTTAGAAATGTTGTTATTATCTCATTTTCTATCTTTTCTGTTTTTTTCAAATGTAAATATCACAGGAAGCTCATCTTGGTCATAATTAGTAGTTCATCACTGAAATTCAAATATAACTGAATATAAGCAGTGGACATATGAAGTCTGCACACTAGAAAATTTTTTACACAAAATTAAGCAATTTTCTGGAAAGAAGCGTTTGAATAGAGCTGAGCACTCAAAGGTTTCTAAGAGCAATGATGACCAAATTTCATCTTTTACATGTCTTATTTCCAGTTCCTTGTGGGTTAAGACCTGAGCTCTTTAAGAAAGAGGATGAAAGGATACGTGTCTCATTTCTCTGAAATGTCTCCCAACATTTTGGGAAATATGACAATTCCATAATAGACTGTAATCTGCGTAGGACAAAGGTGTTCTTTTCATTTCAGTCTAGTGGTCTGCACAGACTTGACACAATGCCAGTGGTGAAATAACAAAATGACAACAGGGAGCCTCAATTGCACTGTGGCAAGAAGCAGCACAATGCTGCAAAAGTAGGAGCCTGCATATGCAGCTATGAAGTTGGGTCCTAGCATTGAGATTCTTTCACAGGCAGCAGAGGCCTCAAGGTGAAACCATGAATGGTGGCCAGAACAGGAAAAGAAGAAACCTTAGAAAACCAGATAGTCACTGTGAGAATTTGATCATGGGCATTAAAAGAAAGATTCTGAATAAGATATGAATAAACTGAACAAAATCTGGGTCCTGTTAAGAGGAAAAACAAATGAAATGAATTTTGGACAGCCCAGGTGAGGCTTACCATGGAGTATTTTAACAGGTAGGAAGCCCCAGCCAGAAAGTTTAGTTATTACAAATCCTTTGAGAGCCCGCATTCAGAATAGAACAAGACACATAGTTGCAGTGCTAATCAAACTTGATGGCTATAAATTGAACTCTAAAGTTGATGAGCATGGCAGAAATCTGAAAAATGTGCACATAGGTGGATGTGGTGTTGCACCTCTGTAATCCAGCTGCTTAGGTTGGCTGAGGCTGGAGGATCGTGAGTTCAAGGCCATCCTGGGGTATTTAGTGAGAGTATATCTCTAAATAAAATCTAATCTCTTCTGTAAAATTAAAATAACCATGCCAATCACCTAGACTTAAATAAACTAAATGAAATAATGAACCAAAAGCATTCAACATGGATGCTACATATTGAGAGCTCAATGAATGTATGCAGTATATTATTATTTTAATATTTATATTTTTAAACAAATATGAACCAGTGCAGTATATACTTTTCAATATAATAAAGAACAACTAAAATATTTAAGTAGAATACAATTTGTTGTTATACATTATGATTATCTCTTTCCTCCTCTTATTGTCTATTAAGAAAACTCAATTGAAGTACATACACAGGTGTGCATAATTCTAAAAGTACCAAAAGTAGGATGAAACCAAACCCTTATTTATAACTGAGCCAGAAGCTTGTATATTCTCCTAGGCACAATAATTTCAACATCTTCTTAAATTCTTCATCTAATTAGTTAGAATATTAATAATGCTACTTTATGCAGAGGTGAAGAGTCATTACTTAGTATTTGTAAGGCATTCTGAAGTGTTTTTAAAAGGTTTACAATGCTAAAAATGAGACAACTTGAATGGTTTCCACTTCTACATTTTTTCACAGCATTTTATTTTATTCTCTGATTTTTTTTTTCAGAATCAGCTTGCCAATGAAGTAGCATTTTATACTGTTTTTTCATCCTTAAAAGTGTAAGCACCCCTGTCTTAACAATTAGTCACTGTTCTCATTACAAAGCCACATAGACATCTTTGAACTGTAGTGAAAGAGATGATGTTATAATAAATAGAAGCAACCTGAAAAGGTTCTATTATAATTCCTGAAGCTAAGAACAACTCTATCAAAATTCAGCCATGTTTCATTTCACTAGTACAACCGAAGGAATATTTTCTATTTACTGTTATTATGGAAAATCATACTACAATGGTTCAAGAGTTCACTGGTTAGCAAGAGAATTAAATATGAGTTGTGTAGGAATAGCTTCCTCTATCTACGTGACTTAGGCACTGATACTTGTACAAAAAAGAATATTTTCTCAACCAAGGCAATTTGATTAACTCATGTTTCTTTTATTGAGTTTTTTAAATGTTGAATGGAGCCTTTTATCAGACACTTCCCCAATCATTTCACAAGAGAACTTCCTCTTTCCCAATGGATTTTAGCATAAGTGAAAATGGTAACTTAAATAAATGTATTTAAATTGACTGTCAAAACATGATTTGGTAAAAATCCATTAAAATAATCTCCCAAATGCCCTGATGCATTAAACATTTGTAGGTACACCTATACTCCAGACATGGAATGTGTTTATCTTCATTTTATGAATAGTATTCAAAGAAAAAAGAGAGTCCAGAAATTGACAGCTAGTCCAGACAGAATTTCCACACATTGAGTGCACAAAGCTTTTGTTCTGTTTGTGTAGATAATAATGTGACTCCTTAATTAGTTCTGGAAGGCATATATTGTAGGCTGAATGTTACCTTGCAAGCATTCAAAAGAAGCAAGTTTACATTTTATTTTTCTTTTTGGAAGAATATTCTTTAAGAAATCAATTTTATCTATTAGCAAAACTGTTCTCTTCATAAAACATTAAAGTACTGCAACAATGCAATCTCTTTTTTGCCATTCTGGTTAATTAAAATCTAGCTTTAGAAAGCTGAATTTATCTATTTATGTTAGAATAGGTATGAAATTGCTAACAGATAAACTAAAAAATATCAGGTAAGACAAGATATCACTGACCCACTAATAACACAGACTGCAGGAAATGAACCCATTAAAATGTTTATTTGTGTATTATAAATATCTCTCAACATCATTTTGAGTATTTTCGCATAATGTGACTTCTGTATGACTATCTGGTGAAAGAAAAACTATTAAAATACTTTTTAAAAATCACAAGTTTTATTACAGCCAATCAATAAAAAATAAGAATTTTTCCAATCCTTTGTGCCTTTAGAGTACCAATAAATTGCTACATCTAACAAAGTCTCAAAATATCTCACTGACTTTTTATTTTGTGCCAATATTTTCAAAACTATTTATATAGCATTCATAATATTCATAATAGTCTTATTGAGCACTGTAAAATTTGTAAAAATAAATAATCCGTCATCAATGAACTTAGAATATATGATCATTTTACTAAATAACTTTATGATAGGCATTCATTTTTTAAGACATTGAGTGTTATAGATTAAAAGATAATGATCATTACCAAGCAGGACCAACTGAACCTTCAGAAGTGTAATGAAAAACATTTAGAAAACAGGTGAGGAATATTCAGGCTGATTGGATGTCATTGTATGAGTGAAAGCAAGTGACTGAGTCTAGCTGAAACAGGGTGGAGGTTCACTGTGGGAAGAATTTGAGAATGGTATGGGGAAGTGAGGCTTTAACACCAGATCATGGAAAAATATCCACAGCTTAACTAAGGATATGAAACAATATTCAATGGAAGAAAAAATTGAAATGGAATAATAAAAGGTAATGAAAAAATTAATTATGATTATAAAAGAAAGGTAAATTTTCTAAAAACATTTCAATCAACTATATAAATGAAATTCAAGCTTGAGAGGGGAAACATGTTTAGTTAAAATAAATTCATTGCTTAAAATCCATTTTTCTTGCTTTGGTAAACTTCTTAAAATGTGTGAATTGCATGATTATCACTTATATGAATGAGCTGCTAATAGAAAATTCAAGCACAGAACTTTTGCAAATAGTATCAGCATATAATCATCTTAACTTGAAAAACAAAAGTATTTGAAAGAATATCTAAACTTGAGAAACAGCTTTGCAAAATACACAATGGTTATAGAAGATGATTATAAAAGCTAAATGTAATGCTAACATTTCCCTTTAGGAAAAATAGGTGAAGTAAAATAAAGGAGCGATTATTTGTAGACAGAGTAACATTCACCTCTCCAATTGCCTGTTATATCATGTGTTGTTTCTAAGTATGTGGATTTGTATTTCAAATGTATGCACTTAGAAATTTCAAATGCATCTCTTTGAATAAGGGAATCATGTTTTATACTTCCTTCATATTTGATAGGTATGAATACCTTAATATTTCTCACAAAGCAAACTATCCATAAACTCTTCATGAACTCAATTTCTATGATTTTTAAGAACATCAGAAATCCTACCCATTTCAAAATGTTTGGAATTTGCTTCATTGACTGACATAATTACCTACTTTTTCCATGCTTACTAATGCAATTGCTATCTGAGAAGTTTGACATTAATTTTTTGAAGCATCAGTTTCCTCACCTTACAACATCGATGATGACTGTACTTATCCCTTAGGGTTGTTATAAGGATTAAATACCAAGTGGCCTGGCAAGTACATGTACATGATATCACTCAATAGTATCAGATATGACTTCTTTAATGGTGAAACAAGTAAGTCCAGATTGATGATTTAGGAGTAGAATTTTTGGAGATCCTTAATTGTTTAAAATAGGTATTGAAAAGAATTTTTTAGAAAATAGTTACAGGGCCAGGGTTGTAGCTCAGTGGCACTGGACCTGCCTGGCAAGTGCAAGGTCCTGAGTTTGATTGCCTGGTACTATGAAAAACAAAACAAAACAAAACAGACAGTTACATGACTAGAAAGATACTGAAACACTCTTTGCATGCATCAAAATCTTATCTAGGCCTAATCTCATTAAATGTTTTTCTTTTTTCTTTTTAATTAACAATGAATATTTATGTTTATGGCTGTCACTTCTCCAAATTCATAGCTTTTTATGTTACCCTTTTCCTACTCCTCATTTCTTTAAATTCCTGGGTAATTCAGAGTCATATGATCAGACCTGGGTTCCTCCCACCTCAGATATGTACAAGTTCAGATTTCCTCTACACGTATACACATGTAGTAGTTTGTTACAGGCAAAAACAGAAGAGTTAAAAGAGATGTGTTCTATAAGTTAAGAGCAATATACAAAAGAAAAAATCAGATATATTTATACATTGCACAAATTAATATTAGATGGGTTGCCCAGGATCTCCTGAACACCCTTTAGACAGAAAGAATTGCTATATAGATCTACTCTTTGATTATAGCACTGAGAAAAACTGTGTGAGAAAGTAGGCTCATTGCCCTTTCTATAAAATATGAACTAAATGTTAATGTGTAAAATGTGAATTTTTAAAGTAGTCTTTCTAGGTTTTTAGTTTCTATAGCCTCTTGAGATATTAGCTTCAGCTTTTCCATTTAATGTTAAAAGTGCTACTTTTATAAAATTATGCCTTAAATTTACTAGAACTTTTTATTCATTCTACATAAAATATTTTCTTTAATCTACAGGAGGTAATTTTAAAGTCTTAATCTTTATATATTTCAGGTCTGATTATTTTTGGGAGACAACACTGTACCATTGTACCATTGTATAACACAGAAGAAAAACTTTTTAAAAATTATTTTTCTTAATCTCTTGCCTCAATTCTCAATTACCCCAAAGTTATGTCCTAAAAGTCTCCCATTTCTGCAGTGGAAAACCGCAGCCCTGGGTTTGGGTTGTAGGTCAGTGGTAGAGCATTTGCCTAACATGCAAGAGTGAGACTCTGGGTTTGATCACCCACAGCCACTCCATCCAAAAATAAAAACCAAAAAACTCCAGCCCTGCCTGGGCTTCTGTCTTCAGAAGTCCCTTCCTTGTCACATATAATTCCCCAGCACAGTTCTCTAAAAATAAACATGCAAGCAAGAATTTTAATTTAATGAACACCCATAAGTAAGTCTAATGATTCATTATACTTGTTTGATTTTCTTCTCTTTTAAAAAATAAAGTGCTGCAAATAAACTCGACACCTCCTAATTCTCCCTGTTCACATTTTCTGCCTTGACACCCTCCCCTTCCCTTCAGCAGTAACCATTGGCAGAAAGGTAAGCATCATTATCCTTATGAATTGTATAAACTATTATTGTCTTTGTCTCTATTGCTAAACAACACATAGCTTTGCTTTGCATACTATACAAACACAAATAGCTCATTTCATTCTTCAACGTGTTCTTTTCCCTCAACAATCTCTTCAGTTTAAGCAATGGATCAAATTTCACTGTATTCATATATCAAAAATGATTCTCATTTTTTCTCTTGCTGATGGAAATGGAAGCTGTTTCAGTGTTTTCTGTGTTTAAAATCTGATGCAATGAGCATTGCCACTGATGTAAAGAATTTTAGAATAATGTTACACACATAGTAAAGCCCTTCAAATATAACTTATAAAAGTATGGCCCAGGAACAGGCAGCATTGCTTTAAAGTAGGGACTTGTTAGGAATGCCGAATTTCAAGACTCACCCTGAACCTACAGTGTCCAAACTGCAATTCAATACAAGACCTCACCCACCATTCATATGCACACTCAATTTTGCCAAGTATTCATTTACCTCACTGTAACTGCAGCAGCTATTACTGTGGATGTTACAGCTATAGAAATTGTTATCTGTTCTTGCAAATACACAATTGTTTCCTGAGAAAATAATGTTGTAGGATTTAAAATATGCAGATTTTTTCCTCTCCTAAATAGTGAGCTACAAAATGAGTACACCTAATGATGGTCAATAGGTCAATAGCAAAGTTGGAGAGTTCCCACTCTCCATCTTCAACAGTAGTTAATATTGTCAGCTTGCAACTTTCTCATAGAATTTAATTAAATGTCTGAGAAATTGGTAATGTTTACTGAATACTTACTTTCCTACTTTGTGAAATTTCTGCTCATGTATGTGTACATTGCATGCCTAGGTGTTTAGGGTATTTGGTAGGTGTTGTGAATATAATTTTTACTCTTACTGTACCACAAATATCTTTTCCAAGTAAATGATTTTTAGGTTATACTATTTTTCTTTCTTTATAGCATCTATTATCTACTCAATAATTTAATAAGATGAAATTCATCATCTTTTCCTTATGTTTTGAGACATTTTATTATTTTAAAAGAAGTTCCTTCATGTTTTCAAAACAAACACACCTAACACCTGTTATTAAAATGTTTGTTCTTTCTTCCATGGTTTTTCTACACTATCTTTCAATATAGCAAACCTCTTCACAGGTATGATTAGGTTAATAATGCTATTCTGATCATAGGTTCCATTTTTCTTTCCCTGCAATTTAATTTACTATAGCTTTATAATGATTATTAATATATAGAACTGATGTATTTTTTCTCATGACTTAGACAGTTTGGAATTTATGTATATTATAAAGCTGTGTTATTAATTGCATATAAATTCATGTTGTTTTACATATACATTTTTAACTGTCATGTTGAGTACCTTCTGATTACATTAGATTCTTTGTTGACAGATAAAATTGCTACAGGAGCTTATTGCTGGTAAGGATTTACATAACATCTTTTTTATCTATGTTCCATTATTATTTTGTGATTTAATTTCAGTTTTTAAAAGCCAATATGATTATCTCTTTTAAACTAGTGTTTTCTGTTTATACTTAAACTTCCAGGAGAATAAATACAACTTACAATTACTTAGATTTTAGCATTTTAGGTTAAGTTATTATTATTATTTTTTTTGTACTGGGAATTGAACTTGGGAACTTGCAATTGCCAGGTAGGTGCTGTGCCTGAGCTACATCCCCAGCCCAAATTATTAAATTTTAATAAAATAATGCTATTAATACCATCTATTAAGAATTTATTAGTGATTAACTGTAATATGAAAAAGTCTTTGGAATTTAAAAGTGTATTCTTTTTGTTTCACTATTTTGATATTACTAAGAAATGATAGATTGGAAATAAAAGTCTCAATTGACAAATTTCTTCAAGACTTTGAAAGTATTGATTTATACTATTCTCTACAACTGAATAATTTTCTAATTTTGATAAAATATTTAAATATTTTATGTGAATTTTTTTTACACTTCTGGAGAATTCTGCCATTTATTAATTCCTCAAATTCTATTTTTCAATTTTATATTTTCCACATCTCATTCTAAATCAAGCTTATTTGAATCCTCTCTATCCATCATCCATGTCTCTTAAATACTCTTCTATATTTTATCTTGTTTCCTCCTTCTCTTGTATTCTCGTTAATTCCTCAGAATCAGATTCTAGTTTATAAATTCTTTTTAACTGGTGTTGAGACTAAAGACTATTTATTCATTTCATCAGATTCTAAAATGTTATGTATTTTATTTCAAACATTTCTGTACAGAGAAATAAAGATAAATACATACATATGTATGTACAATGGCAAGCATGTATTCATAATATGTGAATATATATGTACACACATATTCTGTATCCATATCCTCACTTTTTGTTGTTGTTGTTCTTATTTTTCCCAATTCCTAGCATTCCCTTCATGCCCTCCACCCTTCC
>NW_004624730.1:39993597-40020218 GCF_000247695.1 Heterocephalus glaber | reverse complement strand
GGGCTGGGAGCAGTGGGAGGGATGGTGGCTGGGAAGCCCCTTCCTCTGGACCAGGAGCAGTGGGATTGCAGCTCTGAAGCCCCTACCTCTGGGCCGGGAGCTGTGGGAGGGATGGTGGCCCAGAAGCCCCTTCCTCTGGGCCAGGAGCAGCGAGACAGAAGGTGGCCTAAAAGCCCTTTCCTCAGGGCTGGGAGCAGCAGGAGGGATTGTGACTGGGAAGCCCCTTCCTCTGGACCAGAAACAGTGGGACTGAGGCTCAGAAGCCCCTACCTCTGGGCCGGGAGCAGCAGGACTCAGTACCATGGTCTGGTGGTCTGGTGTCCTCTGCATCTTTGTAGTGTGGAACCATGTGGCTGCCTGTCTGCAGCGGGGTTATTTGTTCTCTTCCCCAAGACTCTGGCCCTCGGTAGGGCGTGCACAGACCTGCCTGTCTGCAGCAGGCTGATTCTGTGTGTTCTGCAGGACTGGGGACCTTGGTAGGGCATGGGCAGACCTGCCTGTCTGCAGCGGGGTCTCCATATCCTCACTTGATGTTACCTGTTTTATACTCTTTCTAATGAAATTAATATTTTATTTATATTTGTGAGTGTTCTAAACATACTTGCTTTTTATTTTCTGTTACTTTTCCATAAAATTATTTTATCTAGAGTAACTTCATGTACTGCTTAATTTGTTGTTAACTCATATTGGATATATCTAAGCATTTTGAAATTTAGAGTTATAGCTTTATTATTTTCATATATTTTTACTTGTCTTTTTTATTTTTGGTTCAGTTTACCTTCACCTCTTTCTTTTCTCCCTCCTCATATGGTCTTATGGGTTTTACAGCTCTACCTTACAAAGGCATCCTAGATGTACCTTTTCAAGTATTATTTGAAAAAACTTAGATGCACTTACTTGAGAGGGGGACAGGAGGAAGGGTGCAAGTTACCTTGGTGCAGGGGCATGTCTTCATCTTTCCACATCCTTAGGTCTCAGGGAACAGGCTAACAATTATGTCAACTAACATGGTTGGAGGTTGCATCCCAATACCTGAGTTTTGTCAGGGTGCCAGGCTGTAATGTGTCTATAGAATATTTTATTCTCACTAAGAGCTCTTCTTAATGTTTCTTATTCTAAAAGAGTTGATTTCTACACTCACTCACCTTCTTCTGCTCTCATATCCTGCAAGCCTATGGCTTCTGGATATTCTTCACTTTGCAGCTGTCTTCTTTTTCTAGTTCATGAGTTGCTTATTTTGATTTGGTGCTCAGTTATGTTTTATCTTTTTATTTCAAATGTTAACTATCATTGTTATAGGAATAGAAGTGGAAGAAAGAAATGACTCATCTACCACCTTTCCTGCTTTTGGTTTTGTTTCCCTATTAAACTGGATGATAACGTTGTGATGTTTAAAAACAAACAAACAGACAAAGAAATATCTCCCTTTACAAGGCAATAGGCTAGTGTCAGAAGTATGTTTTTCTAATATTTTTGTTCAGGTACAGGATGATAGTAACAGTCACTACACCTTATAGATTTGTTTTGAGGTTAAGTGTGATAATTGAGCGAAGTGCACGGGTCTAGTATACATTAAGCACTAACTCAAGTTATATCATTACTATTAAACTTTAACCTTGGTTTGCCTATTAGTGGTTCAAAACATCCTCACAGGTTTTTTTAAATAAATAATCAACATGAATCAGCTAATCAATTAAAGATTTAATTTGGGAATTAAAATCTCCTAAATTCTTCCTCAGTAACAAAAGAAAACAAAACCACCTATTCCTCTGCTCTTCTACTTTATACCTGCAAGTACTTTGTAAATTTTAATTTACATGTAGGCTCTTTTTTTTTCTTACTCATTCAACATTAGAGGGGTTGTGTTGGGATTTTAAAGATGATCCATTGCACAATCTCAGTTTGTAGATAGGCTCTATGCCTAAAGAGCAAAATTTGGACAAGTTTACCAAGCTAATAAATAATATAAAGGGTGCAAGTTCTGGCTTTCTGCCTACAAACTTCTATTTTTATTTGAGATCTTTTTTATTGCAAAAAAATTACAATTCTCACTAAACTCTTATTTTCAGAGCCATCTGGAAGAACAATTTACAATGTAAATTAATATCAGATTAGATGGATACAAAATGATAACACATCTGTCTTACTGCCCTCATCTCAACTCCCAACCTTATCATAAATTTCTGTCTATGTAAACAGAAAACCTGGTTCATGGTTCCCAAACTACCCTACTTTTTAAACTTCATTGTATCAGAAAAAATGAAGCAGGGTAAAATTTCTTCTGAATTTACTATGAAGAAGTTGTAGTATGACACTGATCAAGGTGTTAGTGCAACTAATTGATTGATACTTTAGAAATACAGTAGAAGATAGATTTTTGTATACAAATGCCTCTCCCCTTATCTTCCAACATTGTGTGATAAGGAAAACTATGTGAAGTATATGCTGGAGACAGATCAACAGCAGCTACCATACTGTAATTGATGTGCAAACGTGTGCATAAACCTGGCAAAGTTTTGTATTGACCTAAATGTGTTACTCCAACTTTTCAGGTGAAAAAATCTCCATCAGTTTTACCCTAGTAGAAACATCCTACGAAAAAGGTAGAACCAGGTTCTCATTTTGAATTTGATGAGGAAGCAGCTGACAATTGTCTCAGGGAAACTCATAAAACTTCAACAAACAGGGATTCTTTGTTTTTTTCATATCTCTACAGATATTATAAGGCATTTTGGAAGATAAAACTTCCACAACCTAGAAATATAAACGGATAATCTCATGTGATGCTAAAAGTTTTCTTGACAGATGAGGGGCAGCAATGATAGCCTTAAAAGAGAAGGTAAATAGACACACAAATCCTAATCCCTTATATGCTAAGACTTCATCATCAGAGAAAAGGCCATGGATGGCTCAAAATATGTTTAGAATATTATTAATGCTGTCTTTGCAATGTTTTGTCTCATTTTCTAAGAGTTTTTCTCACTTCAAAGTAACAATTTCCACTGAAATCCAGAAGAATTCATTGCCCAAACCTTCTCTCCTGTAATCCCAGAACATCTGCATCAAGAATTTTTGTAATAGGGGAATAAACCTCTCAGTAAATAACTAAAAGTGATTTAGTTTATTAGATATGCAGTCCTAAAGAAGTTGCTTTGCTTCTTCAGGTTTTAACCAATGCAAATTAGATAACATCCACATCAGCAGATCATTGTGAAAATGTGTACAGATGATATATATGAAAAAAGTATTGCAAAGGATACTGTCATATAATATTAGTCATGCAAAACCCATTCAATTAGTGTATTATCTCTGCAAATTGAAATTTTTCTCTAATTATGAAGGTCCAAATATTTTTAAAAGATCAAAGACTGGTGAATAAATGAAGTAGTTTATGAACCTAGAGAGATTTTCCCCTTGCCACAGAAGTAGACAACTGCAACTTGAAGTCTGACATTGGCACTAAGCAGCTATAGTAGAATCCATAGTTGGTAAGGCAGCTTTTCTGCCAGAGTCAACCTGATGGATCTTCATGGATCTATTGTTACCTGGAACCCAGGGCTATTGCTCTCAATCAATGAGAATCAACATAGTCATGAAAAATGACATGAAAGAGTTATAATTCTTAATGACTAACATCATTCTTAACTACATATTTCATTAACAAGTAGTAAAACTCAGCCCAAACTACTTAAGCACAAGTAAATTTATTACAGCAAAATATTAACTGACTTTATGCACAGATAAGTCAAGGTAAGAAAATGACATCATAAACCTATTTCTTTCTGTCTTGTTTCAGCTTGCTTCTGTGTAAGTATCTTGCCCAGGAATATTCTCCCCATGTTGTGGCATTATGGTTATTCTTTCATCTCCCTAGATCAGGTACCACACCAGAATGACAGCTTGAATTTTCTGAAATTTGCTGGAAAATCCCCCGTGATAAAGCCTATTGAAAATGTTTGGAGTATCTGGCTTGAATTTGAGCCACAAATGAGTAATTTATAATGGAGAATAGATAATTCCCCAGAGAAAATCAAGTTCTTGCTATAAGAAGAATAAAAATTGGATGCTAATGTGACAAAAACTACAGATGTCCACTACATCCCCCAATCCTCATCACAGCAGACATCCTGAGTCCAGTCCACTAAAATTTTACCCCTCTAGAGCCCACTTTGTACTTGGAGATTGCTATTTGCAAAAACCATATTTGACTGCCAAGTATGCAATTACCTTTATAGTCAATGCAGAGGGCTATATTAAACAATTTATACAGCAGCAGGTGTTGTGCCTCATGAATAGAAGAAACAAACCCTACATACAGAATCCGACCTTGCCAGATCCCACAGGAAAAGAAATCAGCTTTATCCACAGTTAAGGTTGAGCTGCATGATAATAATGTATTATACAACTGGATGAAAGCTATTATAATGCCAGGTTTTACAAAAATCAGTGTGATATTGCTCCTAGAAATGGAATTAACAATTATTTTCAAATTTATTGCTAGTTAAAACTGATTGTTACAGAGCAATTGCTCAGTGTAGTATTGGAAAGAAATGTGCATTTTTTCTTTGTAATGCAGTACTCATCTTACATAAAGTTAGTGTATTTTTTCATTTTAAGTTAATTCTTTGTGGTACTTTGAAAAAGGCAGATTGATGTCAAATCTCCATGGTACCACTTTCACCCTGTATGCCCTTGGGAAAGTGGATTTTTTTTGCACCAACCTTTCTTGACAGATAACTGCAAAGTTCAAAACTGTCTAAACACTAGAGTACAGAAAGTTTAACCAGATAATTCTTTGAGTATCTTAAATATGAGCAAAATAAAAATTGCAAAACAAATCCAAGAGTGTTGAGATATTCTAGATGTCAAATGTCCCCCAAAAGACCATGTGTTAAAGGCTTGGTTCTCAGGGTGACACTATTGGGTAGTAGCAGAAGGTGAAGCCTAGAGAGAGGTCCTCGGGTCATTGAGGGTGTGTTCTTGAAGAGAGTGTAAGAAATCAGTCTCACCTTTATCTTTTTAGCTTGTGGTGAAATCACTAATTTTTTTTTCCCCATAGCTCCCACCATAATGTGCAACATTTTCCAGAGCCCCAAAGTAACAGGGGTACCTAATCTTAGACTGAAACCTCCAAAATTCTTGAGGAAAGATAAGCCTTTTTTGCTTTATAGGTTGATTACCTTTGATATTTCATTATAATGATGGAAAACTGCCTAACAAGGCATGAAAAATTTGCAATTTTCAATAAAAACTTTTAACGAAATAAAATTTCCTTCAAGTATTAACACTATTATAGAGAATACTGACTTCACCCTTCTTTGATTGTTTTATAGTAAGTGATAAGCATTTTTCTAACAAACCAATGTGTCATTATTATGGGTTACATAGATGACAAATATTATTTAACATTGTTTTCTAATATTGGTAATATATATAGACAAACACTAAAGACTATTAGGCCTTAATATTGTGATTGTTTTCCATATTTTTAGGAAAATTTGGAATGTAATTTCTATTCCATATACCACTAGAAATAGTATTCGTTGTACTTTCATACATTGAGACAATATGACAATCACCAATAATTTATATAAAATCCTATAAACTAAATTAAAGGCAAATACACTATAAATCCAGGGGATTTGGAGAAGTGCCTGTTTTCTTTTGCAACCCAAGCTATCTGCCTTTTTAAAAATTTCTTATCTTCTAATTCTATTAGTCTTTCCATAGTAAAGACTTTGTATTAAAGTTTTTCTTTAAGCTTTTTTCTCTTCAGAGTTTGTTTAAGCAAATCTAATAAAGTGGCTTAAGGATACAAGTTTTATTATCTGGTAACCTTGAATTTCAATTCATCTACATTCACTTTCCAAGTGTGAGGCTTTACATAGATTAAGCAAACTTTTTACTTCTGTTTTCTCATTTGGAAAAGAGAAATACATTTTATCTACATCATAGACTTATTATGGGAACAAAGTTACATATATACAGTGATTTACATAGAGTCTCACAAAAATATAATCATAGTAAACATTATTTGTATCTGATGGCTAATTATATCCATTCATTAGAACAAATTCTGTTTCAGGGCTTGAATGAAATGATAAATTCAAGAAATCTACTTCATCTATGAATGAGGTCATTGTTTAATAATGGATGTTGCATATATATATATAAATTATGCAACTTAGAAAAAAGATAAAGTAAATTTTTATTCTCACTAAAATATACAAATTGCTCACATGTAAAAACTGAGATGCTTTTTGTAGCACAGACAAGTCCCATCAGTGATCAGTATGCGATGCTATAAAGAATGACAGTAAGTTATATAAAGAACTTGCCTCACTATTCAAATATTCTTTCCTGCCAATCTCAATTTACTTCTCTTGAATCCTTACTGTGTCTTGCAAATGTCATTGTTAAAGGATTTACCATACTACATTGCAACTTTTCAGTTTCATATCTGTCTTCTGTGATTAAAACTCTTTAAAGATGTTCAAATCATAATCATCTTTTATTTCCAGAGCTTAGCATGCAGCTTGGCAAATAATAGGAAAACAATAAAAGTTTATCAAATTTGATTTAATCCATACATGGAATTTTCAGAGCTTTTTAAATTTATATGAGTTATTTACTTCATGGAAACATCGCATCTTACTCATTATTATAACCAGATACTCTCCCTTTTTGAGTGGTAAGCAATGTATTTAATCAGTCTACTATCTGAAGACATAAACACACATTAAAAATCTTAATTTTGAAGTATTTTTTCAAATAGATTCTAGTCCATTTAATTCAGAATATATGAAGACAAATTTTACTACTTTACTGAAATTCAAAACACTAGGATTTGAACTAGCATGTGTGTTATCTGTATTAGCAAATTAGTTATAATTTTGTATATGAACGGACCTTATGAACCATATTTTAGATTCTACTTTGCACTGTGGTAAATTACTTATGGATACATGCACCTAGAATTCTCTTCAATCATTAATATTGCAGATAAGCTATTAAGATATAGTCCTTTATATAAATATTTCTTAAGGTAGGTTTAAATTTTTGTTTCAAAACATGAATATGTCTTAGTTTTAAAAAAGAAACACTTATATAAAACTTTTCCTTTAAATTTGACCAGACTACACAAATTTGTCATTTTTCTTCATTATGATTCAAATATCTTAGCAGAAATATGTTTTTACTATTTACATCTGATACTGTCCGGGGATCTCTCACATGAACTGCTTTCATCATATTTTTCAAATGCTACCAAGTGTAATAGAAATGTGTATATTTTTAGGCTGATGGAAAGTTAAAGCATAAATATTTCTGTATGACTTGAATGATGCAAAGAATATATTTGTTTCCAATCTCAAAATGCATATTTTTATTTCTGAAGCCTTTCTCTAACTTTGTCATTTTTAGTACTTTGGAGTTTTAAAAGGATTCTGAAATTGTAACTTACAGTGTACTATTTCAAAACTAATGTGTTTCCTCTATAGTTACTTCAAGAGATCAGAAATTAATGAAATAGGAAAGTTTCATTTTAAGACAACATCATGATATTCCTGGTTTCCATACAAACTTATCTAGCTCTGTCACCTACTACTACAACTTTCACTCTCTCAAGGAACTTAGTAATCTTTCTTTGGGGTTGTCCAGAATTTACTTATAAGGCAATAGTAAAACCCAGTATAGCAGATACACACAGTCATATTTTTGTAGAATTTTTATGCCAAAAGTCCAATTTCACCAATTTATTTGCTACACTTCCTAAGGAGACATAATATGCCAACACCATATGTTAATGCCTATAAACTGCAACAAGATTCACTCAGTCTTTATTGAAGAAAACACAATAAACACCTAAAAGTAGGAAAGTTAAAGTGTTGGAAAAGTTGTTGTACAAACTGTGGCTTATATGCACTTGTTTTTATACCTTGGAATTCATAGAGATGTCAAGCTTCAGCTCATATTTGTGAGGTGCTGTATAATTTGCTCACTATCTTTTGGTCCTGAATCCTTGCCCTTCAGATGTCAGACTTCTTTAGCCAGTTCCCACAGTGTCTTTAAACAGTTACTCATAAAAACATCCTACTAGTTCTAGTCTGAAGTTAAATTCTGATACATAATCTGATTGATTAATGGATTACTGTCTACTACATGCAAAAAATCAAAGTGATGATAAAACCATATGTTACAATTTAGTATGATTGTGTCAGCTTGACTATCTGGAGTCCACCCAGGAAATTGTTGGAGGACATTTCTGGATTTGTCTGGATGGGTAATTGAGGCATGAGCTTGGGTCTATATCCCATTCTCTCTGGCACTGTTCCCATGCTCTGCTTCCTGTCTGTTATGGACTAAGCATTTTAAAATATTCTCTAATACCAGTTACTTTAATATACATGAAAAATCACAATAAGGAGAAACATTATATATGTAAGCAATGTGGAAAATACTTAAATAACTGAATTACATACACACGCATGAAAGAACTCACACAAGAAGAAACCCTTGTATATGTAAACAATGTGGGAAAACCCATTTTCCAGTCACTTTAATATAAATGAAAGAACTCATAGTGGAAAGAAACCCTATGTAGATAAGCAATGTGTGAATGCCTTCTATGATCCACAAAATCATAGAAAA
Organism: Heterocephalus glaber; assembly: GCF_000247695.1. The sequence continues at coordinate 40,011,569 of NW_004624730.1, read as the reverse complement.
TATGAAAGGACTAATATTGGGAATAAATATAAATATAGAATAAGGGAAGTCTTAGTCTTCAGTTCTGTTTCTATGCCAGTACCATACTGCCCTCTTGCCATGATGTTCTTACCTTTAAGACTGCCCACTCTGGATTGAAAATTTCTAAAAGTGTGAGCCAAATTAACCCTGTTTTCCATTAAATTATGGATGTCAGAGATTATGTCCCAGTAGCTGGAAGGTTGACTACTACATAAAGTTGATTTCCAAGAATTCAGGTAATTGTTGTAACTGTACCTGATCATGTGGTTTAGAAGCCTTTGAAATTGATTTTCAGGAAAACTTTGTAAAGGAAGGTTTGGAGATCCAGACTAGAGAAGGCTTAAGATGCTGTAAGCAGAGCTAGATAGGTGATTCTATGTGGTGCTCACTAAGACCAGAATACTGATAAGAATATAGGCAACAAAAGCCAGGGCTAGGAAATTCTAGCTGAGAACAAGGATTTCATTGACAATTAGAGTAGAAGACACGTGTGTTATTCTCTGCAACAAAGTCATCTACATTTTGCCCATGACCTGAGAATTTGCAGGGGGCTAATTTAAAAGTCATGGAATAATTGATTTGAAAAAAACTTCAATATAACCCAACATTCAGGCTGTGGAATGAGTACTGCTGGCTGCTTTATGGCAAATTTATAATGAGAATAGGGCAAAAAATTGAACAGAAAATTGTCAAAAACTTAAATCTAGGCCCAAAAGGAAGTACGTGTAAAGTTAAGGCCAAAAGAGATGTGACTGTTGAAGACATTTATGCCACTAAAATTAAACCAAATACTTTGTACAGGGATAAGAAGATGCCTTCATAGTATCTCAGAAATCAAGAAGACTCCACCCATTGAAGTATTTAGGGTGCAAAAATGTAAACCCTTCATTTGAGATGAGAGTCCCTGGGCCCCTGCCTAAGAAGAGCTCCTAGGAGACTAGTTTTCCGGGATTCATTTCATTGTGCTCAGCCATCCAATCAGTCAGAGCCCACTGCAGTCATGGTCCAAGGAGGTCTGACTAATGTTCCCACTAACAGAAGACCTTGGCATCATCCACGTGATGCTGGTTTTACTGCCATGTGTGATATAAAAATTGTAAGGTCAGGAAGGCTTCCACTCATATTCAAAGGACTGGAAGTTTGGGTACATAGTCCCTTAGAGAATGGCCATGTAGGCTACAATCAGCAATGGGTTGTGACATCCAAGGCTTTGTAACTCTCATTTTACTACAGTGTGCTACAGATGCTGGATATGGTGGTATAGAACTTACTGTTTACACTGCTGGAATTTGGTGTGGCTTTGCTCTGACTTTTCTATTCTCCATTCTTCCCTTTTCAATGGGAATGTTTATCCTGTGTCACTGTAACTTGAAGTTATGTAACCCGTTTTTGAATTTTACAGATGTTCACAGCTAAGAGTTTGACTTGACTCTCAGAAGAGATACAGACTTGGTCTTTGGAAAAATACTGAAAATGTTGACATTTGGGGGGAAGGAATTATAGGCCTTTTAGTTGAACTCATGATACTTGTGTCATATTAGGCAGAATTATGACCTTGTGTTATTTGGTGATTATGTACAGTTTGAGAAGTTGTTTGGGTATCAAGTTGACAAGGGTAGAATATTGCAGTTAAGCTTCATTGTGTCAAGTGGTTTGACACAGGAGCTATCTAGGGAATTGTTGAGCTAATTTCTGGATGTGTCTATGAATGTAAAGAAGGTATGACCTTCATTGTATATCTGGTCCCTCCCTTTCCGGTGCTCTTCCCCTGCTCTGCTTTTGGGCTGTGATGTGCCATGCCTTTCCACCACGACATTCCCCACTTGTGACCAGCTGACTCTGAGCTGAAAACCTCAGACACTATGAGCCAAATAAAATCTCTCTTTCTTTAAATTGTGGGTTTCAGGTATTGTGTCCCAGTAACAGGAAACCTAAGGAATACGCCATGTGTATTTAATATCTACCCAGTGTAAGAATGTCTTATATCAAGTGCCTGAGAAGTCCACAACCTGCCAGTCTCTAGATATTAAATTAATAGAGATTCTTTTCTGCCTAAGTAAAGAGTATATAAAACTTAAGAGCAAAGAGAGTTCAAAATTTGAGTTTCAACACTGCAACTACAGAGCTGGATAATTTTGTTGTATTAAATAATGCCTGATATACTGCAAAAATGTCCTGGATTTACAAGGAAGTAAAATAGATGTGGTTTCCACCTCTTTTTTAAATCTGAGGAATACTGCAAACTCAATTATTTTTATGTTTGTATACCTGTTAAAAATAATGATAATTTATTATTTTACAAATAATAAAGAAATGTGTTAAGTAGAAATTATTCTATAAGGCTGATTAAGCTGGATATTGGTACATGTTGGTCTCAGAAATGATGTTACCTAGTTGGTATTATTGTTTCTCTTGTTAATTTTTATTATATAACAATTAATTTTGATTATATTAACAATGTTATTCTATAACATATTATTCTACAAATATTTGATAAATTTACATACTTACTTGACTAAAGTATATATAATATATTTTGAAAGTTTTTATCCAGGGGAAAATATTATAAACTGTATGAATATTATAAAATATTATAAAATGTGTGAACAAATTAATCCACAAACCTTATAATTTTAAAAATGTTAAACCAAGTGTGTCAGAGTAGATATGAAACACTCTGGCTTATGCATGCTTAGAGTCAACTACACAAAAGTGCCATAAAAATTCAGGAACTATGATAATTTATAATTTTTCCAGAGAACACACATAATAAATAAATAAATAAATAAATAAATAAATAAATAAATAAATCAAGCAAGCAAGCAAGCAAGCAAGGAAGCAAGCAAGCAGGGGGGAAAGGATAGTAAAAAAAACTTTCAAATGCATTATGCAGAATGCTATAAAGTGAGTTTCTTCAGAAAGACAGTAACATTCAGGCAGCAGAACAGGCTCAATAGGGAAGAGATTACTTTGAAGTGGTTCTAAATGATCTCATTTTATTTTGTCACAAAATGCTCTCTTACAGACTTGGAAATCAAAGTGTGTTTTGTTCCACCACTTGGGCACTTGTTGAAAATACAGGACTTCAGGTCAACTCCAGGTCTTCTGGATCAGACCTGAGATTTTAATGCGATCCTCAGTTTGGATCCTGGTTAACATGCAAATATAAAAATGATACATACAAAGACTCCTGGAGCATCTATTTCCCCTAAGAGGGTAAAATTAAAGAGCTAGGAAACTCAGAATGTTGTCAAGGGTGAAGTGATCGACACTGGCATGAGTATAACCTAGAAGTGATTAAAGAAGAAGATGTTTATGAAGAAAATAATCAGGTTCATTGTGGTAGTGTGCTGATTTAAAGTTTAGTGAGAGGGACAGGGAAGACTTGTGAAGTTAATCTGTCTGAGACTAATGGGATTTAGTAAATCACTGGGATGCTCTTTTTACCTACATCAAATCTATGAATTAGGAATATTTTCTACTTATTCTGGAAGCAATATTTCTGATTGAATTAATGGTGTCTTTCAAAGCACAAAAGTTTTTAATTCCAATGAAGCCCAATTTATTTTTCTTTTGTAATTTGGGCTTTGGTGTCATACTGAGGACACATTTTTTTAAACCAATATCAATAACCTGTAGGTTACTACTATATTTTCTTCTGAGTTTTGTAATTTTAGTTCTTATATCTAGAATTAATTTTTTGCATACAGTGTGGAGTAGGGATTAAAATTCCTTCATTTATATGTAGAATTTCAGTAGTTCCATCATCATTTCTTGAATACTATTGTGTTTTTTTTCTTTTTTCTAGTGGATATTAGTTATAAAGAATAATGGGTTTCATTATGGCATATGCATATAACATGCTTTGCTCGTTTGCATCCCCCCATTATTTCCCTTACCCTTCCCTCTTTTCTCTTACTTATTCCCTATCCCTTGAAGACTAGTCTTTACCCATTGAACTTTTCTGGGAAACCTGGTCTAAAATCAATTTAACATAAATGTCATGATTTATTTTTGAACACTCAATTCTTTTCCGTTAAACTATATGCCTATCTTGATTATTATTATTATTAAACCACATATCTTGATTATTATAATTTCACAGTAAACACTAAAATTGAGGCATGTGAATGTTCTAACTGTCCTTTTCCAAGATTGCTTTGGTTATTCTGGGTCTCTTGTATTTCCTTATAAATTTTTTGAATAGTTTGTCTACTTCTGCAAAACAAGCCAATTCATATTTTAATAGGGATTACATAAATTTTAACTTAGGGAATGTATCCATCTCCTGTGTCTGCCATAATAAATTATCACAAACATGGTGTGTTGAACCTATAAAAATTTATTTCCTCACACTTTTGAAAGCAAGAATTCTGAAATCAAGCTTTTGGCAGAGTCACATTCCCTCCAGAATCTCTAAAGAGGGGATTTGTTCTTTGCCTTTTTCTGCTTCTGATGGTTATTAGCATCCTTTGACTTGTGGTCACATCATACTAGGCTTTATCTCTATGCTAACTAGGCTCTGCGTTTTTGTCCAGTTTCCCTCTCCTTCACTCTTTTAAGAACATTTGTCTGAGGTTAATGGCCAACCTAGATAATCCAGAATTGTCTCTTCATATCAAGATCCTTGATTACACATGTAAAGATACTTTTCCCAAAGAAAGGGACACTCAGAGGTCTCAAGGATTAAGAAGTGCACATACCTTTTGAGAGACATCCCACTAGAAGGAGTATTTCCCTTCTGAAAATATTACCCTCTCATCCATGCAAACAGTCATCTTCCCATCTATTTAGGTCTTCAATTTCTTTCACCAAATATAATTTTCAGTGCACAAATACTGAACTACTTTTGTTCAGCTTACTCATAATTAAATTATTGTTATTATTATTTTTTTTGGTACCGGGGATCGAACTCAGGTCCTTATGCTTGCAAGGCAGCAGTGGGACCACTAAGCTAAATCCCTGGCCCATTAAATTATTACTTTAATGCTGTTATGGCTTATATATACTTGTCCCCCCAAAACTTCATGCACTCATAGGTGGAGCTCTTGGGAAGTGACTGGATCACCGGTGTGTGATACTGAGTAGTCCGTTGGGTTTACAGTTAGGTGTTATGCTGGAAGGTGAAGCCTGGTGGGAAGAGATGGGTTATTGTGAGTGTAGCCTGGATATATATTTATGTTGCTTGAGTTCTTGGTACTTCCTGTTGCCAGGCTATGAGCTCTTTCTCCTCTGCCACTACTGTCCACCATGCTGCCTAGCCAACTATAGATCGAAAGCTCTACAAGCTATCAGCTAAAATAAACCCTTCCGCTTTTAACTTCTGGGTGTCGGGTAGTTTGTCCCAGCAAGAAAAAGTAGCTGAGGCAAATGCTGTGATAAATAAAGTAATTTTGTTTTCAGAGTGTTCATAATTTCACAACATACCTAAATATAATTGAATTGTGGTTATTTATCTTGTGAATATTTATCCTGCAACTTGCTAAACTCATTTTTTGGCCTCAAAATCTTTGCAGTGAACTCCTTAGTTTTCTGTATATAAAGTCATCTGCAAATCATGTCATCTGTAAAACTAAAGACAGTTTTATTTCTAATCTGATTTACTTCACTTCTTTGTCTTGCCAAATTTTGTCCTACCTAGAATGTTCAGTACAAAGTTGAATGGAAATGGCAAGAATTGATAGCTTGGCTTTGTTCCTGGTCTTAGGGAAATATTTCAATCTTTCACCATTAACTATGATAGTATGTGGGATATTTTTGTTTGTTTTTGCAGATTCCTTTTTAGGTTGAGAAAATTCCCCACTGTTCCTAGTTTCCTGAGAGTTTTCTTTTCTTCTCTTTTTAACCAAGAAATGATGTTGGGTTACATAAAAGTCTTTTTCAGCATCTACTGAAATGATTTTTATCTGTATTGATATGGTGTACTACATTAAGTGATTTAGAGTTGTTAATCTAACTGCATTTCTATGATAGATTTCATTTGGCTATACTGTATAATTAGTTTAATATGTGGATGGTTTGGTTTGGTTTGTGAATATTTTGGTAAAATATTATCCCTTTCATCTTTGTCACTTTTCTTGTTGCTTGCAACTTGAAAGAGGAAATGTTTACCTTGGCTCAGTTTGTAAAGGGTTTCAGTCCATAATCAGCTGACTCCAAGACAGGGCAGCATAGCACAGAGGCATGGCAGAGGAATACCTTCTCAAAGATGACAGACAGGAGGCAGAGAGAGTAAAGGGAGAAATGGGGAAGGGAAATATGTCTGCCTAACCCAAGACCCCATTGATCCACCTCCTTAGACTAGGCTTTGCCTCCCAAGATTACATTTAGTTATGAACTCATAAATGGACCAATTCAGTGATAAGTATCACAACCCATAATCCAATCATCTCCCAAAAGCCATACCTATGAGTGCATGAGGCTTTGGACAGGTGGGTGGGGCATTCAAACATAAACCATAACACCAGCTGTACTGGCTTTGTTTATACCTGTTCTTATGGTAAGGGGCTCAATGTCTTTGTTAGTCAAACCACAAATAGAAATAAAAAATACAGCTAATCTACCATTATTTGTCTTGCAATGGTGGGTACAAATTAATAAAAATATTTATCAAAGTACCTGGGATATATAAAAGACTTGATGACTATCAAAATTTGGTATTGTGTCTGTGATGAGGATAATGATGATGATATTGAAGATACGGTGCTAACTCTAAAAATCTATAGTTCATATCCCAGTCCTGCTACATGTTATATGTTTCCAGGTAAGGCAAGCTATGATTCTGAGCTTTATTTTCTTCATCTTTAAATGGAGATGATTTTACCCATTTTTCCAAATTATTGGGCAGGATCAGGTGGAATCATGTTTGTGAAAGTGCTATTCATTCTGTAAAGCCATGTACCAACGTTTTATGATGCCATAATTGATAGTACTATGCCTGCACATGACAACCATTCAATAAAGTTTGAATTGAAGTCAAAAAAATTTTAATATATGACTGGATGGATGTAGAGATAATTGGGTTGTCTTGTGAGAATTTTTGGAGCTTTCAATAATATCTACTTGAATAAGTAAGTGTTTAATTGTCAGGTATAATCTCTCATCAGAGCAACACCTAAAGGAAAGCATTTCAAAAATGCTTTTAGAAAATAAGCTTAAAATTCAAGTTGTATCTAGAAAAATCTGTATGTATGTAGCATCTTTCAAAACAAAAGAATTTTAGGTGGACGGCAAAGAGCTCCAGCTGTTAGGGAAGAAGATAAAGATGAACGGAATCAGAATCAGAGAAAGAAAATTGTTCGGTTCCTGTCTCTTACTAAATGAAACCTTCATTAAGATGTAGTAGGCAAAATGCCCAGCCTAACATTTAATGAGCATTCTAACTTTTCCTCTGTACAGGAAATCCCAAAGATGAGATTCTGACCCATGGCTACATAAATAGCCTCTCTCCAGCAAAGCTGCACTGCTTTTCAAAAGCAACTTCTAAACAAATAACAAACTCAAAATGAGCCCTGTGTGCCCTCAAGCAAATCATTTATCCCCACTGAGCCTCATTTTTTTCCATCAGCAAAATAATACCATCCCCTATCCACCGCCAAAGTGTTGTCAAAATAAAGGAGTTGATTCTCCAAGTGCACAGAGAGTTTCTGAGATGAAACATGATATATAAATCCAAAGTATAATCACTTAATAATTTATATGTTGGGAAGGTTGTTTTGTTTTGTTTTTGAAACTGAGATCTTGAGTGGTTATTTTAAAGAAACATTTTTTCTTGTTATATCTCTTCATTTATGTAAGAAAGAACTGCATAAGTGAAAGACCTTGATACAACTTCATAGTGAACAACAGCACACAAGATAGTAACTATGGGAAAAGTCTGAAATATCTACTATAACCATGGGCTGAGATTTAGCTTTTTTTCTGTTGCAATAGCTGTGAGAGATTCATTTAAGAAGTATTTATAGAGCATAGACTTCCTGCTTGAATGTGCACAAGCTCTAGGAATACCAAAAAGATTAAGATAGGTCTCTCCTTGGGAAGAAACTAATTAGGAAGGCAGATACATAAACAAATACTTAAAGTGTGGAATGTGTTACAACTATTTTCAAGGTGTTATTTAAACACAAAAGTCATAAATTTATTTTTTGGATGCTTTGGTTTATCTTAATTGATAAGGGCAATGTACACTAATTACAGCTGCTGGTAGCTCTCTGGAACATTTAATGACCAGTAGGCCTTCTAACCCAAAGACTGGGCCCATTATCAACTGGGTAAACCTTACACACAAAATGATTTGGTTTGAGGAATGATTGCTAAGATTATTTGTATATCTTGTGAAAAATGTCTAATACTGTATTTCTTTCTATTTATTTTTTCTTCAGCCATATGTCTTTAAGTCATTTGAAGCTAAAAGAAATTTGCATTTTTTTGTATTGTGGAAAATATCTACTCTCAGATTATATGAGCGGGTCACAGACCACTGTCTAGAAATTGATATTTTTAGACTGACATTTTGTAAACCAGAAAAAAACCTGCCTGCAATTCTGCTTTCTGGAAAATATCTGGACCCTGTCGAATATTTTTTATAGAGTTACAGAATAGATTCATGTAAGTGTAATGACACATCCAACAGTATTACAGTATGTAAATGAAGGTCCATGACAAAACTTCCTGAAGAAAAATGGATTAACAAGTTGGCTAAATCAGCTATGTATGAAAAATTGATCAACGAAGTACAAAATAATGAACAGCCCTAGGAGTTCTCAATTGCTTGAGAAAATAAAACAGATCACTTTTCATTTCAAATTCTCTGTGGTTAACACTAAAAATACTCAGGACTTTATGACCCTGAAGAATTTTCAAGACTTACTAGCAGAACAGAACTCACAATGAAATAGTTCAGATTGCCAGAAAAGGACTGGGGAACTGACAAGAAACAAACTGCCTCCAGGGTTGAGAACTGTCAAAACTTCGCAAAAAAATGGGTTCTTTAAACAAGCTATTATGTGAAGATGGCAAGGGAGGGTGGAATACTTGGGTTCCTCTCCACTCTGAACTTCAACTTTGGATTTTGAAGGACTAATGGCAGATTTATGTAAAATAATATTTTAATCAAAGCCCAGATTTCCATGAGCTCATGTCACTTTTCCTTTGCAGCAGGCTCAGCCTTCTCAAGTGCCAGAAACAAAAGGCTTTCCTGGCATAGCCTGGCTGCTGCTCTTCCAAAGCATCCTGCAAAACCCTGCCTCCTATTCCTGGGGCTCTGGTAACCCCCAAACCTCACACACAAGGAGGCCATCAGATAAGGACAAAGCTCCCAGGGGATCCCTTTCTTTTTACCAAGTTATTATCACATTGCTTCTGGTTTCCCTTTCAAGGGTTTTTAATTGACATTTCAAGTAACATCAGGCTCAAACTTGGTTTGTCAGCATGAATGTGTTTTCCTTCTCATTTTTAAAGAAAAGCTTAAACCTCAGTAATTAAAATGCTGATTAACTTTTAAATACTGAAGTGTTTTATTCTGCTTCTGAGAACTTCATGCTTCAAGCTGTGATTTTTTTTTTTTTTCTTACTTGGGGCCTGGGTGGGGGTTCTTCTGATTTTCAAATGTGGAGCATTAAGAAAAAGGGTAAGTGATGCTCATTTGAATGCACCAGGGAAGTTATGATCACAAATGCACCCCAAGGAGGAGTATTAGTCCTGTGGAGCATAAACCTTTGCAAATGCCAGTGGCTGGGAGAGACTGGAGCACTAACCTTCAAGCGTCAGTAAGTAATGGGAGAATAGTAGAGAGAAGAAAAGTAACAAGGATCCAGATCACTGCAAAGAATTTCATTTAATTCCCGGGGTAATAGGAAGATATTCAAGATTTTTCAGTGGGTGAATGACATGACCTAATATGTTTTTTAAAAGCATGTCTTAAAATTTCTAATGTATATCAATGAGTGCATGTTATAATGATAGCCAACATATCTTTACTATGTGCCAGATGATATTCTAGAACTTTACATAGTATCTTATGAAGTGGGAACTATTGCTATCTCTCTTTACAGATAAAGAAACTGCAGCACAGAAAGCTAAGTAATTTGTTCAAAGTAACACATCTTGTAGCAGAGTTGAAATATGAACCTAGAGCAATAAGATTGCTACACTCAAGCTTTTTAACCACTAGGCTACATAGAATAAAATCAATGACCAGGCGTTCTCAGGTACCCCGTGTTTCTTATACCCACAACACAAATTTCATTACAAAGCATCGATATTCCAGAGAATTGAATTGAAATTGATGTTTCAAAACATTTTTACTGCTTCTCAGTCTTAAAGGTAATTCTAGAATTTCCACTGATTTTCAATTTCCCAGTGAATAAGAAACTCAACTACTCATAATGAACACTAATGTCTTCTGTCAATTTTCCTCAGGAAACATCTTAGAAAAATAGTGATGAGCAAAATAACTAACATACACAAAGCAAAATCCTTTTTATTCTTGTATGTCCCCTTTCACTTTCTCCTTCAATTAATAGATATTCCCCACAGGCGGTTTTTCAGTTTCAGTCATTATAGCTGGTATTTCCTGTCCTCGAAGTAGGTGTCCACTTTACTTACCTAAGTCACTTTTAGATCAAATTTTTCCTTTGACTTCAAATCCATACCTCATTTGAAGTTAAGCAAGGAGACATGATCACCTGTTCCTCTTTACTGGGCCATTAGTGAACTATCTGAAACCTTTCACTTAGCAACCCCATCAATTTCTCACAGACTGTCAGAACTTGTCTGTTCCCTCATCATCCAGCCTAGATTCCATTACTCATCATCGTAATCATGCTCTAATAAATACCTTGTTTCTCTCTCCACATCACATTTGCCTAACAATACTCCTGAAGAAACAATGATTTACTTTTTCAGTTCCTGATTATTGAAAATAGAGAATATTATCACTGAAAGTTTGTGACACCCATTATCAAATGTACTTCAAATTCCACTTCTGTCCTGAGTGGGTGTATACACTAGATATTTTGAGAAAATTTTAAAGATGCTTAGGCCCTACACCAGACCAGTTATACCTATCCTTAGGGAATAGGTGACAGTTAATGTGTCTTAAAACTGCTTGGATACATCAGCATGTAGCCAAGGTTAAAGAATAACTGCCTTTATCACTTTCAGCTGCTGACCTTGTCTCACACTTCTACAAGAAGTAGTAGCCATTAGATGAGAGTGCCTTCACCTTCCTATAGCAAATCTACAAAATCCTGTTAATTATATCTTCAGATTATATCCTAAATCTGTTCACATTTTACCATCTCTGCTGCTACAACCTTGGCCTAAACCATCACCATGCCATACTCGATCACTAGTTTCCCATTGACCTCCCTAATTCCATGTGCTTCCCTGGTAGAGCTGATTTCTACCCAGCATATGAGCTGATTGTTTCAGATGTTAAAAGCCTTCTATTACTTCTCGTTGTTATATTAATAATACAACTCAAGCTCTTTGCCAAAACCTTAATGATCAGTGTGATCTACCTTCTGCTCAATAACCAAGCCTTATTTATCTTATGTCCTTCTTCTATCACGGTATAATTCTAACACCACTCTCCAGTTTTCCATTAATCAGGAACCTCTACCTGCTTCCCAGTAAACCTCTATTCCCTCCTACTTTCCCTATTTACTAACACTTCGAACTTTCCTTCTTAGTACTTTTCACTTTTTGTAATTATATTTTAAGTCATATGGAGACATTTACTGGCTTTAAGCTCCAAGAGGTCAATAACCATGCTGAATTCTTCTCTACTATGCATAAAGTGACAGTTTGGTCCCTGTCATGTGCCACAAAAACAGTATCTGTACAACAAATGTACTATATTTAAAAATTACTCATAAATCACCTTGAGCTTGTTTCTAGGGATCCTTCACAATTTGCTAAAGCATTACTATTGATATGTAACAATTATTTTTAAATATTAAGCTAAAACAATAATTTCTTTACTATAATTATGATGTTCTCAGCCTATATTAGAAGCACTTCAGTTTGGATTATACTATCAATTGAACCATGGGTAAAGTACTCTTTCTCACAATAATTAATGCATAATTATGTTACCTAATACCCAGATTGTAGCCTGTTCTGCAAGTGCACCAAATTCAGTTAAATATACATTATATTTCCATTGAAATCTGCTATTTCCCACTATATATTTTGGTAAAATTCGGTAGATTTATGTACTAATTCAATTATGTTAGTCAATTTAAACAGGCCATCTTTTGGATATACCAATCTTTTCTGGTGACTGTATTTTCAATTTAAGTTACTCTTATGTGTGTAATTTTATTCTACATTCTTTTGTTTCCTCAATAGTTTTTAAGTTGGATTCTAAATTCACTAACTTTCAGTCATTTTTCTTTTATATTATAAAATTTAAAGTCCTACACATAAACTGCTATATCAGATTGGCAAACTTCAGCCTGTGAGCCAAATCAGCCATATTTTGTGACTCCAAGTTAATAAGTAGTTCTTACATCTTAAAGATTCAAAAATGCAAACAAGAAAGAACATGTAACAGAGATCTCACGGAGCACACAAAATATTTACACTCTCACCATTTTCATGATATTTGTTATTTTACCAATCCCTGATTTAAATAATGTGCTGGCTGATTATTTTGTTAAGTAGTATTTTCTTGATTATTTAATTGAAAGTATATCTATTTCCCATTATAAGTTCTTCTTAGATCTATAAATTATTTACAGGTCCATTTGTGGATATCTAAATAAATATCAATTTGTATTTTGCTCCATTCTTAATACTAATCTAATTTCTCTGTGGTAAGTTGACTTAGCATTTAAAATAGCAAATAACTGATAGAAAACAAGACTTGTTTTATGACTTGGAGTATTATCAATATTTTTGTGTCATCTACGTGTTTTGGAAGGGAATTTTTATTCTCCAAATGCTGATTATATATATATATATATTAGATTTAGTCATTTAATTAGTTTACTGAAATAATCCATATTCATATTGACATTTTATTCGTTAATTTGTTAAATACTAAAAATAGTGAGTTAATTTCTCCCATAATTATAGTAAATTTATCACTTCTCTTTGTACTGCTGATTATTTTTGCTTTAGGAATCTTAAAGTTATATATTCAGTTGCATACATATTTAGTTGTTACATTTCTTGATAATTTGGAACTTTAATCATTATAGATAGTGAATGCTTTACTATTAGCAATGCTTTTTCCTTCAAAATAATTTTATTAGATATTGATATACCTATAGAAATATTTTGCAGATAAATATTTGCCTGGCTTATGTTTTTACACACTTAAATTTCAGTCTTACTGTATCAGTATAAATAGATCCTAATAAATTGTTTAAAATATAAGTAGATCTTACAGCTTTTTAATTGGAAAGTCTATTTATTTAAATTTATCTTGATTATTGATACAGATACCTTTTCACCATCTTATTTTGCACATCCTGGATGTTATATTTTATTTTTCTACTATTTGTTTGGTGCCTTTTTTTTTTAGTTCAAATATTGAACTCATTCCATGAGTTCTATGAGTTTTTATGGCAGAATGTAACTAATATATTCTAATTATGGAAATATTCAAATATATATTTAAAATCATATGCATGATCAATATACATAATAGTCTTTTTAATGATATTACTGTACATGTCTTTACAAAGTATTACAGATTAACTGTCAGTTTTGTCTTGGTTTATATTCCTTTAAAGTAGACAATATTACCACTGATACATCCTCAGTTTTAATTAGAAGTTTACCTCCATGTTTGCTATATCTTCTTGTATCTAAATATTCTTCATATAGTCAATTCTCACCATGTATGGATTTCATATTTGTGAATTTTACTACTTACTAATTCTTGTTCCCAATGCAATATGATGGCGCTTTCACAATCATTCATAGACATACACATGTTAAGAACAGTGCGATGTTTGAATTTCACAATGCAAACATTCACCTCTGGGCCTGAAGGAAGTGACTCTCTGCCTTGTAATTTAGCTCACATACTGTAAATATGCATCCTTTTCCTGGTCCACCTAATGTCATGTTTTTCACATTTCTGTGCTTTTTGTTGGTGATTTCATTGTTTAAATCACACCCAGGCACAATGCTCAAGTACTTTTTGGTGTTCCTGGGTATAAGGAGGCTATGATATACTCTACGGGGAAAATACACAGGTTAGAAAAGCTCTCTGCAGACAGTAGTTATTGTGTTGTTGGCCATAAACTCAATGTTAATGAAACAACTATGTATCTTAAACAAGGTGTTTTTAAACAGAAGCACTCATAATGCAATATTGATTGGCTGGTGAAACTGTTGCTAACTAGAAATTGCTAATTCCGTATTTATGGTAGCTTCATGGAAAATAACCGCAGCAAATAACAAGAATGAACTGGATTACTATTCTCCTTCCTCCTAGGTTAAATTTTTTAGAAATTAGGCCTATTGGTTACAAATATGCTCAATGTTCATTTATTTAATGATATCTTCATTTTATTTTTATTCTTCAAAGATAGTCTCACTAGATTTAGAATTTCAAATTGATAACCACTTTTGCTTAGCATGCTGAAATGTGTACTGGGTTCAATAATTAATACTAAGAAATCAGCTACCAGGCTTGCTATTCCTTAGTACCTAGTTGAATGCTTCATTTTTAACCTTTTCCAAAAATTAAATTCCTGGAATACCCACATGTTTTTATACATGAATTCTTCCTAATGCTTAAAGTAGATATAATATATAGCTACATAAACTGTTTTAAGTAAAAAAGGAAAAATTCCCCCAAGCTTTTTTTGGAAGCACTAGCACAAACCTGATTCCAAAAGCTGATGCAAAAATAAGAAAGAAGATGTTGGGAAGTATAATTCAATAATATATAATAACAATTATATATCGTGACCAAATGAAGTTCATTCTAAACATACAGGAATGATGTCAATTTCAAGAAAAAATAATGAGATATTTATTGTACGCCTGAGTTTGGAGATGTTTAACATGTAATTTTCTTCTAAAAATCTATTTCTTAGCCACCTTAAAGTAAATCATATTAATAATAGTCAAGGAAATTAAAACATCATGACATAAAATCAATCTTGAAATACTGAAAAAGTATACTTGTACAAAGATCTTAAACCATCACTTACTCTAATAAGTAACCCCAAATTCAGAACTACCTTGAATCTGCTGATGCATTTTATCGCAAGAAGCAAAAGCAATTGAAATGTTTGCCGGAAATGTTCTGTGATCTTTCTTCAATGCATATTTTTTTTCAAATATGACAATTAGGTCATCATTATAAGCTATACTTATAGATTTACAACTTTCAAGTAGTTACAAATTTGTTCTAGGCTATTACATAAAGAAAAGATGTTTGAACTTTCATATTACCTGAGAGATATACATCAAATTTATTCTAGTATCAACAAGACTAAGATATCATCAAATTATTACTGTACAACCAGAATGTAGTATCTACCAACATGATAAAAATGTCACATTTAAATTTGTTAACATCAGAAAATTTAAACATTTCTCTCAGTAGAAATATGCTAGGTTTATCTTTCAAGCAAATATGATATGAAATTTATTTAACTATGAAGTACATTGCTTTCAAAAGGACCTACTTCTATAATAAAAAAATCATTTCTCTGGAGTTAATTGAATGATGTAGTATATAGTCAAATTTTAACATAGTCACTAAAATGTTCTAGTATGCTATTTCAAATTATGAGTGTTCAACTCTTACTCAAAATAATAAATTATAGTTAAGATCAATTTAATAGTGCATCCCATTAAGACTTTGAATGAACTATTAATTGTAACTTTGTAACTAACCAACTGAGAATTTTATGGCTACATACACTGTTGTTAATCAAGTTTTATTTTCTTTATTGGTCACCATAAACTACTAAGACCATCCCTGAAAATATCCATAAATCTAATCCATATTTTTACTGGAATATTTGTTCAATCATTTTAGGGAAGTCATGGATACATTCTAAAGAGATTTAAGCATCAATGAAGTCATTTAGAAAATAAAAAGGTTAAAAATTAAGGTAATGTAATCAGGTATGGTAGCACATGTCTATAATCCTACTTAGGAAGCTGAGAAGGGCAAACTCAAAACCAGGCTGAACAATTTAGTGAGACCTGTCTCAAAAAATAAAATTAAAAGGGATGAGGAAGAAACTCGGTGTCACAGTGTTTGCTTGGCATGCCCAAGGTCCTGGGTTCAATCTGTAATATTGCAGAAATAGAAAAGGCATAATGTGCTGTGAAGTAGACAAATACAACATTCTTGAACACACACACACAAAAGATTAACATCTGATTAACAGCAATTATCAGTTACTTTCTATCCAGTTCATTTTGCTCTATGTGGAAAACAAAAATCAGGTGATATTTCTTTAAAGAGAGAAATACAGAATAAATTCTTCCATAGTCCTTGGAGAACATGAATTTACCCACAGATGTACTGATATTATCTTTGTGGATGGCTGAGGACATGGTAGAAATATGCACTTCAGGGGTCAAGGTCCTCAAGAAGAAGACAGATTAAGCGAGTGATTAGAAGAAAGAGGCACCAGAGGGGCACTGGGTAATATATTCCATTGACATATATATAGAAAAAGAGTAGAAAAGTGGCAATTGAGCAAAAAGAACATTAAAAGCAGAGAGAGTCTAAATCAGCTGTGGTGGTTCACGCCTATAGTCTCAGCAATCCAGGAGGCAATCCAGGATGCCCACAAGTTGGAGCTCAGCCTGGGTAGGCTAGTGATTTATTAAGAACTTGTCTCAAAATTAAATAAAATAATTTGTTTTAATTAAAGGGCTACTTGTGTCTAATGGCTACCATATAGGCCAGCACAGTTATAGACCATGGTGAAGCAGGAGAGGAATAAATATGTGTACTTCTCTGCATACATGTGTATGTATGCATTCACATGTGTGTGCATTTGTGTATTGGTCAGCTTTTCATCAATAGGACAATATATTTGACCCAATTTAATGGAAGGGAGGTTTATCTTAGCTCACAGTTTCAGTAATTTCAGTCCATGGACGGCAGCTGTTCAACTGACAGCTGAGAATCAGAGCAGGTTGGAAAGAGCTCTAGAGAGAAAAGTGTCAGAGACCAGATATAGTCCCCAAGGTTACACTCTCCTGACCCTCTTCCTCCAACTAGGCCAGACCTCCTAATAGTCTGTTCAGCCATGAACTCATCAATGGGTGATGAGGTTAGTACTCTAACAATTCATTTACCTCTCCAGGAGTCTCTTAATCCAGTCAACAAGTTTAGCTATGATATTATGGGTATGTGTTTTGCATTTGTGTGTATGTATAGTCACATGTGGGTATTGTGAGAAAAACAATGCATATAAAAATACAAACAGTATAGTAAAAATAAAGAACTTGTCTCAAAATTGAATAAAATAATTTATTTTAATTCATTAATTTTATTGGTATATTTTAGGTATGCGTTATGATGACATTCATCATTGGGAATTTGTACCTTCACAGATATATCTTGATTCTTATTTTTCTCCCATACCCCTGCCCTTCCTTCAACCCCTTCACCCCTCCCTATTTACAAAGGCTTTGTTTCCATTTTCTCCTTTTCTCATATAATCCTTTCCCTTCTTTCTTTTCCCCTACACCTCCCATTTCCCCTTCCGCTTTGCACCTTTTCTTCCTATTTCACATTATCTATTACACATTTTGATCCTTATTTACACTTTCAAGTTCTCATGCCAGAGAAACTATTTAGTATTTACATGTGTGTCCTATTTATTTCACTTAAGAAGATGGCCTCAATGTGCATCCATTTAGCTATAAATGTCTGTAGTTTCTCATTCTGTATGGCTGAGTAGTAATCCATTTTATAAAAAACAATTTTTTCTTTATGTTCTTTTGAGACA
>NW_004624730.1:39967732-39993497 GCF_000247695.1 Heterocephalus glaber | reverse complement strand
AAGGCTGGGGATGTAGCTCACTGTAAACATCCTGGATTTGATCCCTGATACACATACACACACACACACACACACACACACACACACAAACAAACAAAAAACAGAGTCAGTGCTCCTTACTTGTTCCTTACTCACTAGCTGTTCGGTGAATAAATGATGAATAAATAGTGAACAAGTGAGTAAATGAATGAATAAATGTACTAATACCATCTCTGCTTCTTTGGATACTAAGGTATTGGGGGGCTCCAGTAAATAAGAGCAGTGGGGTTCTCAAAGAAGAGTTTCATATACATTAAGTCAGGGAAATAAAAAAACAACCTAACAGGAGTTAGTAAAGGGGATTCCATCCATGGCCCCAAGCATGCTAGGCAATTTCTACCACTGAGAATTTGAGAATAGAAGAGGAGTTACAGAATAATAGGAAACGAGCCAGATCATTAGTGCCTAGAACAATGATGGCTTGAAATTAGTGCTCAGTAAATAATTATTATAGGAATTAATGGACTTTAAGAGGAAATGGCTATATGGGAGCACAAAGGCTTTGCTCTTCAGGAAGACATCTTTCTACTGACTCCTGTAGGACTCTTAAAACATTCATTACTTGTTACCACCCTGCCCTACCAACAAGACTGTGTACCTCATGCTTGAAGAAGCCATCCCTGACATTTCCCCACTTATCCCCACCAGTTATAATGCAGCTTACTTTTATATGAATAAATTGTGAATGAGAACAGTAATGGAAAGGAAAAAGAGAAAGATGGAAAGAAAGAGAGGATCACAGGAAGAAGGGAAGAGAAGAGGGAAAATATGGCTGAGGGTGGAAAATACAACCACCTATGCTACTCCTTAGATTGATTCCAGGAGCCATTGTCCAGGTTCTGGCAAAATGTGAAGCATGATCAAAAGCACAGTGAATGTCTGAATTAAAAATATGTACTTTACAGTAAAATCACTGCCATTGCTCACCCTGAAAATATTCCCCCTTGCTTTGAACAAAAATTTTCCATCATTCTTGACACTTTCTGAAGCAGTTCTGGAAGTCCTCCTTCAATGTCTTTAGTTGTGATGCCTTGGCTGCCTTGATTTCCTGAATGGATTCAAGATGTTTAACTCTTATGGTCATTTTGACTTTGAGGAAGAGCCAGGAGTTGCATGCTGCTAGATATAGTGAATAAAGTGGATGAGGACACACTATAATATCTTAAGGAGGCTACCTTTCCGTTGGATGGCACCCTGTAGCAGCATTCACTGTATTTTTATCACACCTTGTAAATATATGAAAAACGATGTCCAGTACTGATTTGGAAATCAGCAAAAATGATGGGATAAGTGTATTCAAACTGAAAGGAGTACTTTGAGGGGGATTAATAGCAACGTGCCTTTTACTATAATAATTTTTTAAATTTACATATTCACTGTACATTATGATCATACTTCATACATTCCTGCTATCTAAATTCAAAACTATGCAAGTATAATAATGATATTTTCAAGATTGCTTGATCAGTATGATATCAGTTTTTCCTCTCATTTTCACTATAAATTTACTCCTTCCTGAAAAATCTTATATCTCAATTAATGTTCTAAAAATATGTCATTGACATTATAATTAGAAACGAAGAATTTTATTAACTTTTATTCATATTCTATGACTTTAAAAGGGATAAATTCTTACCTTTGAGAAGAGCTTTACTCCATTTTCTTTCCTAAAGCAAGAGACCGTTCCAATATACAGGTGAACTATAGCTTCTGTTGAAATTCTTGAACCTTTAGGGAGCTTGGTAACTTAAAGTTACAAATGTAAAGTTAATAACAAATGTTCCCAGTACATTAATAATTGCTCACTATAACCAGTCCAGTTTGCCCATTTTTTCATAAAATAGGTCCTTTGAATAAAATGAAAACTAATATGTAGCAATTCAATGTTCATCTTTTTAATTCAATTTCAAATTTATTTATTAATATAAAGGAAAACATAACTTGAAGCCTTTCCTTGTCTCTTGTGATGAAAAACCATGATGTTAGTCTTTCTTGTACTCTCTACAACTTCAGAACCTGTCCCCAGCCTCCTGCAAGAGTGCTATGGGTTCCTATTAGATATTCCTTGGCAGACTTAGAGTCCTGCTTATCAACTATTGGAAGAGGTCCATAACATTTTGAATCATAGCAGTGTCTCAGAAGAGGGAAAGTAGGTCCTAACATCTGCTTTCAAGTTATCTTCAAATATCTTCACATAAAATAAACTGAATTATGAATATGACTTTGAAATAAAGTTGTGCATTTGTACAAGGTGAACTCTCTATGCTATTGTGAACATTGTGGGGAAAAAGTTTATTTAAAAATACTTGTCCTTATTTTACACAAGGAAAATAAGGCCAATGTAAAAGTTTGTTTAAAATATCAGAGTATTATGGTATAAGACTTTGGATTTGAATTTTTGAAAACTTAGACTTTTGACAGAACGCGGTATGAAAATATTTGGCTAGCTGGTACATTTAATAATAATTCTTGAGCATAAACTCTCTCTCTTTTGATGTGAACCAATTTTAGTTCTCTCAGAATTATGGCAGGACATTTCCTGGCCTGCTGCTTAAAGTGATATCCTCTATAACATTTATAGCTCGGAAAGTAACAGTTTACTAAACAGCCATGTACAATCTGCATTAAAGGAAATTTGATTATGTAGAAAGCCATCTTTTTCAAATATTTTTATCAGAGAAACACTCATTTTTACATGATCTACTGCTTAGCTGACCAATTTAATTCCTTCATTTTCTTTGAAAACAGCTCCAGACCATAATCTTACAGACATCTAACAAATTATCTTTTGAAAAGCAGTTATAATTGTAGGACTCCTATTTTTGAGCACTGTCCAAGTCAAATAAGAAAGATATTATTTGTCTTCTCTTATAATATTTATCAGTAAGGATTGATTTGTATAATTACTATTAAAAAGTAAGTCACATTTTATCCATATTGTTACTCAAATACAATGTATTACTGCTCATCATCCTCAAATTTCTCACATTTCTATAGCATGACTTTATTCTAAGCAGAAGGAATAATTTTATTATTTTAACTGGCAATATAATTACTCTTAAACCTGCCTCTGTTCATTCCTGTATTTCTATTCTGGTCTTTCTTAAACCTTGCATTCAATATTTAACATTTTTCCAAAAAGAGAAACTTTGGGTCTGAAAAGTGGGCTCATTCTTAATGCCCTGGTTGACAGGATGCAAGTACTTCTAAGGAAATTTTCTTAGTAAATGCACTCTGATTGGATTTGACAGCAGTGTGCAATTCAGATGCCAGAAACTCCATGATCCTTGGATTGTCAGCTAATTTCAGCTAAAAATGACTCCTACAGTAGGTTTCTTTCATTAATTTTGCTTAAGACCAGTTAATTGTCCACATGGTGTTAAAAATAACTTTTTCCAACAGTTCTCCCATTGCACTAAAGCCCCTTTCAGGAACTTCACTGTCACTGAAACCTATGGTACTTACTCCAATAAGGTGTTTCTCAGCAGCCCATGTTTCCTTTCTTCCATAGCAGCTGATCCTGGTATCGTAGGGACAATGTTGTGCAGCAACCTCTACCTTTGTAAGAATCATCCTGCATGGTTTCCTTTTCTTTTGAAGATAAGAAGGGAAAATAAGAAAATGTGAATAGAAAAGATGATTTTAATATCACCATTGTCAAACTGAGAATCAGACCCAAAAAACCCTCAAAAAATAAAGATTAAAAAAAAAAAAAAAGCAAAAACGATGGTGTAACATCCACCTCAGCACTTTTTTAATATAGCTCAAATTAGTTTAGCTATAGCTTAAAAAACACTTCATTGATTCAGGTTGTTAACCACAATGTATTATAAAATAAAGCATGTTTACTGTCATTTTGCAAAAGTCTTTTCTTCCTTTATGAATTTGGCAATGAAGAATTTCAAAGATACCAATGTGGGTTTGTCATCGTGTACCAGCTAAAGCTGTCAGGCCTCATTAACTCCAAGACAAAAATTACAGACTAATGTATTAAATGCTTGAATAGAAATACCACACACCATCCCCATTCTGTGGTAATGGGATGACACCAGCAGCCTGTAAACTGAACTACAGCCATCGTCCCTCCCCCTTCTCCTCACAGTGCACAGAAGTGGAGAGATGATAAACATCCAAGTCAAAATCGAATTGCTGGATTTATTGCCAGCAGTACCCAGCCGTGCTGCTGTTCCTGTGAATGCACTGCATTCATTTTAACAAACCCCATTTCAAGGGGTCTGTCACGAAGCAAATATGCTTCTTATCTAGCTGAATATTAGCATTGTAGCTCCCAGCCCCAATTTATCTCCTTTAGAAAGGGAACTAGAAGTCAATTTGAGGGGTTTGTTCTGATTCTATAAAACAAATTGCTTTCAGTGATTACATAATGATGTCATCCTGTCTGAAATGGATTGATTTTTTAAAGTATTTTTAATTTCCCACATTAAAAAAAACTTACTTTTGTTTCAGTGTGAGGCTTATATTTCCAGACATTATAGGTGAGTCCTTGAGCATATTTTGCATTTCTAAATGTGATGATGAGGTCACTTTTAAAATCCACTATGCTAACAGTGATAGTGAGCTTTCCTTTCTGGTTATCTTCTATCATGTATACTCTACTGGACAGAACAAAGAACCCCAAATTAACTCCCCTTCCTGAATGTAAACGGTAAACTTCAGCCCTATTCCAGTATTCTAATTTAATGTTTATAGTGCACACCTGGGAAGTCTAGGCTAGCAAAAAAGGAGCTATGGAGCCTACACGTACCAAGGGGTAATAAATTAGACTGTGCATTGTGCTGAGAGAATGTGATGTTCACCCCAAACTGGAATATGCCTCTCTCTAGTCTGCATCAGGAAGTTGCCTGAGCATGCCTCTCCCATTTCTGGCCTGAAAACTTCTAAAATTGCCAAATCATGGAAAACTTACAGTAAAACTTTAATCACTTAGGAAAGAATAAAATAACAATTGAAGAGCATGAACTTCGCAGTGAGCCCAACACAGGTGTAAATCTTGGCTCATTATTCGCCTGCTTGGTGATTTAAACTCAGTTTCTTTTTCTGACAAACGGAAGGAAATAATGCCTAATTCAGAGTTTTTGGGAGGATTAAATGATAAAATGAATGCAATTCACTTAAGGCAGAGCATGGTACAATGGAAATAAAAATCAATGGACAGTAGTTATCATTACTTGAGTTTGAACAATTGTTTTAATTTATCTATTAAATATTTCACTTGCTGAAATGTTGATTTTATCTTCTGAGTCATTGTATACAAATCTAGGCTGTTATTTCCCCTCTCCTTCTCATCTTGGTTGATCAATTATATTAAGTGTCTGCTTTGCTGTGACAGCTTCCAAGCCATGAGACTTTGGGTGACATTGAGTTCACGTCAACAAGAGGACATAAGTCTCATTTTTCTCTGAGTACCCTCTCCCCACTTCCATGACTCTACCATGACTGGTTGTGAATCAATCTAAAAGAAAATAAAATACTTTCCTATCCACTTATGTTTTAATTTGGTACTTCTTTTTTGCTGTTATAATATAATACATAATAGTGGCTTTAGAGTATAATTTAATCTAATGCCTTTTGTATACATATAGTTTTATGTGAGTACCTCTTGGAAGTACACCAACCTCCTAGGTGGGTATGTTTTGCAAGGGTCAAATAAAAATGATAATCAAATGAATGAAATATGAAATGAAATGGTCTAAATGTCATATTAGAAAAATAAAATCTTAAGAAAATATCATGAGATGGCATTTGACATGAATCCTGATATATGCACAGGCTCTTTTTAAACTGGAAAAAATGGATGGGTTTAAGGAATAATGGTTACCAAGAAGGGAATTTAATTTAATTTAATTTAAGGAGACCAAAATTTTGGAAAAATAATGTAGATCATATTGTAGAGGATCTCAAACACCTTGGGAAGATTTTCCTTAAAATATAATTACCAAAAGTGTTTGAATAAAGAAATAATATTATTTTTAAAATTGAGAGGCCTTAAAATGATTGATCTAGCAGCAATGTGAATGCAGTAGGGAAAAGGAAAGAAATGAGATATAAGAACATCAAGAAAATCCTATTTCAGAAAATAATTAGTAAGGCCCTGAACTATAAAGCCTCCAGGTGATTCTGCACAACTCTTCTGGTAAAATGTCTATTACAGAACTTTGTCCAGTTAGGTATTTCACACTTTTGAAGGGGATAGATGTGTTCAGATTGAGTAGCTAGGCAATCACTTTTCATGCATGCTATCTTGTTACTATGTTCTCTTGCACAAGTTCCAGTGGAAGTACCTGAGATGCTAACTCTCTTGTCCCTGCTCACCTTAATGAAGATTTAGGAACTGGGCATGGCATCCTCAGCTTTGCTGCAATGTAGAAGAAGCATCCATTGGAAAGCAAGCCTGCAACTGACTCCATCCCCCTTGCTCTTTTCTGAGATACTATCACAGGCCATGAAAAGCTCTAGGCAGCCTTTAAATATGTCTTTTTCTTCATTCCTGAGGAAAGAAGCAAAATTTTCTACTTTCAAAGAATAGAAAAAATTTTAATCTAGTGAGCTCAAAATGTTCTTTTAATAATCCTTTCAATAGTCCTCTGAAGGAAAGTTGCATGCAAGAATTATTCTCCTGTCTTTCTAGATAGGGAAAATTGAGACAGAGATTGAGTAGCTTGCCTGAGGTCATGTAGCTAGTCAATTGTTGAGCCATGAATAGCCATTTTCTCTGTGTCCCTAGCCCCTTGACACATGCTACATCATTGCAAGTTTGCTCTTGTGAGCTGCATGAATGGTACTAAGTATTGAAATGATACACACAGTCTAGAGGCTGGTAAATATACATAATGTTATAAATGTCACAGGAGAGAACTCTAAGAGGAAGAGCATTGGGTTGTATTCCATCTCTCCCTCTTCTTAACATTTATGACTCATTTATAAACTTCTAATATAATCTATACTCTATGTCTCTATCTCCTTCATCCAATTCACCACCAAAGCAAAAGTTTAACCAGTGTGAGAATTTTCCCCAATGGGAGAATATGCTTTGCAGAATCACATAATATATTTTTCTTAGATCATGGCTCTCACAATAATGCAGTAATCACCCTTAAACAAAATTCCTGAAGTCCAGATGTGATCTTTAATAAATTTAGTACTTAAATTAAATAGAAATATTTTAGGCTATAAGTAACAAGAAATTCAACTATCAACGTTTTAGTTATAAAAGTAACTTGTTTACTTAGTAAGAAGCCTGGATGTGGGTGGTAGCTAATGGATTCAACAATACAGTGGTGCCATTGAATCTCAGTTTTCTGTGAGGCCAATGCTTCCACAAGGACTCTTTTTCTCATTTCAGGGGTAAGAAGGCTGCTGTACATCCTTATTCAAGAAAGAAAGAAATCGGGAGTAGCAATAGCAGCAAAAAACATACAGGTGCCTCTCTCTTTCATTAGGAAACAAGACTCTTGATCCAAAGCTTTCTAAAGTAATTTCTTGTGCTCGCTTCGGCAGCACATATACTAAAGTAATTTCTTTTATGCCTCACTGGCCAGATTTGGATCATGAAACCACATCTAGCTGTATGAAGAGCTTGAAAGAGATTATATTCCCTTTACTATGGCAGGAGGAAAGGAAGCTGGTGATGAGAACCAAATGTCAGTTAATTCTTGTCAATCAATGTCAATTTTTAAAAACAGTATACATATTTTTCATTTAATCTATTTTGTAAGGCCATCTTTACAATAAGATGAAACAATCAGAAAGAAATCAGAGAGATGGAAAAATAAAGTTAATAAATGGAGAAGTGTTGGAGAGAAATAATTTAACAAAAAAAATGAGAGAAAACTAGAGACAACTTTGATGTTATTTGATAAACATTACTTTTGAAACTCTTTGACAATCACCTAGGAAAAATGTGTCATGTGACTGAACTCACATATTGAATTTTGAATTTTTATTACTTTGATAATAATACTGGATTATTTCACAGAGTTTTACATGGTAGTATTTATACCCTTTCAACAAAATAACCTACAGATTACTGTTTGTTCAGTAAAACATTAGAAATTAATATAGAAAAATTCACTTGGCTTTCTTAGTTATTTCCCATAGTTGCTTCAAGTACGCCTATAAGATCCCTGATGTCTATGCATAATTGAGGCCACAATGCACAAATTGAATTTTCAACCTACAGATCTTAGGCATTTTCCCCCAGGTGGCCCTACCTGAAGGAATGGCCAATCCATCAGGATTTAACAGAACTACAGTTGGAAAATATGAAAGGCACAGTGTAAGAAACAATAAAATTGAAATGGCACCTCAAAGCTGATAATTTGACAATTTCCTATTGCTACTGCCACTCTAGCTTGTGAATTTTACTAAAAGTATTTTATTTTTCAACCATACCCTGAGCCAAGTCAATCAAGAAAGTCACCAGGTTTAAGTTTAATAAATAAAATAAATCATGTTGTCCACTGTGATATCTTAATGCCATGCGTATGAAAGGCTCTTTCTCCTCATACTTCTAAGTTCCATTAAGTGCTGAATTCTATCATTGGTAAAGAGAAAAGCAGATTGAGCTGCTGTGCCTCTACACTGCTCACACTCATTCCCCTAACACAACACAATCATCAAGAACAGAGAAATGAACATGGAATGAATCGTTATAAAGTGGCAGTCCCTGTGCTGAACACTTTATGTGTGTCTGTTCGTTTATTTCTCAGAGTAACTCACAATATTAACTCATTTTTTTTCTCAAACTCACAACATTATCCCATATTATATGTTAGGAAACTGGGAGTCAGAAATATTATCTAACCTAACCAGGATAATGTACTTGTCACAAGCTTAGCTTTTGGACTGCTTATACAGTCTACCACTCTAGTACTTAGCAATACTCTGCAAGAAGTCATTCTCTTTATATTATGGCATTCTAAGAATATTAGAAAGCTTGTAATTCAGTAAAGGTATTCTAATGTTTTGGTATGTTTCAAATAATATACAGCTCACCAGTAACCAGATTCTTAACAGTTATTGAACTGAGGTGCACTCTTTATTTGCACCTACACTACTTTTATTTTCCAAGGAGCACTGAGTTTTTAAAATAAAAATGAATGCAATGGGAAGAGAGGGATTGAAGTTATTGCCACCAGTAAGCCGTAACACCATCTGCCATGTGGAGTTTTCTCTAACAAGAGAGAGCCAGTGGTTATAGGCACCCCAATTGAGTCAAACAGTTCACAGTTTAATTGCCTTCTAAGTTTTTATAGCACCATGGAAAGTCTTGACCCCACAAAGCAAGCTGGCAGAAAAATATGTCTTCCTAAAGACTT
Source organism: Heterocephalus glaber (assembly GCF_000247695.1). The sequence continues at coordinate 39,984,120 of NW_004624730.1, read as the reverse complement.
CTGACCTTGAAGCACTCATCTCAAAAAACTTTCTACACCTACAGGCTGATATGTTTATCTATCATCCTGTGTGTGAAAGAAAATGAGTCTCAGACAAGTTTGATTAAAGGAATCGTGGATTAAAAAAATAATAAATTTGGACGCATTTTCAGTCCAAATCTTGTTTTCAAAGGAATCTGGTGGAAAAGCCAAGGAAAGTGCAACAGTGATAGTACTGTATTTCCAGGGCCATCCTTCCTGATTATATTTCTAAGGAATCTCTCACATCTGGGAAATTCTGATTGTCAAATAAAGATGAACAAGTATGCATTTACTAAATGTGTAAAAGCTCATAACAAATATTGACTCAGCTTTACTATACTGTGTAACTCAGGTTACTTAATACTAATCTAACAAGATAGCTGTCCATTATTTTTAACTAAGATCTGGTAATTCTTGATCTTCACCTTTTAATTTTCTATTACTTATACCCATAAATATCATTACACACACACAAACAACAAACTCACACATAAAGTAATCTGTTGTAGTTAAAAGAATAATATTTTGAAAGTCTTAGTTAAGCCATCTCTGGTATTATTTAATTTGAATCTATTTCTCTCATGTAAAATTACCGCTATCAATTTAAATCAATCCTCATCGTCCATAGTAGATTGTTCTATAGAGTTCTATAAAATCATTAAAAATAAAAGGCTGAATTAGCAAATACTAAACAAACTGAACCTGTGGGAATTTCCAGGTTAGCTCTGTGAGATTTGTGGGGTTCTGGTCACAACATTGTCAACAACCAATGAATACCTAATCTTTCTAATGCCTGCTTCTGTTTGGAGATATTTTAAATATATTGGACATTGGTTAATTTGTGTTAGTTAGTTGCCAGTTGAGTAAGTAATGCCCAGCTAAATTGGATCAGCATAGAGCTGGGTGTGGAAGACTCACTCTAGGGAGGATTGCCACCAGAAGGATATAAAAGGGAAATGAAGAAGGAAGGCTTCCTTCTGTTTCTTCCGAGGAGCTTCAGTCTTCACCTTCACTTTGGATGTGATCTCCTGGCTTTCAGCACTGACTCTTCAGTCTTCTTTCACAGACCCTTCAGCCTCCTGATATGAACTCGCACAGGACACTACACTGAGCTCCAGGGTTTCGACTGGATCCTTCCATTCTCCACGGTGCAGTCAGACATTTTGCACTCTTCCACATCTGATTCTGTGGGTGACGCTTTCTGTGGGTAAACTAATCTTGTAAATTCTTACATATATTTGTATATCTTGCTTTAAATGTTTAATAAGCACTAATAGATTAATATTAAACTCATGGTCAAAACCACTATAATATATGCCTAAAATAAAGCTTAGGGAATACATTTTTTTTTCTCAAGAAGATTACAGCCTTTTTGAATTGAGCAACATTAGACAGCACTTCAGTATTACGCTTAGGGGCCATTTTAAGCAGCCAAAAACCACAAATATGAAAAAAAAATGTCACTAAATCACACACAAAAGGGTACTTCATTCAGTATGAGAGCTGAAATAAGCAAACAGAGAGCAACCTTGTTAATCCTTAGCTGCAAATGTGTTCATAGGGCAACTCAAATTTCTGCCGATGTTTGTGATTATGTCTAAGAAAGATATTGAAAGTGCTAAGATTATAGATTTGGGAGTTGCAAATAAATTTTAGCAAGTAGGCAAATATGCAAATATAGAATTTGTGAATAATGAAGACCATCAGTACTTGGAAATATTGGAGATCAATTCATGATTTCCTTAGAAAAATTTCTTCAGCTTGGACAGAAGCTGTGGAGTTTATTCTTATTAATGTGTGAAGAATATGCAAATCTCCTTTCCATCATTTGTATGATTCTAGGCCTTAGAAGATGGAGAAAAAGTTGTGCTTCAAGAAGAGAAAGAATGAAAAGACTGATTTTCAGGGGGCTAAAAAAAGAAAAGCCCATTCCTAAATTATTTCTGCTGTGTAGGTTCTAAATGATTTTTCACTCATTCACTTTTCACCAAGTAATTTAATAATGTAATAAGTTTACAAAACAGCAGATATACTAAGGAAAATACAATAAAGCTACTTTCTTCTGGGGCTATTCTCAGCTTGTTGGGGAATGTACACAGGTCAGACTTTTATAGCTCTGTTTGCACCTACCAAAGGCTACACATACTTGTGTTGGGTTACATTTGTATCTTCCCAGACTAGCCTTTTCTCTTGGATAGATCACATGGGAAAGTGGAGTGAAGATGAAACAAAACAAAAACTATCCTCTATTCTCTTGAAGTTAGTACATGGCTGAAATGCCTATATGAGGAAGATGAAAATTGTTGAAGATTGTATTCATCTTAACATATTGTTATTATTGATGATGGGAACAAAGTTATGGCCTTATCATGACACTACTTCATAAGATAATTATTTGTTTTCCTAAATGATTGACTATTTTGAAGAAGCAACACAGAATTTGCAAATGATAATGTTTGTAGGATATGCTGGAAACTGCTGGTTTGCGCCCTTCACTATAATCTACTTCAATGTAACTAAGTAGCAAAGCATGTATGGTGTTTTACTAATAGAGTGGAAGTTGAAATTCAATGCTGATATAAATAATTTATAGTTCTTGAATTGAAATTTAATGTATGAAATTAAGAAACAGCAGCACAAGTTCATTTGTAGATGATTTGAGTGCGAACTTCTAGCACTGAAAAGAATTCACCTCTTCTCAAACTCTCATTGTTAATAGTAGTAGTGTCATCTATCATTCTAGTCATTCTGTGACAGCAAGAGTTTTAAATCATGTCTTAAAGTCAGTTTTTTACCACTCTTTTCTTATCCAGTTCTCAAGAGTTGGATATTGTTCATATTTATCCTCATTTATTGCTTTATTATGTTAGGGTCTATATATTTGCTGTGATCTATCTTTAATTTCATATTTCTCTTTGACTATATAAAAATGAAGAAAGGAAGTCATTGTCCTACTTCTCTAATAAAGTACAAAAATATTATAAATTCCTTATGCCAGCAAGGGATAGTATTTCACACATTCGCAAATATTAAATTTTGAATTTGAAAGTTCAATATCAGTGATCATTTGATTATTTCATAGTACAACTATGAGCATAATTGTTCATTTATAGGCGTCTTACTGATTTACTAATATTTTGACAATAACCTCCCATAAAATTCCCAATTTGCTTCAATATTTCACCAAAACTAGCTAAATTATATTTGAGATTATCGTATCCAAGCCCACTTTTTACATTTCTTTATATCTCTTATATTCCATTGAACTACTTCTCATTATGATTTAGAATGTTAGGCTCGATTGTCCCTGAATATCAAGTGAAGGAGAGGTCACAAATGAGAGAAGCTACAGAAGAAAATATGATGCAGAAATAGAATTATGACCAAGTGCAGTGAATGACATTCTAAGTACAGTCCTACTTGTCAAAAAATCATCATCAATTTTTTTCAGTTTTCAAAAATCAAATAAGTATGAGAGAGATGTGAGGGTGGCAAATTTTTGTTCAAATAGTGTTACAGAGAAACAAAATGAACTTGAAAAATTTTAAAGAATAGAGATTATCATCTTGGTAATCCATGATAAAATCAGATTTTTGCCTATATCTGGAAAGAGCACTTGCCTTAACAGATGTATCTTAGAATAGCACTCCAGTCTCTCCTCAAACCCTGAGAGTGCTTCTGAGTACGTACTTTTTATTAAGACATCCTACAATGTTTTCAAAAACCTAGCCAATAGAACAATATTTGTACAAGGTAAGGTTGATTGGACCTTTAGAGGTTTTGTCCACTGAAATATAAGGAAATGTGGCTGTCTTGTGGATTTTGAGACCTGGGAAATGCTCGTGTACAGTTAACATCTGCACCTGCCTAATCCTGAGACACACACAGTGGGATGCAAGGCCAGTCAATCACACACTTATTAATGGCCTGCCAATGTTCTAGATTCTGTGCTAAAAGGAGGCTGGTTTTAGGAACCATTGGATCATGTTATATAATTTGGTGGAATTTTGTTTCATGTGCAGTGATTAGTGCTGTCATATTTTATCTAAAATTTTAATGAACAAGTGGAAGGGAAAATCACATTACTAGACTTTTTTTTTTTGCAACAGATTTCACTTATTCCTAATATCAACCCAGAAAGGAAATTCCATTATTAGAGATGACAAAGCTGAGGTTCAAAGAAGCAACACAAATTTAACAAACACCTTCAATTTGTAAGTGATATAGTTCAAAAGGAAATATTATACCACTTTTCTTGCTTTCTGGAGTTATGAAGACTTCCCTACTTTCAAGAATCTACTATACTAAAGCACACAGCCTTGAGGAAGTTGTACCTCATGTCCCTATCAGCAAGAGGATGCCTTCATTCTCAGTCAGTATTTCCAGAAGGATCCATTTTATTCTACTTGTATGCTAAAACAAAAGCCAAGAATGGCATCATGGCTGGAAGATCAGGGCCTTCAGGTAAAATGAAAGAAAGGAATAAAATGTGAACTTTTCTTATTTCCAATTTACTAAGGGCTAACCTAATCTGTATAATTTTTTTTTTTTGGTACTAGGGATTAAACTCGGGTCCTTGAGCATGCAAGACAGACAGCGGAAACTCTGAGCTAAATGTCCAGCCCTAATCTATATAATTTTTCCACAATATTTTCTTACAGTGGATATACCAAAAACAAATGCACCAATGGGCTACAGAAATCTACAAAATTCCAATGGGAAAGAGGGAGGGTTCCATTGTTTTGGAATACTGATGTCCACAATTCCCAAAGTCCATGGGAAATAATCTATGGTTTTATTTCTCACATGTTTCGATTCACTGATTGCAAAAGAACTTGAGTATAGACTCCCGAGTGTATTCCCCCAAATGTTTTTCTTCTGCATAAAACATGAAATTCTCAAGCGTGGAGGACTACATAGTTCACTGCACCACCAGAAGTCATTGATTTGTTCATTTATTTCTTCCAGATTTCAAATCTATTTTTCATGCTGCTTGTCATATAGGGCCGACGTGTCACAAGTTACTGTTACGTACTGAAGTGATGCATAGCAATCAGATAAAATTTTGAAAGAATAATACATTTAAATGTTTCTTGACTTTGATGTACTAAATTGCCAAATATCAATCTTTATGGGAGTAATATAAATAAAATGAAGTTAGTTTTCAATTTGACTGAGAAAAGCTAATAATCAATAAAGTCAAAGAGAGATCCTCCTACTTCATTTTTTGCTGGTTTTAAATGTATAAAGCTAAAAGTGGTCATTAAAAAGTCATTAAAAAGTAATTGATCATAACTTTTCAACTTTTTTCTTGATAGCTTGGCATCTTGGATTTCAGTTCCTAGGATTCTTGTCTAATTGTCGTACTGCTTTTCTCTGAGCTACCTAGGGATCTCTTCATTTACTAAGGATCAATTTTTCTGATCTTTTAAATCTTACCTCTTCTCTATAAATTATTATGGGCTAAAGGGACTGATGACTAGAAAAGGAAAGAATATGATTTTAATCTAATCATACAATGTTTAAATATTCCTGTAATAAGGCAGATTTTATATATCTCCCACTTACAAAAGAAGCAGTATTACTGAGTTATGTCAATATAACACTGGTACAAAGTCAGCATCGGGGCTTACTATGACCTGGTACCACATGATCTAGGAAGGAAAACTGGATGGACTAAATGTCATAAGAACTGAGTGGCCATCTCTGCTTCACTGTAAAATATATAAAATAAAAATAAAGATTTTCATGCCACACTTGTCCTTTCTACACACACACACACACACACTCACTCACTCACCAGTCTGGCCTCTTGTCACATGTGGAAGCAGACATAAAATACTAATGTGTTCTCATTGGACAAATGCCTTCACATATAGTGGATACTCTTAAATAAAGGCAAAGATGAGTTACATATTAATAGAGTGAAAAATATAGAATTATCTGTGACAACAAATTACATGCTATTTTTTACATTATTTTAGTATTCCTTCTAATACTTGGATGTGAGTTGCTCAGAAAGAAACACCACCCTGGGCCGGGATTTAGCTCTGTGGTTCGGCCGCGTGCCCCGCAAGCGGAAGGACCAGAGTTTGATCCCCTGTACCAAAAAAAAAAAAAAAAAAAGAAATACCACCTTAATAGTTTTAATTGCTCAATCCAGCCAGGCACGGTGGGGCATGCTAGCACTCACGAGGCTGAGGGAGGAGGATTGCTGTGAGTTTGAGGCCAGCCTAGACTACATAGTGAGTTCAAGGCCAGCCTACACTACAAAGCAAGACCCTGTCTCAAAAATATAAAAACAAATTGGCCAGGGATTTAGCTCAGTGGTTTATTTTCTTGCCTCGCAAGTGCAAGGCCTGAGTTCCATCCCTGGTACCAAAATAAAAAAAACAAACAAAAATATAAAAACAAGCAAAAAAAAAAAAAAGATCATTCCACATGGCTAACATGGCTCTGTATTTAATACTTTCTAATCTCTTTTCCTGACTCTTGTCACTTGATCTTCCTATTCTGCAATGCAATTATAACCTATTAGGTTGAGCTACATACAATTGACAATATTTAAAGTTTTAAACTGACAAAAATGTCAATTTCATGTGTCTCAACCCACAGCTTTAATTTTCCAGTCTCTTCACTTTCACTCTTTGGCCTCTGCTCTGGTTAGTTCCTCTTTATTTGCTTCCCACTTTACTTCCCTAACTCTGATCAACCTTTAGGTCTCTACTTCTTTGCCTCTTTTCTCAAAAAAGTGTTTCACTGAAAATAAAAGAGTCTTCTATTCTTCCTCTATTAGGATCCTTCTTTGTTGTTTTCACACATAACTATATACAGCACCCACTGTTTGCAACATAACTCCATTGAATCCCTCTGTCTGCTTTGTTATTCCAATTCTGACAATACTCTCCACTATAGAAATACTTGCATAGGTTAGAGATTTATTCATTGTTGATGGTAATTAAAACTTACTTGGAAGCTTTCACTTTTCTCATCCAGATAAGCAATGAGAATTACCAACTGCAAATGTTTCAGTCTCTAAATTGGATAAATTCCCCCATCTCTACAATTATGCAAAAGCTAGCTTTATATAAGGACAATGGCTTCTATTGAAGTCATAAGGAAACTTATATTTCCACCTTATTAGTCACCAGTACAATTCCAAGTGCTGCCTGTCTTTAATCTGATTCTTATCAATGTGCCTTGAATATCTGTTCTGACACTAGAATCCTTCAGTAAAAGAGTACCACAAGATGATATTATAGATCCAGATAGTACTCCTACTGCAACCTAAGCTTGAATCCTTTGAAGTGGGTAAAACTTTTCTAGCTCAGCAAAAATCTATTGCTGATTTTTAAGGGAGCATTTTTAAGACATTCTCCATAGATCAACAACACATAAATTTCATTTTTTACTCTCTTTTCTCAGGAAGAGGTCATCACAGGAGTATGAATATGACAATCACTGAAGTGGGAGGGGAGACAACCTAAAAGTTTTCCCTGGAAGGAAACATCTTTGAATTTATTCTATAATTTTTCCAAGACTAGAGTTATATCATGAAGTAAAGATTTAGGGAAAAACTGAAATGTTGACAATAAAACAATTTGGACTACTGAGAAGGTGGTCAATTCAAGTTGTTTAAAGTTTTACCTGAAGAATTTAATATTTGAGGCAACATGGCAATTGAATTAATACAAATTTTACAAGCATATATTATCTAGGGAAAAAATAAAATAAAGTTTTACCTATAGAAAAGTGGAAGAGTCTCCTGGGAGAAGATCCTGGATATAACAAAAGTATGAAGAAATAAATTCCAGGACTATATGTTCTACTTCAAAATCAGCTTCATCACACAATCTATGAAGTAAACTTTTTCATTCATTTCACTTAACAACTACATATCAGTATTTCCCAATTGCCTACCATGTACCAGGCACTGTCCTTGGGCAATGAAAAGATGAGGTCAATGATATTTAGAGCCCAGTACACACACACTTTCCGTCTAGTAGGAAGTCAAAACAAACAAACAAAATCAAACAGGGTAATGGAACTAAGAAGCATACATTCACCACTCCATCTAACATATCAACAGCAACAGTCTCGAAAGACACGTTTCTAGGACCTCAACAGATCACACAAATTCAATTTTAATCAATCTCCCATAACACCAACATGCTTCCATTGAGCAACATATTCCACCAATAAGCAAATTGTTTAGTGAACCATCTCAGCAACATATTTGGTAAACTATAGAGTTCAGGTTTTTGTTTTCTATAGTTTGATGTTTTGTTGTTGTTTTAATGCTTTTATAGTCCATTAAACTTCAAATGCTGAGATTGTGCTCATAATGATTTTTCCATGCTTCTACTGGAAGTTTTATGTCAATTTTCTTTCTGTCTTTCTCAAATTCCTCCTCACTACACACTCAAAGGTATTAAATTAAGTTTTTCATAGTGTGGTAAACAAAAACAAAAATGATCAAAATCACCTGACTTCCTAGACAATATGATTTAAACAGCACTGTTGTACTATGATATAATAAAATGAAGCAACAGACAAAAGAAAATGAATAGGGACCTCAGGCTGTAATATTTTAACCAAAGAATATTGATTGATCCTTAACTTTCCTACATGGAAATGAACCTTTTAAAATAAGCTTAATTCTGACATGAAAAAATCTAGACTGAGAGAGAATTCTGATGTCAGGAGGGAGCTTTTCTTTATCAGGTAGACTTTAAACTTGTTCAGTTGAACCTATCAATGGGATCAATTCCATCGCACCTTCAAAGTACATATGAATAGCTTTTCAATTTAAAGGGAGCACTTACTTATAACATCAGTAATTACTAAAAATATGGGTGGGATTTTGCCCAGAGGATGAAAAAAGAAATTCCAGATTTGCTACACTTTTAGGGAAATAACTTATTTGTATCAAAATATGTGAAACTGTAATATGGGGAAGAGATAATACCCTTGCCAATAGGGCCAATTTAAAATTTCATATGTCAGATGATCCTAGTAGATGTACCTAACTGTTATGTATTTAAAATTTGTGATGTGGACTTCCTTTTTGTGCCAAAATTGAGTAAGAGGCAATTGTTTACCTTCTTGATTATAAGAACTAAAATGATCCTGATTAAATATTTAGAATAGTTTTCAGACATTGGATATTGGTGGAGAACTTTGATTTCTGAAAGAGGAAAACAAGCAAAGTTAACCACATGACTGCCCCAGTTTACAGTCTTGAAAATCTCCAAACTGAAGCAAAGGAAGAGAACCAGAAAGAGCCTACCTATCCCTCTTAATTGAGGATACAGAGTTGGGAGTCCAGGGATATAAGGATATAGAATAAAGGAAGGGACCTGCCCAGGTCAAGAAAATAAAGGAAAATGGTACGATAGAGAGAACGCATGAAAAGGCCCAGACAATTGATTGTCTTTAACATTTTTTAAACTCAAAACTCACATATTTACTCAGCCAATAATCAACTTTCTCCATCCTCTAGTATTTGGTCAAGAAGCATGACAATAGTTACCAAATAGCAGAAGATTTGTGTGAGGAGACAAACCAAAGTCAACCACTGTATTTCCTAGAAAGTAGAAAAATACCAGCTATGTGTCAAAACATGGGAAGGGGAAAGAGATAATCTTTGGCTGAAGATTGTATTGAATTCCCCAAAATATGAATTGACATCCCATTTTAAAAACAAAGCTGAGTTTATTAAAGGTTAAAATAATACCTTGCATCACTTTTTGGGGGGTGGAAGTTTACTGGTGACTGAACCCAGGGCTTCATTCATGCTAGACAAGAGTTCTACCACTAAGTAAGATGTCAGTAGCCTTCCTACCATCATTTAGAAAATGTTATTTTGAAATCCACCTGATTTTGAAAGAAAATGTGTGTGTGTGTGTGTGTGTGTGTGTGTACAGACAAATTTTTGAGGAACACAACAGGAAATGATAAGTAATTCCTTCTGGAGAAAAGCACCAAAAATTATCGATAAAAAAAATTTTCCTTGTGTATATTTCATATTGTTTGAAATTTATTTTTCGCTTACCACACATACAGTAGTCACTGTTAATTGTTGACTAATAAATGTTCTCCCCTTCTTGCTAAGAAATTCCTGATTTTGTTTGAGATAGAATTGTACAAAGGCCTAAATAACTCAAACAACCTACAGGAGCCATAAAAATCCCATCACTTGATTTCCTAGCCCCACTTGGAACTAGGAGAAGCATGTTATTCACATCCAAAAAAGAAGTCACCCACAAATAAATTGCAAGGTCTTGTCCTTCTCCTTTCCCTTTTCTTCCCTCCATTAATGCAGATTGATGGCTGGAGCAGAAGCAAACATCCTACATCCTTTAAGAAAGAGCGAAGAATCACAGATACTTTGATTCTGAAATCTTGGAGGCAGAAAATCAAAGCTAGAATCCTAAATGCTTGGTAAGATCTCAACTATATTCCTACAACAAAGCCCAGCATCACCATGTCTCAGATCTATGGAATCTGAATCAGGATTTTGATAAGATCCCCAAGGAATCACATACACACTGAAGTATGAGAATCACTACTATACAAAAAAAAATGACCCCAGGACTGATAAACTGTTATCAGGTATTATGCTAACTTAAGCTGAAAGCATTCACACTCATATATGGGTATATTGCACTGTTAATTAAATAAAATCTACCAAAAGATATAAATAAGGGTGTGGTATAATGACAAAAGTATTTACATAAAATTTTGTATGATTAAAGATATTTATATACTTATAATTTATATACATCTAAAATTGTAATAAAGATTTCCAACAGATACCCATTTTAAATTAGAAATAATTTCAAATTATGGACAAATGCCAAAGTTTTTCTTTGTGGACCACTCTGTACAAAGCTATGGCTTAGTAATAAAAAGATCCAACAATTAAATAGTCCAGGTATGTAAAATATTTTTTTCAGCCAAATTTTTAAAAGTTTGATCAAATTGTTCTTTATAGCTGAATTATATCAAATATAGGCTCTGTATTAACTATATGAATCAAAGTAGACTTGTTATGTACTGATATTTTCTGCTGGTATTAAAATCCTAGATTGTGACTAAAATGCACAGACTGAAACCACTTACATGTAGTAAAAACAAGCTCCCACCACTAGCATTTTCCGTTTCTGTTCACTGCTTAATTGAACTGCTTATGTGTCTTGGCTCAATTGTAAAGAAATGTTGGGCTCAAATCCCAGGATTGATTTCACTGCGACAGGATTGTCAGCTACAGAGTTCTGTAAAATTGTCCTTCCTTCCACATTTATTTAACTCCAAGGTTTGGAAGCCTCAGTTGCCAAGAGCTTTGCACTAACAAAAATTTCACAAGATAAATAAGAGAAGCAGAAAGAGGTGACTGAATCAATCAGTTTTGTGCCCATATTCTAAACCTATTTGCAGAATAGAAACTATATCTATTTGATAAAACAAAAATCTGCACAGTGTATTGTATAAATATATTCGGCTAAATGTGCATACCTTGTTGAAGTGGAATGCAGTTCTGGAAAATAACTTATACATGTAGTTTCCACCAAATAGGTCACATCACTGGCACTCAGATTTCTTAACTACATTTTCTAGACAGGAGAGGAAAACGATATTAAAGCCTTTGTTTTTACTCTACCACTGAAAATATCAGAATGATTAGAATGTCATAAAAATCCCATGAAACTGCATGTGTGTTGAAGAAAGCATGTATTTTAAAAATTTTAATTGGTGACTAACTTTATTACCCTCTCCCAGGGGCTATTCTTCAATAGGCAAAGTCTGAAGGATATTGTCCGTGTTGTTATAATTTATACTTTTAACATTTTTCACTTCTCCATATTGATTTTTCCAACTTGTAGATGAGCCCAGTCGCTTTGCTTGGTTCATAATAAACAGCATTTTTTTCATGTACTGAAATGTTGGCCTTTTTTCCTATTTATAAAAATACAATGACTGTTGTGCTTGTAGTGTTTTATTTTAATCACGTATTGGCAAGAATTCTCTTGCTTGCTTCTGAGAGGCTGATTTTTGAACACCAGGACTCAAATAATAAATTGGTCCTGGGATTGAGTGAGATTAAAATATATGATCTTGGATTTCTGTCTGCAAATAATTAGCTGATTTTGAATAAGGACCTAATCTCACTGGCTTCCCATCCTCAGGGAAGTAAGAGTTTTGCTCCAGATTCAACAATCCCCAGAGCACCTCTCACCCATTCTTAAAACCTTCTAGGTTCTGTGCTTCCTCTCTTTTCCACTTCAACCTCAACACCCCTCACAGCCATGCACTGAGCTGAGAAAAAGTTCAGATGGGGCCAGAGTACATGTTTCATAACATTGAAAATCTGGTTGTGCAGGCTTTTCTAACATAATTATTTTTTAAGCTATAGGTAGGAGGTAGCAGCTGAGGCACAACTTTTAATAAGTAGACACTAAAATGTCATACCTTTAAGCAATGCTCCAATTCAGAAAACAGGGTTTTCCTCCAAGATTAATTACCACTGTCTGACACTATTACCCATTGAAATGTTTTATAAGCCCACAATACCAAGAGTTTCAAAAAGTGTCACACAACCAGCAATTCTTATTACTGAAAACATGAATATAACAATTGAATATAATGTTGAAGGGAAGCTGCCCCCAGGCAGTTTTACCTGCCCCAGCTTGCTCTTCTGCAGGGGATGATGAAAACTGGCACTGACCTTGACAGGACTACCTAGGACATTTTTCTATTAGGCTAAGGTGTCTTTTAAAATGCTTTGGAAAATGAGAAATAAGGAGAAATTCTGTTGTCAACAACCAAATGCTCTGCTTAGTGTCACCTTTTCTATTTCCCCACACACATTTGCATAGCAATTGCCAGAGAAAATCTCTTTTCCTTCTAATTGGATTGAATTGCTCCTAGATCTGTCTTCTAGTCCCCAAAAGCAATAAGGTGGGGGTGGAATACTTTAAAATAAAAGGTGAATTATTTAAAATACAAAGGATTCTAAGGTCAAACTGTTTCTCTCCTTCTCTCTCTCTCTCCTCTCTCTCCCTCCCTCCCTCCCTCCCTCCTTCTTCCCTTTCTTTTTTTTGTGGTTTGCTCTGGATATATTTGTGCTTAGAGACATCTAATTATTTTTCACTTTTCCCTTAGATGTGTAACTATGCATACATAGCATTGAAATAAGGTGAAATATGTGTCAGTGGAAGCCTCTCCAATAGGAGCTCCTTGCTGTGGTGCTCTGTAAGCACTTTCACCTTATCTCTTGGGCTATGCAAACCCAAAGTGTGGAAAAGAGAAAGGAAAAAGCTACCTTTAGGCAGAACTTGCTTGAGGAAGGTTTGGACAGGCTTCTCAGTTAGGGGTCTCCACTTGCCTTGCTTTGCCTATTCAGCAATCATCCTACCCACTCTACTTCCTCTCCTCTCCTCACCTCTCTTCTCCTCTCCCCTTCCTTTTCCCCTTGCTTCCTTCACTCTTGTTTTCCATCCAAGATCTTCCTTATCAAATTCCTTCTACAAAGGGGGAAAATTATGGATATAAATACATTAAGAGAACATATGTAATTATCATTTCTCCCAATGTATTTTGAATTTTTATATCAAGTAATAATTAATTATGAAGTTTTAGATTCTGCTCTATTTATATTTTTTATAATTCTTGGGATCAGGATGCCTTTCTATCCCACTTAGCTCTACATATGTAGTTATCTATGCTTCAGGCTTGTTTTGTCTAGAATTCTGCTATAATGGTGGGTGGTACCTAGAGCCTCTACCTCAATCCTGTTTTCTGCAGTATCTCTCAGTGTCTCTGTGCACACACTCCTACTGTCACAGGACAGGGTCCAAGTATTATACACAGTTAAGTTAAATAAAAATTAATATATAGTCAGAGAGGGATTAGGCTGTCAAGGAAATCAATGAAATGTGGAGACACCAGAATTGTGACTAGGGGTGCACCTGCACAAAGCAAGGCCTCAAGACTAAAGGTCACAATGGCCGGACTTGCATACTTCCCTAACAGATGAAATGAAAATTTGAAATTATACTGTACTTGGTACCATCCAACCCATTGAGTCCAGATATCCATCAGATACCTGAGTGGATGACCAGAACACCTGGGCTCATCCCTTCCCCCAAACATTCCGGTTTTAGAAGTTGTAGATAAGCTAAGGGTAATGATGTCTTCCATATGTCCTTGCTATTTATATCCTGCTTTTCTATTGGATCAATATTAGCTAAGCAGCTATACTTGTAATCTTATTAGTTGATTACATTTTGACCCACGTTGTACCACATTTGTGACTTTGCTATATAAATTACCCCTCACAAAGCGCCTCAGTGGCATCCCACTTGCAAGACCGTTCCTGTCTCTGAGGAGCTATTCCTATTCCCCAGTAAACATTTCCTAATCTTAACCTCCTTTATCCTTTGAAATTCATTCCTCAGTTTTAGGGGACATGAACTCAGCACATTGGACATCTAGCACATCGTGAGTTATGTTTGTCCTATATCACAAGGAGGTTCCTCTGATATAGATACAGATGAAAGAGGGGTCCCGACTGCGGTGCTGCCAAGGTCATTTCTCCAAGAATGTTTTATGGGGAAAATTCACAAGATGGGTACAACGTTGGTCAAACTATAATCAACCAATAATACTGCAGGTATAGCCACTTGACTGATACTGATTTAATAGAGAAGCAGGGTAGGTAGCAAGGGCATATAGATGACATCATTAATCTTGGTGGGGAGTCTATAGTCTTAGTCTTGTCTTTGGTCTCTGTTTTAGCAGCCTTAATCTTAGTCTTAGTGGATGAGAGAAGATGGTCCATGCTTAGTGAGGTTATGTTCTATTTCTAGAAATCCCAAAAGGATTATACCAATTACAGTATAATCTCAAACTATCCTTCATCCCTTAGGAAAGTATATAAATTGTGATTTTAATCTCAAGGCCTTGTCTTTTTCAACTGGGCTTCCAACAACAATTCTGATGTCTCCACCTTGCACTGACTTCCTTGGTAGCCCAGTTCCCTTCTGACTGTGTATTAATTTTATCAAATTTAGCTCCCCATAATACCTATAAAAAGGAGATGGGGACTTCAACTTAGCTTGAGCAGGTCCTTAATGTCTCATCACAGAAAATAATTTAAGAATGCATTAGTGAGAGGTAGAGGCAGATTTATTAGGGAGAGTTAAAGAAGTGCCCACTCAGTGAGAAAAAAAAAATCACAGGTGCTTGAGGGTGAGATACGCTATAGTCTGGAGTTGGGGAAATATGTTCTTGGAGGTATCCTTTAAGACGGACAGTCTCAAATATTTGCTTAGAAACATTCTTTAAATCATTGTTATCTTTTTTTTCTTAAATTCTTTTATTGGTACATTTTAGATATACAATACACTTACATTTATCTTTGGGTGCTTGTACCTGTACATGATGTATCTTGTTTCTTATTTTATCCCCCTTACCTGTGCACCTTTCACACCTCCACCTTTACCTATTTACATACTTCATTTCCATTTTTTTTTCTTTTCTCATAATTTTTCCTTTCCGTTCTTTCCTTACCCCATCTCCCTCACCACCACTACCCCTTTGGATCTATTCCTATTTCAAAGTATCAATTATTAGCTATTAATCCTTTTAGTCCTTATTTACACTCAGTTTCTCACACTAGAGAAACTATTTGGTATATACACATGAGTGTCTTATTTATTTCACTTAAGAGTATGGCCTCAATATGCATCCATTTAGCTATAAATGACTCTAGTTTCTCATTCTTTATGGCTGAGTAGTCCTTCATTTTATTAAAAAAAACACATCTTCTTTATCCAGTTTTCAGCTGATGGGCACTTGGACTGTTTCCAAGCTTTAGCTATTACAAGCTGTGCCACTATAAACATGAGTACACATATATCACTGTGGTATGATTCCTTTAATTCCTTTGGGAAAATACCCAGCAGGGAAATAGCTGGGTCAAATGGGACCTCCAGCCCTAGTTCTTTGAGGTATCTCCACACTGATTTCCATAGTGGTTGCACCAGTCTGCACTCCCAACAACAATGGAGAAGGGTTCCTTTCTCTCCACACCCCCACCAGCATTTGTTATAGGTTGGTTTCTTGATAGCAGCCAATCTTTCTGGGGTGAGGTGGAATCTCAGTGTTGGTTTCAGCTGCATCTCCAGATGACCGTGACCAGTGTTGTTGAATATTTTTTCATATATTTAATTGCTGCTTTTACTTCCTTGTCTGAGAAATGTCTGTTCATTTCAGATGCCCATTTTTGAATTGGGTCTTTGAATTTGGGGGCTCTGATTTTTTTCAGCTCTTTATATATTCTAGATAGTAGCCCTTTGTCTGAG